>JAIWZP010000037.1:0-322003 GCA_025201375.1 Gongronella butleri | reverse complement strand
GTATCTGTTCTTTGCGGGTCGCGTGGCACGTTTGGCCAATGATTTGGCATTGTCGACACGCTCGTTCTTGTACGCGGCGGATATCAGCAAGAATGAATGGGCCGAAGTGGCGGTGGTGAACGCGTGTCGCTATGAGATTGCAATTAACCACATGTTGACGGCCAATTGGGAACAAGCGGCTGAGGCATTTGATGTGCTTTGCGAGCAGAATTACTGGTCGCCCGCGTTTTGCAAGTACATGCAAGGCTGCTGCTACGAGATGCTTGGACGGCGTTCCGAGGCGATCCTTGCCTTTGCCACGGTCGAATCGTTCCTCACGCCGTCCAATCGCAAGCTCCTGGTCAGTGGCCAGGGCGGGCTGCCGGATATTGACACGTATGCACAGCGCAAGGTCGCCGCCTTCCAACAGAGCGGCTATCAAGACCTCGATTTCTATTTGCCGGCGCTCGAATTCTTGTGCATTTGGAATCAATTGCCCTATGTCACTCTCGACCAGCTCCACGGCTACGTGGATGCGTGCGCCGCCGCGCTCAAACGCCTCGACACACGCGAAAAGGATGAATACAGCATCCGTCTCCGCGAATTCGCCCCCGACGTCCCCCTGCCCGACTATTACAATCAGCGCGCCGCCCTCTTGTTCATCCAATCCGCCTTGCAAAACGCGCTCGGCGACCATGTCACCAACATTGAACACCTCAATTGGATCGTTGATCACAAGGACAAGATCACAGATGAGGCGTGGACCGTGCCTTACGCGTATTGGTAAAAAAAAAAAAAATAAGAAAAAGAGAAAAAAAGAAAAAAAGGGAGAAAAATACGCGATCGCGGCGCGACTGACGCGTTTTTTTTTTTAGGGAGGCTGGCATTGCCTACTGGCAGACGGATCGACGCGCAAAGAGCCGCGACTATTGGGAGGCGTCGCTTGCTTTTGGCAAATTCGACTTTGAGCATCGACTGGCGGTGCGCATGAACCTTGCCCTGTGTCGCTGCGACGACCTTGGCTTCAGCAAGCCCACGGCTCCCGAAACACCCACTGGCAAGCGATCCTTTTCGTTTTCAAAGTAGATCATTCCATTTAAAATCTTAATTTGTTGATAAAAAGCACCATTTTTTATTTTTTTATTTTGTTGCCCAAAGGAGGAACCAAATCGGGCTTTTGGCCGTTTTAAACGTTTCGACGTGGCTCGGCCAAAAAGGGAAAAAGGGGCGGGCTCCCCTTTTTCTTCTTCTTTTTCTTCTTTTTTTTTTTTTTCTTCGTTTTTGCTTCATTTTCCCGCACATTTTGGCCATGGACACAAGCTTTGAGTGTCTTGTCCAAGACGCTGACGAGGCGCTACACCTTTGGAACGCGACGCGGGTGATCCAGACGGCGCAGGACGAGGCAGCGACGCGGCAAGCGCTGCGTTTTTTGCGTCAGCGAGCGACGCGGGTGGATGAACGCGAGGCCAAGATGAAGCTGAGCCTTGTATACGCGGACGGGATAGCGAATTGGCTGCCAAAGGACACGCTTGAAGCGGCCATGTGGGCAAAGAGCCTCTACGACAAGCAGCTTGCCGCGGCCATTGCGGCGTGTGCACCGGCCATGGAAACCACAGACAGCCTGCGCCATCTGATCGACAACCACATGCCATTGTTGGACGACAATGGCGACGAAATGGAGCAAAACGCGCAAAACGAGCAGAATGACGCGCTTTACTTGGTGGGTCTGGTGCTTGTGCATGGCGATGCGTCGGAAAAAGAGCGCATCCAGGGGATGGACGCATTGACACGCGCCGCGACGCGTGGACATGGCCAGGCGGCGTACGAATTGGGCCGCCTATACAGCGACAGGTACATGCATCAACACACAGACAAGGATCCGCAGAAATCGCTCCAATGGTTCCACACCGCATGGGATCTTGGCGAAACGCGTGCCCTGGTGGATCTCGCGTACGGCTACTACGAGGGCGACGACCAAAATGACAAGCTCGCGTTCCAATTCGCCAAACAGGGCGCCGAGAAAAACGATCGCTATTGTCAATACATTTACGGCCACCTGTTCCTAAAAGGCCGTGGAACGCCGCAAAATGCGCTCGAGGCCGTCAAATGGCTCCAATGTTCCGCCGACCAGGGCTTCGCAGAAGCAATGGAGGAATTGGCCATCGTTTACTTGCGTGGACACGGCAATGTCGCCCAGGATTACCCAAAAGCCTATGCCATCTGCCAACGCGGTGCAGCTCTGCCGCATTGCCAGACCGTCCTCGCCGATCTCTACCGCCACGGATGGGGGGTCAACCGCGACTATCAAACAGCATTCAAACACTACCAACTTGCCGCCTGTCACACCGATCCATCACCTTATGCACAGCACATGCTAGGAGAAATGTACGAAAATTAGAGAGGTGGATGGGTCCGTGGCCTCAATTTTTTTCATTTTTACTTGCTCTAGGTTCCTCAATGGCGAAGGCGTGCCCCAGGACCTGGCCGTAGCCGAACACTGGTTCTCCATGGCATCGCAACAAGGCTACGAGCCAGCAAAATTCAAGCTCGCGTCGCTACACAAGACAAAATCGTCGCTCCTTCTCCAAGATTCCCGTGTCGCACGCGCTAATTTGCTTCATTCCCCTTTGCCAGCAACACCAACAACGCCCACCACACCAAAACCATCCAATCGCTGGTCTATTAGCTTTTTTTCAAGGAAATAAAATAACATTACCATTTTGCGTCTCTTTTTTCATCTTTGATTCATCTTTGTTCACCTTTGATGTACAGCACGCGACAACGAGAAGCTCTCAAATCAAAAATGTCGTTCGTTTGAGGCACGCCAGCTCAAACAATACTGGAAACAGAAACAAAACTTCGAAATGCACGTATTTGAGATTTATGGCGTTACGAGTAATTGGAACTCGCTCAAATTTGTGCCTGTTGTCTTTCAGTGCCATCGCTTGTATTGTACCTAGTATGAGATCTCAAAATTTGATTTTAGCAAAGTTGTAATAGATATATTACATTTTACAAACAAACGCGGCTGTATCACACGATGGAACCAGCCCAAGGCCGCCAAATCTTGAGATCCTGGTGATTTAGCCTCGGTCATCGCCTAGGTTAAACTTGTGAATGCTTGGACAAGATTGTGATAGAAACTCACGACAAAGACTGTTTTCACCGTGAATCTGCGTGCAAGTCGCCCATCAGCCATGCTAATGCCGCAAAAGGCGTCCTAATGTGAAAGAGCACACCAAAGAATTCCACTGGAACACAAGCTGCAGCTTCCCTTAACTTCAAAACGCGCACCACATCTAAATCAAAATTTGGTCGTGACAAGCGCTCAAATCCAAAATGAAAAAATCAGGTCTCCAGAATTCCGTCAAACTTGCACACGTAAGTCATCACATGGAGAAACCACAAAAAAATGCCAAAAAGGTGTGGGATCAACTTGCTGGTTGACGAACAATTCGTGATTTTGGATAAAAGTTCATGCGCGAATTCCACGGGAAAAACGCGCTCATAAATCTCCGCTTACGCGTCCATGAGCAAGAGAGACGCCAGGCGCATGGAATTGAAAAGGAACAGGCGCATGTCACTCGACGTTGGACGCGGTTTATCACGCATCGAAGAATGTCCATGACTTTAAAACCGCGTCAAAAATGCCAAGAAATTACTTTTTTCATTGATCACCCATGTCCATATACGCAACAAGCAATGCTCTTTTTGATGGCGTTTACTTTATCGACATTCATGCACTTTTCGTCGACTTGCCTAAAGGCAAAAAATCGCAACTATTCGCGGTTTTCCCGTCAATGACTCCCAGGTTTTTATTGCATTTCTGCGGTGAATGAAGCGTGGTCACCAAGTGGTATGAATTGCATGTCGATCCGAGAACCTGAGTGGACCCAAGACCCAAAGACCCTCTTGGAAAATTGGTGTTTTTGAAAATGGTGATTGCGTGTCAGCCAAAGTCCACAGATCCCCCAGAGTGTGCTTCGTTTGGTCGGGAAACATTACAAGTCTAGTGACTAACATTCTTTGTAAGCCGTGTATTCATTCAGACTACCACGAGGAGTCAAGAAAAAAAAGCAATTGCTTTTCGAGGGCCATTTGGCCACTTCTAATTAAAATTATTTCCCCACACACTATGGGGTCCATTTAGACTTTTGTTGCGGAAGGCAACATCCTGTCGATTGTCTTGTTATGGCAATGATCGGGAAATTATAACCAAGAGAAATCGTTTTTCGGCCGCTGCATTACAAAATGGAAGGTCAAAAGGAGGCTATCATTTTATCCTGCAAATATCTGTAGTCAGAATTTTCTGCACATGAACGGACGGATTCATTGCAGCTTGGAAACAATGCAGAGGAAAACAGCAATGATGAACTTCTCACATTTTCTCGAACACAATGCAAGGCAAGACTTTTGCAGTAAATTCTACCTGTATTTTTCCTTTTTCCCACCATTAAATTTTTATTCAGTGGTGTAACGGTTTTTTTTTTTTTTCGAGCCAAACCAAAGTGAATTCTCCCTCGTATCCATGTAGTCGTAAATTTTTTACCGCCAAATAGGCACGCAACGCGACAATGGTGAAACGACGCCACCATCCCTGGAAGCTCTTCCAGGTGCGTGCGACATGAACATTGTTAGATAATCAAGATGGCCCGCGGAATCAATCTCTGTGCTACGGCACCAATAATTTGGGTTCCGTTGTTGCGGGGCATTTGTGCAAGGCGTTTTCAATAAATGGACTATATAAAATCGTTTAAAAAATGCAATCCATTCAACATAACGACATTTTTTTTTAAAGCGGCATGGTTTCAACGGGATTCCTGAAAGGTGCCCTGCTCACTTTGACTGCTGCTGCGCAGCTTGTGTCGGCTGTGTCATCCACTGGTTTGACAGACCTCGTTGAATGGGACCAATACTCCTTGTTTGTGAATGGCACTCGACAATTCGTTTATTCTGGCGAATTCCATGCAAGTCGTTGCTCCATCCTATTGGAAAAATGTAGATTATCTTACCGTATTTTATTTTTCAGTATTACCGCCTTCCATCACCCGATCTCTGGAGAGATGTGTTTGAAAAGTACAAGGCATTGGGTGTCAACACCGCGTCTATTTACTTTTATTGGGGATATCATTCGCCTGCTCCTGGTGTTTATGATTTTACGGGCATCCGTGATATCGAACTCTGCCTTCAAATGGCCAAAGAAGCAGGTGTTTCGGTCATTTCTCGCGCCGGGCCCTACATTAACGCAGAAGTTGTAAGTTGCAAAAAAAAAAAAAAAAAAAAAAAAAAAAAAAAAAGCCAGGGGCCATATTCATGAACATTTTATTATACAGGATGAAGGTGGTTTCCCTGGCTGGTTGATGAAATCGTCAATGACGACGCGTAAAAACAATACGGCCTACAATGAGGCATGGTCCGAATGGCTGACCGCCGTTGACAAGTACCTGGAAGCCGCGCAGATCACCCATGGCGGCCCTATCATTCTCAATCAGATTGAAAATGAGTACGACTTTAACACGGATGCCGATCACATGGCGGCTTTGGAGGAAAAGTTCCGTGCGGATGGCCTTCAAGTCCCCTTCACATTCAATGACGCCTGGACCAATTCCAAGTTTGCAAAGGGAACAGGTGCTGTCGACATTTATGGATGGGACAGCTACCCCCAAGGATTTGACTGTTCCAATCCATCCGTCTGGCCATACAACACCAGCAGATCATGGAGGTCGTACCATGAGGGCCTGAACCCGACGGAACCTATGGCGCTCTATGAATTCCAAGGAGGTGCTTTTGATCCCTGGGGAGGTGCTGGCTATGACAAATGTAGAGAGCTGGTGAACGTGCCATTTGCCAAGGTCTATTACAAGAACAACTTTGCCCAAGGCGCGACCATCCAGAGCTTGTACATGCTCTATGGTGGCACCTCATGGGGTGCCATTGCTACGACATCTGTGTACACGTAAGTTGTGAATCAAAAACAAATGGGCAAAAACAAATCGTGGCTTACCAATTATCGTTCCTGTTTTAAACAAACAGCTCCTATGACTATGGCTCCGCTATTTCTGAACCGAGAGTGTTGACCGGCAAGGCATATGAAGTGAAGCTTCAAGGTAAAATGCAAGCAATAGGCAACAAAAAAAAAAAAAAAAAAAAAAAAAAAACGGCTTTTCCTAATCATTTTTGTTTAGCCACGTTTTTGCACACGGTCAAGCCCTTTTTGACAACCACTGGTTTTGCCGGATCTGCTGACAATGCAAACATCCTCGTCGATGGTTTGCAATCCGTTAACTCTACAACCAAGTTTTACATTGCCCAACATTACAATACTCCCTCGACCAAACTTGACAAGTAAGTTTTCTATTTTGTAGCCTACACTCGTCTTTATTCAACATCTGCTGTTATTAGGTTCCATGTATCGGCAAACACGACAGCCGGTACGTTCAATATTCCGCGATTGAATGGCACGTCTGTTACATTGAATGGCCGCGATGCAAAGATTTTGACGACGGACTATGCGTTCAATTCGCATTATCTCTTGTACTCTACAAGTGAGATCTTTGTGCACGAATCCTTTGGCAACCTTGATGTGATGCTTGTTTACGCATACAGTGGAGAGGACGGCGAGACAACGTTCAAATTTGACTCGAATGGTGCATCTGCCAAGGTGATGAATGGGGACAAGACTGTGACGTCCAAAACCGTCAATGGCAATCAGCTTCAAATCAACTATGGTCACGCGAACGGCACCACCCCCATCTTGATCAGCAACAAGAACAGCTCGTCTCAATTGCTTCTTTTGGTGGCTGACTATGACACTGCCACACGTTGGTGGGCCCCCGAGATTGCTTCTGGCCAGCGCGTTTTGGTGTCAGGTCCTTATCTTGTGCGCAGCGCAGAGATTACTGGCAGCATCTTGTATTTGAAGGGCGATACGGATCAAACGACGTCTTTGGAAGTCATTGCACCTCCTAATGTCAAGACGATCTATTGGAATGGCGGCAAGATTACCACGCGCAAGACGTCATACGGCTCATTTGCTGGCCACATTGCCGGTCCCAAGCCGGTCAAGCTCCCCAATTTCGCAGATCTCAAGTGGAAGTACAGCTATGGCTCTCCCGAGACTGACGCTTCCTTTGATGATTCGACGTGGACCGTTGCTGATCACAATTCGACAAACGCCAACACTGCGCCAATCACTACTCCAGTTCTCTACGCGGATGACTATGACTATCATTACGGCAGCGTTTGGTTCCGTGGCTCCTTTGAGGGTAGCTCTGGCGTCACTGGTCTTAATGTCACTGCCATTGGTGGATCTGGATACGCGTGGGCAGCGTGGCTCAATGGCAATTACCTGGGCGGATTTACCGAAAATTACGAGCTCTTGGATGTGAGCAGCAGCGATCTGAATTCTACCAATGTCATCTCCCTTTTGGTTTGGTCCACTGGCCACCAAGAAGACTGGAACAACAATGAAGAATATAGAAGACCCCTTGGCTTCAGACAAGTTGAACTTGTGGGCTCCGATGCCGATATCACATGGAAGGTGCAAGGCGCCGTTGGTGGAGAATCCCCTGTCGATACTGTTCGTGGCTCGTATAATGGAGGCGGGCTCTATGGTGAGCGCTTTGGTTGGCACTTGCCTGGGTTCCCTGACACCAATTGGACGGAAGCAGCCATCCCAGATCCTGTGGAACGACCTGGTGTCTCTTGGTACCGCACGGAATTTGATTTGGATATTCCTGCTGGCTATGACGTTCCCATCGGCGTCCGATTCACGGACGACAGTTCCAAAAAGTACCGCGCCTTGCTCTTTGTTAATGGTTGGCAATTCGGACGCTATGGTGAGTTTTTTTTTTTTTTTTTTTTTTTTTTTTTTTGTGATTTGCAGTTGTATGATTAACCTCTCGATTTCCCAATAGCAAATGATCTAGGCCCACAGACACTATTCTATATTCCCCAAGGTATCTTGAATCACAATGGCCAGAATACCATTGCCATTGCCGTGGTTTCCCTCGACGCCAAAACAAGTATCGGCAAAGTCACTTTGGAAGCTTACAGCACGCTGCTCTCCAGCATGCCGACTGTCTCAAATGTTGAGGCACCTGCTTACAAGGATCTGTTCAAGGCTTAGCCAACGGTCGTTACTCATGTACCTATCCAAAACTGAATAAATGAATGATGTATCATATTCCATGCCCGCGCCTTCAAAACTAAAGATTTGTCACGATCCAATTCGTGAGCATTGCCACAACAACACTTTTTTTTTTTTTTTTACACAATTCGCCCCTCCAGTCCTTTGCGCTTCCTCTCTCCAAGTCATTCGCCATGCCATCACCTCCAACTCGTTTGCAGCTTTCCAACAACGCGCCCTCTCACGTCTCTCTAGCTGCTCTGCATCGCGAGGGATGGTCATTTTTCCTTTTTTCCCGCTTGTTGCCGTCGGTGCTGCGCCCCCGACACCAACCCCGCCTTTTTTCCTGCGAGCCTGGGCAGCAGACCTTCAAGCCCAGCTCTTACATATTTAAGGCCCTACACTCTTCCCCCCTTTTTTTTTCTTCCTTTTTTTTTCTATTCTTTACCCTCTTAACGCCGTCTCTTCCCCTGAACACCCTCTTGTCGCCACAATAAACTTCTGTTTATCTGTAAAACACTGATGCGTCCAACCAAGACTGGCCAAGAACGCCCTGTTCGCCGTGTCCGTGGTGCCGCTTCTCGACACGCGCAACAGTATGATATGTTACGGTGCACATTTCGTTGCGCGCGCAGCCGAGACGCGTCGCCCTGCTACTGTATTCGATCCGTGCTCGCGCCCCAGGATCATTGCTAAAGCAGTGTCATTTGGTCATTATTTACGCGCGTTTATTTTCAAAAATCATTATGATACTTGTAAAAACCAGAGACCAGGCAGTCGAGTTGGCGACAATTTTACAAAAGTTGGCAGTTTTCAATGGATTTCACATATGATATGATACAGTATGCAATCTTAAACACCGCAAACCTTGAGTGAATCGCCTCCAAATCTTTGCATTACAGTATCATACTGTATTAGGCCATTTTGTCGAGTACGTACAGTACCGTATTTTTTTCAACAACATAAAACTCAAAGATTAGTTGAGTCGCTGTGCAGATGAATCCAAATTATCAACATTTTCACAAATTCAGCAGTGGTTCTCGAAATATTTCTTCGTGGATCGGGATGAAACTGGCACCATTCAAAAGAGGCACGGGTTGGATGTCATTTCCAGAATGTTCGCTTCTTGTCCGATGCGTGAGCTTTGTACGCTTGTGAAAACCGTTCAAACATTTCAAAAATGTTCAACCTCGATGTTCTCGGCAACTGATTTGACGACACATGGCATTTTTAACATGTCGAAAGCACCTCTTGCATCTCTATCGAATGAGACCAGTTTCATCGATGGATGGCTACGTAAAACTCGCAGAGAAAATTCACTTTTTCATCAAAATTTTTGATCGCGATTTTCTCGACGACGGTGTAATAAACCTGTGATTTTTATTTCAGTTTTACTAACAAACAGGGGGCAAAGTATCTAATGGGATGACTTGCAGCGCGTTACAGTAGCTTGCGTTTGAACTTTTTGCATCGGTCATTTCACCAGCCTGCTGCAATCCATTCGGTAAACAAAAATGTGCAAAATGAAAAATAAAAAAAATGAAAATTCCATGCAATCCACACCCTTACATTTGGAAGTGCCAAACCTTAAATTTTTGCAAAAAAATCTTGCCCAAAGTAGGCACTTTTTGTCAGTCGATCGCCGTTCATGCGTCACTCTTTGGGTATCTTACTGTACGTATTATCAGGTCCCGCTGTTGGCATTGCTGGCGGCGCCGTTGCCAACGTCACCATCAAACTCACTGGGATAGGGTTCAAATACATCGTTGTTTAATGAATAATAAAAAGAAGGGGTGCGAGGAGTAACAAAGAAAAAAAAGGGAAAGGGAATGAGAATAGATCTCAAGTGTAAAGAAAAGAAAAGAAAGAGAATAAAAGATATTTGACAATGGACCCCTTTTTATACTTTTTCCAAATCTTTTCTCCACAGCGCTCCGGATCATCCTTGATCTGGAAATATTGACGAGGTGTGCTGTCACAAGATTGACAAAATGTCTAATTGGTGATGCTGTGAGGTGATCCGTCGCTTGTTCAGGTATTTTTTTCAAAGGAAACGCGCTGATGAACCATTCATTGCTTGTGAGATGGTAGCGCGACAACCTATAGGTGCATTCCCACGCAATGTGACCTGGGCGTAATAAAAGAAGGAAATAATCAAGTGTCCAAATTGGATCATGCCGGTCACCATGCGTTGTCAATAAAATAAGCTTTGACAGCGCGATTTTCCATCGATCCGAGGATCGCCTGCAAAATCGGCTGATGCCCATAATTAGTGCCTCCGAGGCTTCAAGGGCGTGCCAGATGGATCGGGTGCGCGTGCGCAGGGTTGTTGCAAATGCTTCACTTGCACATTTTGTTGCTTTTCTTTCCGTTTCTTTTTTTTTTTAATTTGCCGCCAATGCCACGCCTAGCACGTCATTGGCTAGACACTGGTCCGGATGCACGTGACTTTTAGCCGTGCATGCTAATGCTTGGTTTTGACTTGTAGTACCGTATTTCTTGCTTGCTTGTTTCCCCTTCGTTTTTCTCTTGATTGATTCGATTGGCTTGCCTTGCCACGCCATGCGCGTCTTGGCCAGACACTGATACATATACACACGCTTCTTGCTTGGCAATAATATTGAATACAGCATGATCTTGTCGTGTGTCAATTCGTTTTTTTTTTTAACGCGCCATTGACGCGTCGACGCGTCAATGGCTCCGAGCGCGTCGGCTCACGCGCTTTTTGCGCATGTTTGCCACTCGACGCGAGCTGGGCCGTGACACGTATTTAAAGTTGGGGCGACCTGCCACGTTGTCTACCGGTGGCAAACTGTCGGAGTTACCTGTTTGGGATGCATTGATCACTCGGAGTTCGAAATTTCCCAAATTTGGCATTTCTGAGATTGAAAAGTGTGACCCCTGAGTGACCCCTGAATTTTTCAAAAGTGGTCGTAGCGCTTTGGGAGTTTAAGCTTTTTTGTGGCAAATTTTGCGCTGAATGCGATGCAGCTATTTTTGAGCGGGCTTGGCCAAGCAGATGACGAGATGAATGCAAAATATGATATAATACTGTACAGTACAGTACAGTGCCCGGACAAAAAAAAGTTTCGCTGTGCATAATTCTCTGCAGTGCAAGGTATCAATTAATCGCGTTAATCTCTGCTGTATTGATCAATAATGGCTCCAGTGATATGAAATTTTGCAGGAACAATGATTTAAAAGTAAAAAAACAATTCTAAAATTATGAAATGGCTATGCCAAGCGGGTATTGAAATAGATCAAAAAAGGGATACCTGACGCGTCACGCGACGCGACGCGTACCTACGCGTATACAATGGCCTGTGGAGATGAATTGACGTTATGAACACCATCTCCAATTTTTTTGCAACGAGTGCAATGATGCCTAATTGTATTTTAAGAATCAATTCCATGTTACATGCATTGCATCGGTGCTGTGATCGAATAATGTAAAATTCATCATGTGACACGCGTCACGCGTCAGACGCGTCAAAAGTCGCGATTTCCTTCGTAACATGGTCGTAGTGCTCCTACTGGTCAACCAATCGATAACAGTCTATTCTAGTCCTTCAAATTAAATAAGTACAATGGTTTTAAGCCAACTAGGGATTAAAATTAGATAACAGAGATGGCAATTGTTATTCCAGATGCAACTGACGCGTGAAGCGTGTCACATGATGATTTTACATTATTCGATCACAGCACCGATGCAATGCATGTAACATGGAATTGATTCTTAAAATACAATTAGGCATCATTGCACTCGTTGCAAAAAAATTGGAGATGGTGTTCATAACGTCAATTCATCTCCACAGGCCATTGTACCGGTATACGCGTAGGTACGCGTCGCGTCGCGTGACGCGTCAGGTACCCCTTTTTTGGTCTATTTCACAACTCGCTTGCTATAGCCATTTCATAATTTTAGAATTGTTTTTTTACTTTTAAATCATTGTTCCTACAAAATTTCATGTCATTGGAGCCATTATTGATCAATACAGCAGAGATTAACGCGATTAATTGATACCTTGCACTGCAGAGAATTATGCACAGCGAAACTTTTTTTTGGTAGGGCACTGTACGGTACTGTATCATAAGTACTGTAGTCCTGCAGTACAGTATCATACAAGTACAGTATTTTTATTTTTATGATTTTTTTTTTTGCAGCTGTTGTGCTTCCTCATTTTGCTTGGAGCTTCTCCAGCGGGCGGTACAAATGCTGCACCAGTTGGACCTTGGACCTGATCTTCTTACATCACGCATGTCCGATGTTTTGCACTACTTGAATCATAAATAATGTATCATATTTTAATTCAAAAATACCGTACAGTATAATAAAATTAATATGATGTATTAAGAAATACTGTACGCGCGTACGTACAGTAGAATGTGTCTTCAATGTTTGACTTGAAGGCACAAATGTTGTTTACTTTGCATGATGCGATGAGTGCAAAACAGCTGATTTGGTGATCAGGAAAAGTCAAAGATATGAAAGCACTTTTTTTTTGTTGTGATCAAATCGAAGTGTCTGTGTCCGACATGAACTTCTTATCTATGACGTGTTGATGTGACACGACTTTTTTCAGAGCTCTAGTCAGTTTTCCGAGGATTCACGCCAGGCTGAAACTCATAATACATTGGTGAAAATTGCTACTGTAATTCTGTGCTCCTTCTTTGCTTGAAAATGTTGCTTGCGTGTCATCCAGTGACCACAGATCCCCCAGGGTGGGCTCGTTTGATTGAGAAACGTAGGCATGACAAGTAAAAAGCTTAAAGTTCCTTGTGCGTCGTGTTTTCATTGAAAAACGAGCAGAAATCGACGGAAAGAGGCTGTTTCAATATTTCTCGATAACCGCCGGATCAATTTCTCTTTTTTATTGTGCTGCGCGTTACCGTACGAACAGGAACTCAAATCATATGCGGTACACGTTCGGTCATATAAAGTTGAAAAGAGTCTGGAAATATGTACAGAAAACGGCAAAATGCATAAATTTGATATTTCTGGCGCCACAACGATTCAATTTGCCTGTCAAATGTGGATCAGATGATCCTCTAGGGCGCTCTTTGCATCACCCTTGGTTTGAAATTGTAAAATCTTCCCCGGAGACGGATGATTGAAAAAAAAAACCAAACTCAAAAAGCATAACAAGCCAGAGTCTCCATGAAAAATAGTCTTAGGCACGACGGCCATGGCCGCGCACCGCTGTCAGTCGCCATTTAATTGTAAAAAGCAAAACAAAACAATATAATACAATCAAGCCGTGCTGCCTTTGGCTGCATCGTCGTCATCCAGCTCAAAAAACCAATCAACTTGCTGAATGATGGCCTCGACGACTTTGTTTTGCAGATCGGCATGGATGATCCCCGACATATCGTGGCCAGGGCGACGCAGCAAGCCGACGGAGAAGATCAGCGCCAGGTTGGACGTCTCCATCTTGTTGACATCACATCGATCGGCCACGCGCTGCAAGTGGCGCATCAGCGCCTCGAGCACCGCCAAGTTGGGCTTGGGCAGTGCGTGAATCACCGACTTTATCTGATACATTCGCTCGTCATAGTCATCAATCCCTTTTGAAAAAAAAAACAGAATCAGCACTGAATTGACCCTGTATTTCCTTTTTTTTCTCGCGTGTCACTTCTTACGAGCCGCCTCCATGAACCAGTCGTAGTACTCAAAAGTCAGCAATGGATCCTTGAGTTCTCGGAGATACAGCTTGAGAAGACCAGTGCACACATTGACGTCGTGTTCTTGCTCCAAATGCACGGGTTCGCCTAAATAGGGATTGAAACGATGCGTAAATACAAAGAAAAGAAAAAGTAATAGGCGCTTACGTCGATTGTATGCGGCACGATACTTTTGGATGGCCGATGCGGGCCCTGACAGGCGGTAGATGCCAACGACATCGAGGCCGCGCGCTTCGACCTGGTCAATGCATTGCTGGATGACGATGGGGAACCCATTGGTGGGAAGAAGACCGCCAAACACATCATTGTCGTTGCCGGGCGCGTGCTGCTGCATGGGCGGTGGCGAGCGAACAAGGTTGGATGGCGCGTGGGTATCATGATTGGCCTTGCTGTTGGCCTTGTTAAACCAAGAGGGCATCTTTTTGTTGGGTGGATGATGATGTTGATGTTGTTGTTGTTGTTGCGAAGTAGGCGGGTCCGTGGGCTTGGCAAGCTTTTGATTCACTTTCATACGCTGGTCATCAAGGGTCAGCGCATGTAAAAGCTGAACAATCTCGGACGGCGGCTCTTGCAACGGCTGATTTTGCTGCTGTTGCTGTTGCTGTTCCTTGCGCACAATCAGGTCGCGCATGATCGCGTCGGTCCATGCGGCATAATCGTTTTCATTCGCAGGCTGCACGTACAAGGTGATTTTCTTGGGTGGTGGCAGCGACACGAGGAAACAATGCTTCCGCTTGGTATCTTGCTTGCCAGCGGGCTGAATTTGACACAGCCCAAGATCAAAGCTGCCGACAGGTGGCAACGTCGTCATCTTTTTGCGGTTTTTCACGTGCGCCTCCTTGTACAACAAAAAGTAGCCATGCACCAGCACGCCATAATACACTTTCCACGAACTGAGCTTGCCACTGTCATGGGACACCATCTTCATCTGGACAAATCCTTGCTGCCGGGCATCCTTTTCCAATCGATCAAGTGACTAGACCACGAAAAAAAAAAAATGAATAAAGCCGCGTCAACTTCCCCCTTTTGTTTCCCGCGCGCGTCATACAAGTTTCTTCATGGCCTGTGGGTCCAATGCAAAGTCAAAATCAAGGTCATCTGCCGGTGTCACGGGTGTGTGTGTCGCATTGGCCGTTGAAATGGCTTTTGGCGTCAAGGATGGATGCGATTGACTGGCAGCCGTTGTTTCTTTGTCTTTTTCTGGTTGTGTCGGTGCTTCCCATGACGACTCGCCCGATTGCTCGTTGAAATAATAGATGGTGCCTTGGTCATCTACATTAAAATAAAAGAAAGAACGTGTCAGCGCCCCTTTATCCCCTCAAAAAATAAAAAAAAACAGCGCGTCATCCCGTACCAAAAGCGTGTGCCCAACCGGGCAAGAGGACGACAGCAGGTGCGGACGCTTGGCCATTGTCATTTGAGGGCTCTTCATTTAACGGTGACGCGTCAATGATCGCTTTGGCGCGCTCTAAATCAATCCACCATGAAAAAAATCGTCAGTACAAAGCATGATAAAAGTGACAAAAGCACCAACCAGGCGACGGAGGTGCTGACGACGTTGAGCGCGGCTCCAAGAGTGTCCTGTTGGCAGGGAAAAAGCCAATTGTGTCGTTTAACTCGCCTAAAAATGGAATTGAGCATTGTGCAAGAAGCGTGGCACGCGTGTGTCGAGCGCCGTGGTGCCTTTACCTTCCCACCTGTAGCAAAGATAAAAAAAAACGAGGTTGATGAGCAAGAGAGAAAGAAAAAAAGGCAAAAAAATTTTGTTTCACCGTTACCAGTCGTCGTTGTGCTTTTCGAGAAGCTTTATACGGTCGCCCTGATGAAACGAGAGCTCAAACTCGCCCTCGGCTTCATAATCCCACTGGGCTATCAAGTATTGGGCCATGATGCGTGGTGCAGAAAACAGAAGAGAAGGGAAAAAAAGGTTTTACTGCTTTTGTGAAGCCAAATGGCAAATGGCGTCGGGATGCCAAATTGAACACCCGCGCGGGCAGCTGCTTCTTCATTATTGCGGGCCAATGGCTGTCCCGAAATGGCGACAGGGGGGACGACATGCTCTGAAACACGCGCCCTGACGCGTCGCGAGTCTGCGGATGCAAGTTCCTAGAGTGCCAAAGCAACCCCAATTCGTGTCATGTGACGTCGGATCAACGCTTTCTTTTTGCAAATGACAAATAAAAAGTAGTACAAGGTTGGCGCTTTTTTTTCTTTGTCCTGGTTTCATTTGATTTTTTACCCCTATTTTTTACTGCCAACAGCCCCCCTCGCCATGGCGGCCTCCTTGAGGAGCCCCCCTTTTTTTCTTGTTTGTCGCTCTCCGTACAACAAAACGATAATAAGGTTTTTTTTCCAATGCGAGCCATTCTTTCATCCATGTCGCGTAATGAAGAGTAAAAATAAGCGAGCATAGCTCAACTTTTTTGTGGCCGCACTTGCCCCCCTTCCCCTCATCTTGATTTAGAATGTGTGTAACGCGAGTTTGATGGATGCAATTTTGAGGAACCCAGAACCTGGCTGGCAACTTTTTTGCAGCCCCTTTATTGCCTTTGATGGCCTTTTTCCTTTTTCTCTCTCTTTCTTTTCTTTTTTATTTTCTTTGCTCGCCTGTTGCCTCCTTTTTTTTTTCTTGTTTAATATTGGGAACAGCAACTGTCGGCCCCCTCCCTTTGCTCCCTTTGGTTTTATTGTTGCTCTTTTTTTTTTCTCGCCCTCTCTCTTTTTTTCATTTTTTTTCTTTTCTATTTCGATACGAGCTATGATACGCCTCGATCGGTGGCTCGTTTTCCTCGGTGCCTCGACGACGACGATGACGCTCGCCATGTCTCTTTCGGCGCCAGTGCTCGACAGCGCGCAGGTAGGGCAATTCGGCCTTGCTGGCCAATTTGCCGGCGTGTCGCCAGTCTTTGATAGCTGGCAAACGGCCAACACGACGGGCGGCGCCGCCGTCTTTGGCGACACATTGTCGCCATACCTGTTGTCGTTGTTACAGGGCCAGGGCAACATCTTCGACGCGTGCATCCTCGATCAACAATTATACCTAGGCGGCCAATTCGCGTCGCTCGCGTCACCATCGCCTGCGGCCGCCACGCCTGTCACCGTCAACAACATTGCGCGCCTCGATCTGGCGTCAAATACACTGTTCGCGCTCGATCAGGGCGTCGATGGGCCCGTCTACGCGTTGCACTGTGATTCTGCCAATCGCACCGTCTACGTTGGCGGCCAATTCCACCAGCCCGTGGGCGTCGCCAACAGCACACAATACGCAGGCAGCGTGGCGCAATGGTACAACAATCAATGGCTGCCGCTGCCCTGGGTCGGCTTCAATGGCCCTGTCCACACCATCAAGCCAAACACACAACGCCAAACCATCCTCTTTGGTGGCCAATTCGACGCCACCGGCGATGGCGTGTATTTTAATGCCAACAGCAGCCAGCCTGTCAATCTTGGCGCACCCACCGTAAGGGAATTTCTCCCTTTTTTTCCTTTTCTTTTTTATCTTTATTTTGAGGACGGATGGGCTCATTTCTCTCTCTCTCTTTTTTTTTTTTTTTTTTAGGAGGTATCTGGTGGCAATTCCGCGTTCGATGGCAAGAACAGCGACCCATCCAGCATCGTGTGCCAGGGCGCCAATGGATCGGCCGCCCCCACGCCGTGGCTCTTGCAGGACGACGTCCCCGGCTATTGGCAAGCAACCTTTGCCTACGCGATCCAGCCATCCATGTTCCGCCTTAGCAACACAGGCTTGCCCGACCAGGCCACACGTTCTTTCAGGTAAAACGACAAAAAAAAAAGAATAAAAAAAGAAAAAAATCGACATCCTTTTACTTTTTTTTATGCAGGAGGATGCATGGTTCTCACTTTTTTGTTCCTTTTTATTTTTTTCCCCTCCTGCAAGCATTCTCGCGCTAGGCTCCAATGACGTTTTTACGCTCTCGTACATCGACCCCGCGACGCACGCCACCACGACATGCAGCGACATGTGCTTCCTCGCCAACAATGCCAGCATTCCCTATCAAGATTTCACTGTACAAACCCCCATCAACACAACGGGCATCCGCATCGACATCTCCTCTTGGTACGGCTCAGGGGGCGGCCTGGGTGACGTCCAGGTCTTCCAATCAGGTACAAAACCAAAAAAAGGTACATGATCCAGAACCGTGACACTGACCTTCCTTTTTCTGCTTGTTGCTTTTGCAAAAAACAACCTTCCTAGATAACACATTGTACCCAGAAAACACAAACAACAATTGCTCGGGCCCCGCGACTTCTTCGGTCGTTGGCAATTGGCGACCCGTGTTTGCCTATGGCTCTTATGAAACATTCCTCGCCACAAGCATCCCCACCGCTGACTTGCCATCCTCCAATGTCTCGGTCACCTATACACCGTAAGCGCACACAATGAAAATAGCAAAAAAAAAAAAAAAAAAAAAAAAAAAAAAACAAGCGAAAACGCGAAAAAAAAACAACGAATTGTGTCTTGATTTCTTTTTTTTTTTTTGACAGCCGCATCCCGACACAAGGCCACTACACCGTGTATGCAATCACGCCAGGCTGTGTAGGCACGAGCACGTGCGACCAACGAACACAAGTGCAGCTCACGATCGAAATGACGCCTGGAAACACGTCGCAGATCACCATTGACCAGACAAACGCGCAAGACGCGACCACCGTCATTTACGACGGCCTCGTGGTGCCGTCGTCCAGCTCGTTCCAGCCAAAGATCGTGCTCAAACCTGCGCCAAATGCCACGCCTCCCTCCACCACAAACACAACCATCATTGCCGAAGCCCTCGATTTCGTCCGCAATGGCACAAATGCCACCCTCGTCAGCATCCTCGAGTTTAGCCCGCAAAATTACTCGAGCCACCAGCCCATTGCGTGGTTGCCTCTGCCAGGTAAAACGACAAAAAACAAAAAAGAAAGAAAAAAAAGAAACCAAGAAAAAAAAAAAAACTAACGACCACACTTTTTTTTAGAGCAATTGCCGCCCGGTTCGACGGTGCACGCCATTGACGCGTCTCAGGGCAACACGTTGTACATTGGCGGCCAGTTCACGGGCGCACCATACCGCAATCTTGTCGCTTTTAGCTATGCAAGCCAGCACATGGTGCCGCTGACCAGCAATGGCGTGGATAACAATGTCACATCGCTTATCCTCTCTGGCAATGGTAAAACAACGAAAAAAAGAAAAAAAATGCGCGCTTTGACAGTTTTAGTTGACACTTTCCCTCATTTTTCTAGAATTGTACATTGGCGGCCTCTTCAACAGCACGATTGACCAACTGCACACGGGGCTCAACCACCTTGCTGTCTATGACACGCAGCGCGGGGTGTGGTCCAACATGGGCAATGGCACGGACGGCCCTGTCAGCGATTTGGTTGCCGTGGACAATGGCACATTGTGGGTGTCCGGCGCGTTTTCGCACGTGCGCATGGGTCAGCCCATGACGGCGCCAGGCAACTTCCCATGGCAGCTTGGGATGCGCGCGTGGGCGGACCCGCAGGTGTTTTTGTCAGGCACAGTCGTGGCGAACCAAGTCAATCATTGGATAGGCAGCCTGCTTGCTGCGCAAACGTACTTTTCCGTGAATGCCATCACGGCATCCACGTGGCAGGCCCCATGGACGCGCTACCCGTTCTTGTTCGACAATGACGACACGGCCATCGTGTCATGTGGCGCGTTTTGGCACAATGCCACGTCAAACCAGGTGGTCACCATCCTCGGCGGCCAATTCACCATGCAAAACGGCGCCATTGCCAATCTCGCGCTCTATCACGACAATCAATGGACCGGATGGCAGCTCAATGGTGGCACCAACCAGGGCGCGGCGGCCGTCAATGCCCTTGTCCAGCAAGATGGCATCCTCTACGTTGGCGGCGCCTTCTCGGGCCAGGTCCAACAGCAACCCGTCAAGAGCTTCTTTGCCATCCAGCTCGCCACCATGACCGTCACCCCCGCACCGGGCTTGTCTGGTAAAAAAAATTAGAAGAATTGGAAAACAAAAGAGAAAAAGATGAAAAGACGCGTCTTTTTTTATTTCTCTCGCAAGCGCGTCTTTTTCTCCCGGAATTCTCTCGGAAACACGTGTTTTTCTTCACGGGCACTTTATTAAGATGTTTTTTTTTTTTGAATTAGACGCCAGCGGCAATCCAGGCCGTGTGCAAGCCATGGTGATTTCGCCTGACAAATCCAAGTTATATGTGGGTGGTGCGTTTGCCAAGGCCGGATCGCTTGACTGTCGCGGCGTGTGCGTGTTGGATGTGCAACAGCGACAATGGAATCCCGTGGGGACTGGTTTGGACGGCACGGTGACGGGATTGACGGTAGATGGCAGCAGTCTGACGGCTATTGGCGCGTTGCAAGTGCAAGGCCAAGCATCTACCTATGCACAACTCGCGAATCCGCCTTCCAGCGGCGCGTGGACCGTTCCTTCGTCTTCGTCGTCCTCGTCCATCAACCTCCAACAGCTCACCATGACCGCCGTCTTTGCCGGTGAAAATGGCGACACGCTTCTTGCCGGCGTTTCTTCCGATCATCAGACCGTGCTTGGCACATTGACATCCAATCACGACTTTAATGTCTTGTCGTCGTCCATGTCACCGGCATCCACGTCTTCGTCGTCGTCGTCATCGTCTTCGGCCTCGTCTTCGTCGTTGTTAAGCGGCTCCGTCATCCGCCAACTTCTTTTTGCCCCCATTGCACAATCATCCGCAGACCAAACACGCTACCCTGCCAATTCCAACTCGATGCTCATGGCCGTCGGCCAGCTGCAGCTGTCTCAAGCAGGCAACGTGTCCGTGGCACTCTATGATGGCCATGGATGGTCGCCTTACACACTGTCATCGCAATTCAATGGCCAACCAGGCATCATCCAATCGTTTTTCACTGAGCTCGAGTGCTGTACCGCCAGCTCCATCCGACGTAAGAGAATGAGAAAAGAAAAATGAAAAAAAAAGAAAAAAAAAAAGGGAACGCGTCGTTTTCTCACACATTTTTGGGAAATTTAGACTACTTGCCTGTGCCAGCGGTGATATTGATCTCGATTGGCATCTCGCTGGGCCTCATCTTTGTGCTGGTGGGAGCGGGACTTGGCTGGTTGTTTGTGCGTCGAAAGAGGCAAGGCCTGGATTATCCCGAACCCGCCACGTCATGGTCGCCTGCGGCTGCCGCCGCCGCTGCGTACGCGTCCGGTGAATCCCCACCCGCGCACGACCCTGTCACCACGTCCACTATTGCGCAGCTGCTCGATGCCGCGCAATTGGCCACCCTAGGCAGCGCGACAGGCGCCGCCATTGCGTCGGCATCGTCCTCCTCATCACCACACGCCACAGCGGCATCCGCCGACCCGGCAATGCGCGATCTGCAGGTCGGGGACCACCCATCATCACATTGACCTTGATGATTCAATTTTGTTCCCTTTTTCATCCCCCACACCCCACATGCAACCTTGTTACCCCTCTTTTTCTTTGCTTTTTTTATTTACATTCATTTAGAATCTTGTCTCTTTTTTTTTCTACACCCAACTTTTCATTCCTTTTTTTTTTTCTTTCTACATTCTTACATCTACGCTTTTGGCTTTAATAAATGGTCAATGTAACCTTTGGATTTTCGCAATTTCTTTGCAAAAAAGGGGAATGACATTGCATGAAAGGCGGGATTTGAATCTTTAGCCTGGGTCGTCGGACTGCCGGACGGCTCTTGGTGGCTATGTTTTCTTTTTCCAGCCAGCTTGTGCTTTTTTTTTTTTTTTTTTGTTTCGTCTTTTTTGTCTTTTTGTTTTATCCATGGCGTACCGACCCTCTCCCAGTGGCCTTGCGCGCCACGTCAGCAATCTCATGAAGGGCAATTTGGTCAAGGAGGCGCCAGTGTGGCTGCCTGTGCTGCAGCAGGTGCCGCCCGGCCCGTCCATTATCCGCACCCGCCCTGCCAGCGACAACAATATCACGGCGCAGACGGCAGCCGAGCAAGCGTACACGTCGCAACAATTGCAGCAGCAACAGCAGCAGGTGGCACGCTCGTCCATTCGCCACAAGCAAAAGAATCTGCGCACCAAGCCGCCACGACCACGCGCCATTGTCTACCCCGAGGATCGCCTGCGCAGGCAATTCTACAAGGATCATCCCTTTGAGCTGTCCCGGCCCAAGGTCCTCGTCGAAAGCGACTCGGGCAAGAACCGCACAGATTTCTCACAATTGATCCTGCCAGGCATGCGACTCTACGAGATCGATGGCGAAGCGTAAGCACGAAAAAAAAATGGAGAAAAAAAGGTCAAAATAGTGATCTCACCCTTGTTGTCCGCCCGTCCAGTGTGATCAAGTACCAATTGCACCTGATGACAAACGAAAACATGACCGAGCGCCAGGCCTATGCCAAGGCCACCTCCGAATTCTACGAGCTGCGCGCGCAGCAAGAGCAAGAGGAGCGCGAAGCTCGCGCCAAAATGGCCAACGCCTTGAATACCTTCAGCAAGCAGACCCAAAAGGCCCTTTACCACGAAGAGCAGGCATTGATCAAGGGCATGAATGGCCAAGCCTTTTAGAAAGAAAAAAAAAACCTCCCCCACACCCTCTTTTTTGTTTTTCTCCCTTTTCCCCCTCTTTTTCATCGCATAGATCCCCTTCACAATAAAGCTGTATCATAACAAAACAGATCCAATGGCGCAGGTGGTGCGTGCAGTGCGTAATAGCTCTTGATTTCATGGATTCATGGATTTTGTCCCCCTTTCTTTAAAAAAAAAATGTCACTTTCAACTTTTCCACGGCGATGGTCCAAGTTGCATAAGCATCGTGTGAGATAAAGCGAAGCCAAGTTCTCACCAATGTCTTTGGACGTGAATGGATCGAATGACGGTGCAAAAACACGTAAAATCGTTAATTTGCCATTTTCTCGAGACACAAATTGATTGAAGGAACACCAAAATGCGTCTAGATGTGAAAGAACGCGCAAGAAACCCCAGAGGAACGCAATTTGCAGCTGTCACAGCAATTTGAGGCACGCCACGAGCAAATCAAAATTTGGTCGTGACGAGCGTCCAAATCCAACTTTGGGAAATTAGGTCTCCAGAATTCCAACAAACTCCCCGGTAAGAGCCATCGCATAGAGAAACCGCGAAAAATACCAAAAAAGAATGGGGCTGACTTGATGGGTGACGAGCAATGCGTGATTTTAGATGCACCGCTGAATGCAATGGATGGATAATTGCATACAAAGTCTGTCTTGTTGCGGATTACATACCATACATTCATTCGGCAGAACCATAATCCCTTGGAATAAAATTTGGAGCCGTTCAGCTCTCTCCCGGAAGGCGAAAGTTTTGTGCCCTTGATCGATGGATAGGGCTCATGTACCGATAATCTAAATTAAAAAAATCTTCTCGTACTTGTTTAATAGCCGTCACGTATCCAAAAATAAGGTACTGGCTATAGAAAAGGTATCACAGAATCACTGGCATAAAGATGGGGTGTAACAACAGCCAGAATAGGATTTCCCGCAACACAGAATCCATTATTTGCCCTGCTGATATGTAAACTCTTGCGTGTCATATTGAAGCAAGTCGCCGGCGCGCACTTTTTTGTAATCACTTCTGCGGGCCTTTTTAGAATACCATAACTCCATTCTGTCCATGCATTGATGCTCATCTGCATGTACTGCGAGACGATTTGGCTACACAGCTTGGTTTATATTTATCCCTTGTTACCAGCATCATGATACGGTACCACCATGAGAGCATTCCTATATTTTTGACAATGATGGTCACCGGGACAGGATAAATTTCCCATATTTATCTCTTAAATTTTTGTTTTTGTAACCAACATCATGGTACAGTACCATCATGAGGGCATTTCTACAATTTTTGACAATGTTGGTCACCGGGATAGGATAAACCGCCCATCCAGCAACGTGGGTCCAATTCGGCTACTCCCGCAAATGCTTTATTCAGATACTTAAAATCCTTTCCCGTTGCGAGTGCAGATACATAACAATAGACAGTTCATCACCGCTGTTCTTCTATTGCACACACACAGTCCATTAAGGCGCCTATTTTGGATCTGCCAAATAGTGACAATTTCGGCACAATTGACACCGAAGATGGGCTTAGAGATATTCCTTCAACTTTCGCGTCGCACTAGTGACGGGATATTGAAGGTTCATGAATCTGCGTCGCACTAGACTTTTGAAAATGGTGTTTAGAGAGTCAAGTATGGTTCTCGATTGCGTCAGCAAGATTTATTATTCTCCGCGACCCAGAATATCAAAAAAATATAATATATAAATACGGAAGACGTTGAACGAAAGTGAGCAACAATAACAACTCATCCGTTGCCTTCAATGTGGAAATTGTCCTCCTCCTTATTTGCATGTGTTTTGGCCTTTCTGAGCCTGTTGATGGTCAATGCACAAGAGTGTGTTGGTCAAGGTGAAGGAAGTTGTCAGTTTGTCGCTACTGGTGGTCCAAACAACCCCATTACCCTCACCCTGTACAATCATGCCTGTGGCATCATTGGCAGTTCTGGATCTGCGCAGATTAATCCTGGATATTCCTTGGATTCTCAACTGCCATACACTGTGGATGTCACCTTTATTGGGTTTAGCGGCGGCAATGGCATTATTGCTACCTTCAAATACGGCGCTGGCGAATATGGGTATGTTGAAAATACAAATATAAAATGTACTTATCAAAATATGTTCTATTTGTTAGTTACGGCGTTACCCAGTATTATAGCTGGGGTGGTACTTCGCAAAACCAAGGCTTCCGTGCAGCCTTCCCTTGTCCTGGTTTCTGAAATCAATTTTTTGAATGAAAATAAATCTGCACGAACAAGTAGTTTGCCAACCATATGCAAACACTGTGAACGGCCAATGCTTCTCTTTTATGATAACTGATACGCGCGATAACTCCAGGGGCGCGCGCGAAGGACTTGCATGAAGCGATCCAAGGCGAAAATACTCATGATTCTCTATTTTTTTTTTGGCAACGGCTTGAACGACCTCTTTTTTTATTTTATTTTCTCAGAAAAGAGGCCCAAATGCAGATATGCCCTTGAAGGTTTGCTGAGCTGTGATTGCTTTTTTTGATTCATTTCGGTGAGAAAATGCACAAATCAAAGAATCGTCACCACTGTGGTTTACCTTTTGCGCCATCCAGTCGCCATGGCAGAAAGGTAGGATGCCTGAAAGCCCATTGGCGGTGGAAAACGGCGCATCGCGCGTCTATTTTGCTATCACGTCAGGCAGAATCATGCCCCTGGCGCACCATTGGCCCTGTCGGGATCACGACATAAGGTCGTGGCACGCACGCGCCAATTGCTATGAGCAAGGTTGTAGGACAGGGCACAAAAAAGGCAATTCCAGAGCCCAGTGCACTGGGGGACATGCGGATGAATGGCCTCATCTGCAATTTTTCATGTTTTTATGACATTTCAAACGCGAATCGCACGGGAAAAACGCGCTCATAGTTCGCCGCCGACGCGTCCACTAGCAAGAAATACGCCCGGTGCGTGGAATTGGTAAGGAACACGCGCGTGCCACACGACGCCAGACGCGGCTTATCACACGTCGAAAATTATTATTGATTTTCAACGCGTACTAAGGATGCCAAAAAAATACTTTTTTCACCGATCACCCGTAGCCACGCACGCTTCACGTTGCGCTCTTTCAGATGAGCTTACTTTGAGGGCGCTGCGGCCAATTCCCATTGAGTTTACCTTGGAGAGAAAATTGACAGCTTTTTGAGCTTTACGCGCAAACCAGTCAATGGACCCCTGGGTTTTGGTCGATTTACGTCGGTGAATGCCTTGTGCGTACAGTACCATGTGGTTGAATCGCGTGGTGATCTGAGGACCTAAATTTCGTCATTTTCGGTTCTTCGACTGCACCCCTTGGAAAATTTGCGATTTTTGAAGATGGTGGTAGCGCGCCATCCAATGGTCGCAGCGCTTCAAGAGTGGGCTCATTTGAACGAGAAAGCGCGTCGTCGTTGATGCGAGCAAATGATGACGTGGGCTAGTTAGAAACTCACTGAAATATTCTCAAAATACTATAAAATTGCTTCAAAAGCGGTTTTCTCGATTTCATTGCGACTTTTTCGCAGCAAAGCTTGCATTGTTGGAAAGAGACGCGCTCACACTCCATTTGTCATCCGCTTAGCTAACCCGTTGGATGTACTTTTATACACTGGCGCAAGGCGGTTAAAGTTTTAAGCTCGATTTTTTCAGCAATGGACAACAAAACCGCATGGTCATGCTTCGACAAACGGTTACAAAGCTTCGATTCTCTATCGGATGATACCAGATTCACCGGTAAAAAGACACCAACAGTTGAATGAGAAACCAAAAAATATTTTTTCAAAAAAATCTGTCTTTTTTCTCCTTTTGCTCGTGAACGGGCTCGTCGACCTTCCGAGTTTTAAATCATCTTTGATGTGCATTTGGAGCATGGGCTGCCAATGATGCGGGTTCGAATACATGACGGGCACAAGGAGGCAGTTTTTTTTTTTATCTAAAATTAGTCTACAATAGCAAGGCAAGGTAAAAAGAGGAGGAAGGCGTGGAAGCGTGCTTTAGAGTGTAAAAGGAGGGGCGCAATGTTGGAGGATGAGGGGGCGGAGAGGGGGACGAGAAGATGGAAAAAGGTGGTCATCATAAAGACAAGCGCGGGAATCATCAATGGTTCATTTGTCCAAGAGAGCAAAAAAGTCATGTCATTTAGACTTGACCAGGATAGTGACAGGGCTTGGTGGGTTTGGGGAGGGCACGATGCTTCAAAAACTATGGAGAAAAAAAAAAAAGAAAAACGCGCAAAAAGGTGAGAAAGACGCGCTTTTTTTTTTTCCAAAAAAAGTTATCATGAGCCCTTACTGCGCCTGTTGCCCCCAAATGGCCTTCATGCAACAAAAAGAGGGCCTTCATGTCACCATTGGACCAGAATTTGATGGCATAAGAAAGAGTGTTCATGGTGATAGGATGGCCTCGGATGAAGCAGCCGCCAAAATAGATGCGCTTGATGTCGTGCTGCTTGGCATTCAGGTACGCAATCTGGCCAACGTTGTTGCTGATCATGTAGAGCAGACTCTTTGAGATGTCGCAAGAGTCAAACGAGCCCTTTTGCTGCCGCACGCCCTTTTTAAACACCTTTCCAAAGCTGGAGGCAATGCGCGTCGATTTGAGACCGATCCGATTGTAGTCGTTGCCATAAATATCACCCACCATCAGGTCCACTTTGCGGTTGTCACCATGCTTGGAGCGCTCCAACATGTCTTTTATACGCAAAAGAGGGAAAAAATGTGAATAATTCTCGCCATGGCTCATAAACTTGATTTCTTTACCATCAAATGAGCCTGCATCGGTCAACAGCGACAACAGACCCCACAGCGTGCCACCGCCCAGCTATGAAAAGATAAAAAAAATGAGCAATCGAGTCCCTTTTTGTTCCTTTTTCTTTTAAAAAAAAAAAAAACGCGCTGTCCGAGCATTTCTCACTCACCGATGTGCCACTAATGCGGCTAAATTGATTGGGGCCTGTCACTTTGAGTATGCTCACACCAGAGCCAATGTTCACAAGCTAAAAAAGTAGGGAAAAATGAGCTTTTCAGCGTGTCATCGCGTAAATTTTGCCAGTTTTTACCATGTAAGGGTATACGTCGTTTGACGAGGTGTGCTCAAATCGAATGGGGTTGGTGTCGTGCTCATTGTACGTGAAGATTTCATACGGAATCTCGGTGATGAAAAAGCTGAGACCTAGAAAAAAAAAAAAGAAAAAAATCAAAAACCTGCTTCTTCGCTACAAAAAAAAAAAAGGCACTCGCCCCTTTTTTTTTTCTTACCCGAAATCAGGCACTCCATCTCATCATCCTTTTTGACTTCCACGCCAGGCAATCGCTCGGCAAGCAGATTGTAAAACAAGTGTGCGCCGCCGCCGGTGGCCTGCAAGACCTGTTTGACATGGGGCGCAAGCAAGCGTGCCTTGGACATGAGCTGGGCAATAAAGTCGATACACTCGTCAATGCGGTCTGTCTCGAAAATTTTAAAGTGGAGGCGTCCGCCCTTGCTCGGCGAGGGCGTGTAATAGACGACTTTGGCCAACGAGCCGCCTATCTATGAATTGGAGAAAAAAAAAAAACGGGTAAGCCACCTGTCAGACCAACTTGGTCGTTTTTTTTGCCTCGTTCATGAAAAAGCAAAACACAACTCACGTCGACAGCCACTTGTGGCACATGGTCCACCTGGTTGGGTAGCACAATATCACGCACAGCGTGTTGTGCTGACAGTGTCGAGTCGGTCGACACGCTGGCTCCAATAATATTCATCATAGTGGCGGATAAGAAAGAGAGGGGGAAAGAAGAAGAAAAAAAAAAAAAGGAAAAAAAGGAAAGGAGCGTAGCAAAGGTGGGGGAGTGGGCAATTGGAAACAAAGAGAAAAGAAGAAAAAAAGGGTCAAAAAAGAACCCAACTTTAAAAAAACACAACAGCCGGGGCGGAGTCTGCTGCCGATCCCAATCGTTTATTCTGCAAAATTGGCCATTGGCCGCCTTTTCCCTCTAAAAAAAAAGCCAGATTGACATGCTGAAAAGGAGCAAAATCACAACATCATCCAGACTCCAGGCCTGTTGATTGCCATCCATGCATAAAAAGGAGGCGTTCTAGGAGGGTGATGATCCATTCGTTGCCTCCAGCCGTGGTGGCGGAGGGGGAGGGGCCAATTGACCCCTCTGGCAAATCAAATAGCCCAAAAATAAAAAGGTTGGGGAATCAGCAGCGCAAGAAACAAAGTCCGCTGTGAAAAATTGCCCCTGCCTCGGGCGCCAGAGCAATACTGCTTACTCATTTGCAGGCACAAGACCGCGCAAAAAGGGGCAAGACCTTGCGCACCGGTGGCCAATGCTTGCTAAAAAGCAAATGCCATTGTTCCCCGACGCCGAGATGCCATTGAAGTTCCTTGGCCATGGTCAATTCTCTTGTCTTGTCCAATGCAACGAAGAAATAAAAAAAAAAGGGGGGACGATTGATAAGCAAGCCCATGCCATGGCGTCATGAGGCATCATTTTTCTCTTTTTCCCCCTTTTCCCCCATCAAAAGATCGGTGCTCCTCACCGTGCGTCATTCTTGCCCCGCATTTTTTTTTTCTTTTGGTCGTCATGACCACACGCTTGGGTGAGAATTTCTTTTTATTTTCTTGATTAGAAATCACACTTTTACATCGGATAAAAAATGGGTATGATAAAAAAAGTCAACGATCAACACTGAGCCACTCAATTGCCATACACGCTTTGCGCGTGGAGCATTAGCGTGTCCAATTCCTGCAAAAAAAAAAAAAAAAAAGAAAGATCATGTGAGCAATAGCAAGAAAGCGATTTTTTTTTTTTTTTTACCTTTTCCAGCTGCTCCAGTTGACTGTGTGTTTCCTTGAAGACGTCGTTGATCTCGTTGCGGATGGGCGCGGTGTAATGCTTTGATGCGCGCTTGGATTTGCGCTCCTGTTCGCGTCGTTCTTGGACTTCTTGGCATCTTGCGGCGCCACGGATCATGACCATGAGATCCTCCATGCCAAAGTCATCCCAGTAGAGCATGGATTGGATGGAGTCGCGTCTGCGGCCCTGCGGCGATTGTGCTGGAGGCGGCGAGTGGGATGGTGGTGGCGGCAATGGCGTGGATGGCGCGTCTGGCGCGATTTGTTGTTGATGGCGGATCTGCTCTTGCTGCTGCCGAATCTGCTCCTGGTGCTGGCGCAGCTGCTCTTCTTGGACGCGCAAATTCTCTTGCTCGCGCAGCAGCATCTCTTGCTCTTGCATGAGCTTGTCATGGCGCTGTTGTTGTTGTTGCTGCTCCTGCTGCTGTTGCTGGAATTGTTGTTGTTGCTGCTCCTGTTGCTCTTGCTGGAATTGCTGCTGCTGCTGGAACTGTTGCTGTTGCTGGAATTGTTGCTGTTGCTGGAATTGCTGCTGCTGCGTTTCCTGCTGCAATTGATGCTGCTCCTGTTGCAATTGACGCGGCTCCGGTTGCAATTGACGCGGCTCCTGTTGCATTGGATGTGATGGCGACGGCGACTGGCGCTGGCGCTGCTGCTGATACTGATTGACGGCCGCGGTCAATGGCTCATTGCTATGGTGCGTGTGTGCAAGATGATCCAGCTCCTGGTCAAGCTGCCAAAGCACATCGCCTTGCCCATCATCTCCGGGCTCGACAATGCGCGGTGGCGTTGCGTGCGGCGGAAGAGGCGGCGCAGGCGAATGAGGCGACTGCACCTCTTCCGACATGTCTTGTTGCCCGTGATTCGGCATCGGCGTGTTTTGACGCGCCGGAGGTCGATGTGCACGCGCTAAAACAAAGAAATAAAAAAATAAAAGCATGAGATTTGACGGGCTCTTTTGAGTCATTTTTTGTCATTTTCCGCCCTTTTTTTTTTGACCATTTTTCCGACTATTTTTTGTTTCTCGTATTTACCTGGGCGTTGTGGAGGAGGTGCAGAGGGGGATGTTTGCATCAATGGTGCGCGTTGGACACGGCGCAGGATGAAATAGGTCTCATCCGGCAGAGGGGACTGGATGACGGAGGACATGGAGGCAATGGAGGAGCGGTCAGGGTTGCTGGAGCGTGAGGGCGGGACCAATGGCAATGTTTCGCCGTCAAATGCTTTGGTGATGGGATCATCGACGTGGAGCGTGCGCTCTTCGCCACGCTGGACAACAATCAGGCGGAAGAACGCGGGCAAATGATCGCCATCAAGGCGCAATGCGTGGATGCGTTCTTGCAAATCGGGCGACCCATCGACGACGCCATTGAGCACATGGAATCGCTCCAGAATGAGGGCGGCCACCTCGCCCACGGATCCGGACACAGGCACAGACAGCGACTTGTCCAGGCGCGTCTGCCCATTGGCGAATAAGTGCGTCTGATCCGCCATCTCCGACGCCAACAGCGTAACTTTGAGGCGCACCATTGCACCGGCACCATCGTCCGCGTGCTGCTGCGGCTTCTTTTTCAGATAAAACCGTACCGTGGACTTGGACTCGCCTCGGTCGTCCGCGCCGCGCGGTCCGCCCATGTGCGTGTCACCATCGCCCGTCGACATCAGCTGCGAGATGCGCCGCGCCTTTTTCAACGACGGCATCGGCACATTCAAATGCCCCATCAACGAGTGATAGATCGAAAGCGGCTGGTCAGACGGCAAAAGCGTCGATTCGTCTAAACAATCAAGAAGAAAAAATGAGAAAACAAAATGAAGAGCCAAAAGTGCATTTTTTTTTTCTGTCTCTATCTCTGTCTCTCGTTTTCCTCTTTTTGTTTCTTTTACCGCCATCCACGCCTTGGACGACCAGGCTGTAATTTGCGGCTTGATCGGCGGTGTGGCCCATGGCTTGCAGCACGTTTTCGATCAATTCCATGGCATTGGTGGAGGAATAAACCTGAGCAGGCTTGGCAGGGTGGCCGTCGGCATAGACAAAGTTGCCAGCATGGATCATCAAGATGGTGGGGGCTTCGCCAGCGGGAGGTGCATGATGATGCGGTTGCAATTGGGCATGGTGATGGTGTTGTTGGTGATGATGATGTTGATGGTGCTGCTGCTGATTGTCATGGCGGCCCGAGGGACGCGGAGGCTGGTGCTGCAGATTCGGCTGGTACGATTGGCGGTGGGACGCGGGCGATGTGGGCGACAGGATGCCAGAATTGGTCGAATGCACGGGCGACACGATGGACGACACGATGGACGACGCGTACACATCACCAGTCGACTGCGAATTGATCGATGCCGATTCCATGTTGAGCTCCTCGCGGCGCTGAGGATCAAACGACGACGATGATGGCGACGCCGTGGGCTGCAATGGTCGCTGTTGATGCGGGCGCGCCTGCTGTTGTGGCTGATGTTGATGTTGCTGTTGTTGTTGTTGTTGCTGCTGCTGCTGTTGTTGTTGTTGTTGTTGTTGTTGGCTGGGTTCCTTGCCATTGCCACGCGAAAACAGCTTGCGAAGACTCGATTTCTGCTTGTTTGCCTTTGGCGAGGTGGGCGACTCGTCGCCAGTGCCCAACAGGCGTTCAAGCTTGGCCGATGGCCGCTGATCCTGAGGGCCACCACTACCATGGCCATTGCCATGGCCACCATGACGCTGGTACGCTTGATCGTAATAATTCTGGTCAATCATCGTGCTGTCGCGTGCTATGGATGGTGTCAATGAGATCTTGATCGTGTCGGAATCCGCCGAATCTTCGCGTGTCAATGGCTTGCCGCCAGGAGCACGACGTGGCGACGACCCGGCCGACCAGGATGCCGGCGATTCAAGGTCGGTCGAGCGTGGAGCAAGTGACTGTGTGACAATGGGCGCCACGCCTTGTGGAGGACCTCGCACACCGCCCTGCGAGTGCGAGCCCTGCTGCTGTTGCTGATTGGCATGTTGGCGCTGCGATTGAGAAGGAGGCCCGTGCCGAGGAGGCGTCGATGAGGAAGGTGTGCCCTGGTTGATCATCGTGTAATCATACGACACATTGTGGTTGAAATAATCATCATCGTCCGATTCAGAGCTGGACGACGAGTCGCCCTCCGATCCAGAAGACGACATCGTCTCGTCCCACACCTCGTATTCCTCGGCAAAGTCGTCCTCGTCGTCGCTGTCGCCAAAAATCACCTGTGCTTGGAATTTCACTCCCTTGGACATCTTGACGCGCTTCTTCGACTTTGTCTTGGCCGACGGAGGCACAGGGAACGCGTCTTGAATATCGCGCCGCGTCAACTGGACACAATTGAAAAAATGAAATGAAATAAATTAGATCAGCACCTTTTTTTTTCCTTTTATTTCTCATTCACGCGTCGTTTTCTTACCTCAATATTGCGGTGTGAATTGAGACGCGCAAGTCGTTCATAGGGGGTCTAAAAAGCAAAGGTCGTGTGAGCAAAAAGAAAAAAGAAAAAAAAAGCCACTCTTACCTCAATATTCTCGGCCGGGATGTACCCAACCTCGGATGTTTTGAGCACTTTGACGAGCCACCAGTATGAATTGCTGTCGTCAAGCAAGGTCAGCGCGTCGCCCTTGACGACCGACGCCTGGCCATCGACCGTGGCCGCAAAAGTGTGCAGTGCATACACCATGTCAAAGTCAATGTTGGGATCAGGCACGCTCAACACCGAATTCGAGTCATCATCGTCCTCGTCTTCGTCTTCATCGTCGTCATGGTCAAAGTTGTCATAATAGCCGTCCGTCATGCTGTCATCATAGAGCGACGACGACCCTTGTGAAAAGTTGCTATAGCCCGTCAGGCGTCGCCCGGTCTTTTGTACAGGTTGCATCGCCAAAAGACCAAATGTAAAGAGAAGAAAGGAGGGTGAAAGGAAGGCAAAGAAGGAGAGGAGAGGGTGAGGGCTGACGCTGCACAGACGATGAGGGAAGTGTGCAAGTGGAGGGATGAAAAAAAAAGCAAAAAGAAAAAAAAAAAGTGGAAGAAGAACAAAAAGAAAAAAAAGGCACACCTGCCCCTCAAACTCAAATTCAAAGGCTTGCGGACTTTTACATTTTAGCCAATCATGACATTGCCCTTTTTATTGCGCTTTTCTTGCTCATTGTACCCGGTTTTCGTCGATTTCAGCGGCTGGCGGCGGCGATGGAGCGTCCGGTGCTTGATCTGACACGGCCTCTGACACGGCCTCCACGCCATGGGGTATCGATGCCTCTGCTGAATTATCCACAGCCAAGGACGGTGTGAAATCCTCGGCATTAAAGATGGTCTGGCTGTACGTGGCCGCCGAATCGCGTCGGTCGCGCTGCTCGCGTTGTTGCTCGTGCTCGTCGTCAAGCGCCGCCACTTTTCTTGGGATCCGATGAAGCAGTCCATACCCCACATCGCAGCCTAAACACCCATTTCCGCCCCATTCGCGATTCGGCACAATAATCACCTAATAAAAGGAGCTTGTTAGACCGCGCCTCGTTTCATTAAAAGAATAAAAGAAGGGAGTACCAGGACGCGGCGCGTCGTGCTGCGTCGCCGCTGTCAACGTACCCCTCCTTTTTATTCTTTTTTCTCGATTTTTTTTTTTTTTTACCTCGCGACTGCTGTCCCACTCTGTATTGTAGACATAAAGTTGCAAGGGTTTGCCGATGTTGTCCTCGACCAGGTTGTAAAAATCGTCCTCGCCGCGCAGCACCGTCAAAGGGCTGCCAATCACATAATCCGTATGCGGAATGATGCCCGCCATTTCCGCCGGTGAATTGGCAGACACGTTTAAAATGTGCCAGACATGATCACCCGCGTGTTCATAGGAACAATAGCGAATGGAGCAGCCTGCATGATGATGAAAAAAGAATGAGCCAGTTGAGCCAGGCGCGTGCTATCGCGCGTGTCGCGCCCATTTTTTTCTTTTTTCTTTTTTACCAATTAAGCTCGATTCCTCGGCATGGTTCGACCATGAGGCGCTTGGGACCAACGTGACATCACGGAAATTGTGCTGCTTGCTCGAATAGAGTGTCAGCGTCACGTCCTTGTCGATATTGTCGCGCAACACAGACACAAGAAGCTCGCTGTCGCCGTTTTGCTAATAAAAAAACAATTGTGAGCCCCCAAACCTTTCTCGGCCGCGTACAACGGCGCTTACCAGACTGGCACCATTGACGGCAACCAGGTAGTCAAAAAATTGCTCAATGCCGGCGTGGAACGCGGGCGAGTTCTCCTTGACCTAGGCGCAAAACAGCCAGATCAGCCTTTCATCATCCACTTCGGCCGCATGTCGTCGCACTTTTTTGCTAAACAGCTTACCTTTAGTACATGAAAACCAGACCTTCCATGCTCTGTGCTATGTGTACCGCCCATGACACTGTATAAAAGAGTGTAAAATAAGAAAAAAGACAAGTGACACGTTGCAAAAAAAAAGCACGTCTGCCCTTTTTGACGGGCAAACCGCCGGGCTTTAAAATCGCTCCAGCTGCGTGTCTCGCCCAGCACGAGACGAGACGAGGCGAGGCGTGCACTTCATCCTCTCCAATTGCAAAAAAAAAAAAAAAAAAAAAAAAAAAAAAAAAGGGCCTTGATCCCGCGAAATTGTCGCTTTTTCTGCCAACCAGCCATGCCTGGTGTCCATGACAATCTTGCTCATCCATTATTGTTGACCAATTTGGGATGTGGGGAAGACAGATTGGGCCCTGCCAAAAGGAGCGGAACCAAAAAAAGACGGTATAAAAGCGCTCAATTCCTTAATTTTTTCTTCTTCTTCCTCTTTTCTTTACATGTCGGATCGCTTGCAAGTCGTCAAAAACCACTTGAACGTAAGACGCTGTTGTGCAACAATGACGGAACAGGGCCACTGTAGCTAACAATTTGCTGTTTCCGTTTTCTCGTTTTTTTTTCATTTTTTTTACGTCATAGCCTATGTCTGCTCACAAGAGTCCTGTCACCTGCCACGTCCTCGTCGCCTCCACTGGCACGCCCGGTCGCGGTGTCAATGTTAAAATTGAGAAGCTTGAGAACAACACGTTCTCCACCTTGTCGACGGCGTAAGCAGCCTTAAAGACGGCGAAAAAGAGGCAACCCATGGAAAAGAAACTGACACCCTGTGTTTCGATTTAGCCAAACCAACGAGGACGGCCGCTGCCCGACCCTCTTGCCTGCCGGTTACAAGGCGGAAAAGGGCATTTATCGCGTCACCTTTGAGACCAAGGAATACTTTAGCAAGGTTGGCCAGGAGTGCTTCTACCCCTACGTCCAGGTAATGAAAGAGAGGGATAAAAAAGTGGAGCAGCACACAATGGCAAATGGCGCGTTGATGCACCAGAGGCTCATCCGTCGTTTTTCTTATTTTTTTGTTTTGCAGATTGTTTTTGAATTGGCTCATCCTGAACAGCACTACCATATTCCCCTTTTGCTTAGCCCTTACTCTTACACGACGTACCGCGGCAGCTAGATGCAAAAAGCCGATTCTATAAAGAAAGCCCTATCTTAGTTTTATGCGTTTTTGGCAATACGGTGTATATTTTCATGGGCGGAGATCAAACTTGAGGGTATAATTCATCCTGCCCCTGTAACTAGTGGGCGAGCCATTCCAGCCATTGCCCGTCTGGGTGTACTTTTGAGTCATTTGGTTCAAGAGTATTCCAGCTTGCCTTGATCAAAAGGTAGATTTTAGCCAAGAATCAAGGCTTTCGTGGGCAAACCACCAACCAGGCGAACCCCAAACGCGCCCTCGCGCAAAATGACAAGCTCTGAACCCCAATGCGGGGGGTCAAATTGAGCAAGTTGCAGCAGTCAAAAGGGCGCAACACACCAAATCCAAAATTCTTCGTCGCAAGCCCTCGAATCGAAATTAAAAAAAATGAGTCCCCAGATTCGCGCCAAACTTGCACACAAGATGAAACGCATGACGAAACGGTGAAAATGGCCAAAACGAGGGCGGTCTAATTGCTTGAAAACGTACAATTGGGGATTTTCGATTTAATTTCAATGACGAACTGCGCGGGAAAAACGCGCTCATAGATCTCCACTGACGCGTTCACTAGCAAGAGACATGCCCTGTGCATGGAGTTGGTAAGGAACACGCCCATGTCACTCGACGTCTGACGCGGTTTATCACGCGTCGAAAACTATTAATGATTTTCAAACCGTGTTAAAAGGTGCCAAAAAATCACAGTGGAGATGGCCAGTGCGCAAATAAAAAAGAGAGCGGTACAGTAGCGGCGCGCGCCCACCAAAAATTTCCATCGTCCTTGAATGAGAAAAAAAGATAAAGGAAACAATATTGATTTCACAAAAGAGGGAAATCCGCGCATATGGGAACACATCGTTTGTGAAAGTTGGCCAAGAGATCTTGGGCTCTTTTTTTTTTTTGGCGCTCCCAAGTCTTTTTTCAAGGACCCTGAGACGCGGGGTCGATCTTTTTTTACACCCCCGAGGCTCCACTTTGAGATTGACGGAAACAGAATTGCATGAGCGTTTTTCCAAAAGCAGGACGGGTGTACAAGAACGAAAAAAAAGGTGCCCTGTGAATGGCTTGTTCCAAAACGAAATTTTCGATTTTTTTTTTACGCGTTGCCTTGTCTTTCGAGCCTTTTCATAGCGCTGGACATAGCCCTCCATCGACATCGCCGGGCACACGGCGACATAAAAGTGCACAGAAACAGAAGTCTTGGGTATTTTGACGTGGCTTTCCATTTTCTGAATAAGATGGACTCGATGAGCCTTTGAGATTGTGTGCAAAAGTGGCAATACATCGGCTCTGGACGCGTCGCGTGGGCAGAGCCGCCGCTAACAAGCGTAAAAACGTGCAAAAACAGTATTTCCCTCGTTCTTTTTCACACATTGCTGCCGCAGACTCTTTCAATTCACCAGTGCGCTCATGTAAGATGAAAAACAAAAAAAAAAAAAGGAGAGAGAGAAAAAGAGAGAAAGAAAGGAAAAAAAGGGACAGCGGCGGAATTGGACGTGTCGCGTGTACAGAGCCGCCGCTTACAAGCGTAAAAACGTGCAAAAAGAGCATTGCCCTCGTCCTCTTTCACCCATTGCCGCCGCAGACTCTTTTTGCTTCATCTGTGCGCTCTACGTAGATGCAAGATGAAAGCAAAAAAAAAAAAAAACAAAAAAAAAAAAGAGAGAGAGAGAGAGAAAAGGGACGGCGGCTAAAAAGGCACCTTCCAAAAAAAGGACAACTTTTACGCCAAAGAAAATTTTAGTCCCAAAATCTACGTACACATATCATAATGTTTTATCGACGCGACTTTTTTTGAAAAATTGTTCAAACCAGGACCCAGGAGTCGACCGAGTCATTGTGCAGATGAATCCAAAATTCTGACATACATTTCCACAAATCCGGCTTCCGGCACGACGCACGAGTCTCTCAAAATATTTTGTGGATCTCGGTGAAATGGCACCGATCGAAAGAGACTCACGCACTACTCGCTCGGGTGTCATTTCCTGATTGTTTGCTTGCCCGATGGATGAACTTCTTTGCCCGCTTGCATGCAAAAGTCGATCAAACATTGGATCAATTTTCAAACCTTCGTATGATATCTTATGTAGAACTTTTCTCGACAACTGGGAAAATAGCCAACGATGCAACATGTCAAATGCTGCTGCTGAATCTCCACCGAATGAAACAAGTTTCACGGCGATCTGATCAAAATTGACCGAGGAAATACACTTTTTTTCAACAAAAAATTCAATGGCGATTTGCTCGACAACTGTCTAGTCAACCCCCGATTTTTATTTCATACTGTACTGTACTTTTTATTTCATACTGTACTGTACAGTACAGTACAGTATTTAATAAAAAACAGGGAGGAGGCAAAACATCTAAGCTACTGTAATGGGATGATGACACTTGCAGGGCGCGCTACTGTAGCTTGGGTTTTAACTTTTTGCATCTGTTACGTACAGTATTTCACCTTGCATGCACCAGGCAGCTTGCAGCCCAGCCATTCTTCTGCAGCGCACAAAAACCTGCAAAAAAATACAGTAAAAAAATTCCATGCAATTTACTGAGTATGATACGTACGCACCTAAATTTAGAAGTGTCAAATCTTAAATTTTTGCAAAAAAAAATCTTGACCAAAGTAGGCACCTTTTGTCAGTCGATCGCCGTTCATGCGTCACTCTTTGGGCTTTTTTCTTACGTTGGGGCGACCTGTCGTCATTTTGTCAGCCAATAGCAAATTGTCGGAGTTACTTGTTTGGGATGCATTGATCACTCGGAGTTCGAAATTTCCCAAATTAGGCATTTTCTGAGATTGAAATTCGTGACCCCTGAGTGACTCCTGAATTTTTCAAAAGTGGTCGTACGTAGTAGCTACCGTAGCGCTTTGGGGATTTAAGCTTTTTTGTTGCAGATTTTGCGCTGAATCCGATACAGCTAATTTTGAGCTGGGTCGACCATGCAAATTGAAAGATGAACGCAAAATACAGTAGTGTAAGTGGGAGTTTTTTTGGCATTTTCGAGTCCAAAAAATCGAGACGACCTGAATCTCGCTCGTCGATCGCCGTCTTCTCGATCGACTCAAGAATGTAAAATCTCGCTCGTCTCGCTCAAGTACTGTAGTCTCGAACAAAAAAATAGGTTACTGCTGTTGTTGTACAGTATCATCATACTGTAATATCATAGGTGTAGTACTGTTTCATCATCATGCATTTTAGATTAAATACAGTAAGTGGTGTCGTTCTCGTCGCTGTCAACACCATTTTGCATCTTCCGCCGGCAACGCGTCGTGGTTCTCGACTTCTGGTCGTTCTCGTCGCCGGCCGGGCACGGGCCAAAACGATACTGTACATGCCTCTGGTGCGTGTGTTGATGCATGGCTTCACAGGGAAGAAGGTTGTAATGTTCACAAAAGGCGCAGGCCTCCTCCTGCTAATGAGAAGAAGAGTATCATACAGCAGTATGCAATCCCTTCGAGAGACGGAGGAGTTGATGAGCCCAGCACCGTGAATGCATGCCAATCTCCTGGTGCTCCACTGACCCGCGACCCTTTTGAAGGGGTTGGGAATACTACCAAACCCGTGATGAGCAGTTTTTACCAAATGGGATGCCCAGCTGCTGTTGCGCAGAGGAGGGGGAGAAGAGCGTGGCCATGCCCTTGCTACAGCCCGGTCAGAAACATCGGTACGCCAGTAATACAGTACCACTGTTCGACCCATCAAAGAATGCCAGAGGAGGAGAAATAAATAAAACAATAATTGGTGCTAGAATGAAAGAAAAAAAAAAGAGAGGAGGAAAAAAAGGAGAAAAAAGGCGTGGGGCGGCCAAACAAAAAAAAAGGGGAGATTGGAAAAAAAGGGCACCACCCAGCTGGCCTCTTTTTTTTTGGGTTTTGCTTACGGTAGGACGCTATTATTTTACTGTAATTCTTGTCGGAGGGCGGCGTCGCAAAACAAAAAGTGACAGGATTAATAAACGCGTTTGGTATGATTTTTTTCGGAGCCAGAAAAAAAGTGCACGTGAAGTGACTCTTCTCTTGGATTTTTTTTTCGCATTTTACGAGAACAAAGCTGCTCGATGCGCCGCCCCATGACACTCGAAGGGTGCCTACGTACCTTTAATTTTCTAATCAGTACAGTATGATAGTATGAATTGGGGGGGCAGCTGCATTTTTGGCTTGAATCTCTTGCTGAGCGCCCAGGAATGCACTGAGATGAACTAATTAACGCGATGCCCCTGGATGTAAAATTTGATTTGGAATCGAAATACAGTACCGGACACCGTGTGAGAACTTTATTCGATTCTAAATTAAATTTTACATCTGGCTGCGTGAACAGAATTACGAATTGAGCGATTTTTGAGGCACTTGTATTACAACAAACCGCGAACAAACTGCAAAGATAGGATGAAATCGCGTAGTGCTCAAAATCCAGCAATTTGAAATGTATTTCAGACTTCACCATGCGATTCGGAATCTTTAATTACCCCTACGTAGAACGTCTGTAAAAGCATCACGAACCCAAAGCCAAGTGCACTCAGCAAGAGATTAAAGTCAAAAATGCAGCTGCCCGCCGGCCCACCAATTCATATATACTATTGATCAGAAAATTAAAGGTACTTCTCGAGGGTGAGGGTGGGCGTCGATCATCAGCACGGGGGCGGCACCAGCTTCTACGGACATGTGGGCGCGAGGGCACCTACACGTTTAACAGACTTCGGGCGCGCGTTTGACCTTTGACGTGTTCTGCACGCGCGTTGAAGGCAAAAATAACGCGTTTGGCATGGTTTTTTTCGCGGAGAGCCAGAAAAAAAGAGCATATAGTTCATCTCGTGACGCGTCTTTTCCCTGCGGGCAACAAGGCTGCAAAAACAAAATCTGGAGGCGCAGCAAGCGGTCAAAGTCCGAAAAACAAGCTATTACGTTTTCAAATGGCAAATTTGCGCACGTCTCATCTTTGACAGCGCGCTGCTCCTTGCATTGAAGTGATGGCGCGTGTTAGACTCTATTTACTGAGATAAAACATGGATGGTTCAAATGGATTAACCGCTTAAAAAATGCAAAAAATAATCAAACGTCGTGTTTTTCTCGCGTGTAGACGTCTATTTCTGAGCACATAGCAGGCATTCCAGTGTTTGCAGTTGCGGCACAGCCACACAGATCGAGTCGCATCAGCCAGGGCCCGCCCTTGGCTGGCGGCTTCCAAGAGATCTTTTGCAGATTTGCATGTTTGAAAATTTAAATCTTCTTTAGAGCTTGGTCGCCCTTTTTTCTGGTGTTGTCCTCTAACAAAAATATGGATATTTTTTTGGACGATTGGACCGATCCATGCGCATGTGCCTGGCACGTCAAGGGGCAGAGACAACAGGCGACGCGCTAAATCATGATCAGGCGTATCGCGCGTTTTTTTTTTCGCATTTTCTAACACGTCAAATGCTCCCGCTTTTTGTCGCACCGCGCCGTTTCTCTAAAAGGAAGCCAGCCGCCATTGTGAATTTGGCCACCACAGCGGAGCGCTGGATTGAATTTGTACGTGTCTTTTCTTTTAAGCATGGATATTGTGCTATGGCTCGTAGTCCTTGTGGCCCTTGGTGCCACGCGTCTCTGGTGGATCAGGCCACGGAAACAGATCTCTCAGTCCAGAAAAAAGCCTTGTTCGACACTGGTGTTTCTCGGCTCGGGTAAGAAAAACGGCAAAAAAGAGCGCTTTTTTCGTACTGACTCTTGTTCCATCTTGCAAGGCGGCCACACGGAAGAGATGACGCGACTGTTGAAGGCGCTCGATACCCAAAAATACGCGCCTCGGATCTATGTGGTCGCGTACAACGATCGTCTTAGCGCTGAAAAAGCAATTGCCTTGGAACAAACGCTGCAGGGCAAGCCAGACGCCGATGTATGTGACGACTGTCGCTTTTGGGCAAAGGGAGAGGGCAGACGACGCGCTTGGCGAAGGAGGCCATTGCTGGCGCATGCAATTGACGCGTCTCTTTTGTCGATTTTTTTTTTGTTTTGCAGGTCCAGCTGCATAGGATACCTCGCGCACGTGATGTGGGCCAATCTCTCGCGTCAGTGCCCGCGTCATTTGCCAATGCCTTTTTTTATGCTAGCCAATTGGTGGCCAAGGCGCGTCCGGACCTGGTAAAGGCATTGCCGCCCCGCTTTCCTCTTTTATTTTTTTTTATTTACGCGATGATTACTCATCTTGCGCACGTTCGGCTTTTTGTTTATCATGCTGCTTAGATGATCCTCAATGGGCCAGGCAGTTGTTTGCCGCTGGTGGTCATGGCCTATGCCCTGCGGGTAAGCAATGATGCGTCTGTTTTTTCTTTTTTTTTTTTCTCACTGCCGGATATATCTTGTTTTAGTTTATGGGGATCAAAAAGACGACGCTGGTCTACGTCGAATCATTTGCCCGCGTGGAAGGTCTGTCGCTGACAGGGCGGCTTTTGTATGGCTGGGTCGATCTTTTTGTCGTGCAATGGCCAGACCTCGTGAAGAAATATCCAAAGGCGCAGTATCTAGGCTGCTTGATATAGACAGCGTGCAACAAATAAAAAAAAGGCTTCTTGACGCGGAAAACAGGGATGACCTTGCTTGAATGGTAGGGTGCGATGCGCTCCACGTGCCAATTGAAGGTGTGTCAATGCCAAAAGGGAGTGTGATCGGCCAATTGGGCGTCTTTCTCACGCGGTTCGGCGTTTGTCAGAGCCATTGTCAGGCACAATGGAATCCCGCCCCCCCCCACGCCCCGCATGAAAAAAGTCAAAATCATAAATTTGTAACTTTCTCCCTATCTTTTTCTTTTTTTTCGCTTTGTACTCTTGTTCTCTTTCTATTTTCTTTGCTACTATGGTTATCAAGGCGGTCGTGTTCGATATGGGTGGCGTGTGCGTCGGCTCACCTATGAAAGTACGTGGATAAAAGAAAAAAAGGAAGACATTTGGCTAAAACGCTGCCTTTCTTTTCTAGGGGATCCACAAGTATGAGGTCGCCCACCAGCTGCCTCGCAATTATATCAATGTGGCCATGTATGTATGCGCACAGGAGAAAAAAAAAAGGGGGGGAGGCTGGCTGTTTAAAAATCTCATTTACCATTCTTTTCTCTTTAGCGTCGGTCAAGGCGAAGAAGGCGCCTTCCAGGTAAATGCGGCCTGTCACTTGGGCTCCGCTGATGGACCCTGACACTCATTTTTTTTTTTTAGCAATTGGAGCGCGGCGAGCTCACGCTGGATGCTTTTTACACCAAGTTTGGCGAGCAATTGTCGCACCCCAGGAACAAAATCGCGTATCAGACGTACCTGCGCAACACGGGCCGACGTAAGCATCCCTTGGTTGGGCATTGGCGTGTCCACTTGGGCGCGTGGCAGGGCGGCGGCGACGCCTGGATCATGGCACGTCATTCACACCATTTCCTTTTTTTTTTCTCTATTTTTTTTTCGGCGTCGTCTAGCGGCCATGGACACAATTCCGGATATTCAGGTGGATGGCAAGGAACTGTTCACGACTATGATGGCCGAGGCACGCGTCGAGGATCCATACATCATTCCTGCCATCAAGAAATTACGCGCGTCGGGCCGTTTCACGATTGCCGCGTTGACAAACAACTTTCCATTGTCTGAGGACGATGTCGAGGCGATGGAGGCACTGGGTGTTGACGGCTCGGACAAGCTGCGGCCGCTGTTTGATCACTACATTGAGTCGCGCGTCGTTGGCCTGCGCAAGCCGGATCCGCGCATCTTTGAGCTCGCATGCAAGACCATTGGTGTCCAGCCTCACGAGGCCATCTTCCTTGATGACATTGGCATGAACCTGAGCGCCGCAAAGAAACTTGGCATGCACACCATCCGTAAGAAAGAAAAAAAGAAAATATGGAAAAAAGCGCCATTTTGCTATTTTTTCATTTTCCACGCGTCATCCACGCGTTTGACGCGTCCAATGCCTCTCATACGCCCCTTTTTTAATAGAGGTCAAGATTGGAAATAGCCAAGAGGCCGTCCAGCAGCTTGGCCGGCTGGTCAATATGGATCTTCTTCATGAATCGCGTTTGTAGAATAGTTTTATATGCCTTTTGTACAATTAAAATATGAAAGAAAAGCTCTACTTGGCGGCGGCGGGTTCGAGCAATGCCGTGCTGGGGGTGGTGCCTTGCGTGTCTGTCAGCGATCCATCGACAATGTAGGTATAATGGCCCACTTTTCGCTCTGGCTGTGTTTCGTAGGCGATCAGCAGCTGGCATCGCGGGCAATGGTATCGGTATTGCATTTCAAAGGCCTCGCCTCTACAGAGAAAGAAAAATAAATAGTGAGCCATTGAGCCCAGAAATGAACAAAAATCGTTTTTTTTTTTCATAAATTGCACGCATTGGCGCGTACCTTTTGAGAGCGACGGGGTCCTGTTGGGCGGCGGTTAACTTGTAGGTGCGTATGGTGTTGTCTATAATGACGGCGTTGTCTGTGCGGCGGGTAGGCAAGGCCCTCAAGTCGGCGTCAATAGCGAGCAAGAATTCAGAGCAAAGACAATAATAAACGTGCAATTGGTTTCGATTGCTGTCGTCGTCGCGATTGGACGAGGACACGGTGGAGCTTGACACGACCTTAGGCATGGTGGAAACGAAAAGGGAAGAAAGAGAAAGAAAAAGAAAAAAAAAAAAAAAAAGCAAGCGGGCGATGAAATAGAGCATTTTCTTCATCCTGTTTCCCATTTTTTTTTCTCTTTTGTCTCTTTTTTTCTTTTTTTTTTCCCTTGTAGCCCTTTCACCCCAATGGATTCGGAGAGCGACGATCACTCGGACTCTCACTCTGTTTACTCGGACGACGAAGAGGACGTGCAGGACTACAAGGTGGGCGGCTACCACCCTGTGCGTTTGGGTGACTTGCTGCACGACGGCCGGTACAAGATCCTGCTCAAGCTTGGTTGGGGGCACTTTTCCACGGTGTGGCTCGCGCACGACCACAAGTAAGAGAGGGGAGGAGGGGATTCAATGGCATTGCAACATGAATCATGGTGTTCATTTTTTATTTTTAATTTTTCTGTATTTTTTTTTTAAAAAAAAGGGAGAACATGCACGTGGCGGTGAAGATTGTAAAGTCTGCGCGACGATTTACGCAAGGGGCGCGCGAGGAGATTGCGCTGCTTGAGAAGATCCGCATGGCCAATGCGGATGCAGCCGGGTACGTGCATGTTGCGCAATTGCTTGACCACTTTGAGCATCAGGGTCCGCACGGCAAGCACGTGTGCATGGTCTTTGAGGCGCTTGGCGAGAGCTTGCTGTCACTGATCAAGCGTTTCGATTACCAAGGCGTGCCCGCGCGCATTGTCAAGCAGATCGCCGCACAAATCCTCCTTGGCCTCGACTATTTGCACCGCGAATGTGGCATCATCCACACAGACATCAAGCCAGAGAACGTACTCGTCTATGTGCCCAACATGGATGCCATTTTACGCGATCAATTCAACATTGAGCACGGTCGCTCGCCTCACGACCTGCCCAACGACGATGCCGATGCCGACGCCGACGACGACACGCCTGCCACTGAATCGTCCGCGTCACCGCCACAGAACCTAAAGGACAATGCTACAAAGCCATTGAGCAAGTCGCAAAAGAAGCGCAGGAAGAAAAAGCTAAAGAAACAACGCGAGTTGGCTCAAAGGTACCCAAAAAGAAAAGAAAAAACGTGTTTCGCCTAACTCATAGTTTTTTTCCCCAGCGTCAATGGGATCAAGACGAACCGGCATGGCCTCATCCAGTCCTCGGTGCTCGACTTCACGGATGGCCACAACGATACCCACGCATTTGACAACATTGTGGTCAAAATCGCGGATTTGGGCAATGCTTGCTGGACACAGGATGAAAATTCGCACTTGATCCAGACGCGAGAATATAGAAGCCCCGAGGTGATCATTGGCGGCGTCTGGGCCGAGAAGACCGACATGTGGAGCCTCGCCTGCATGGTAAAAAAAAAAAAAAAAAAAAAAAAAAAAAAAAAAAAAAAATGAAAAAGCGCCTCAATTTATCTTCTTTTTAGATTTTCGAGCTGCTCACGGGTGACTTTTTGTTCGATCCGCGTGCTTCTTCTAAATATACCAAGGATGACGGTAAAGCGAGCGAAAAAAAAAGAGGCAGCTAGTCTCAATGTAGACTGACCCTCTTTTTTTCTTTTTGCATTTTAGATCACATTGCGCAAATCATGGAATTGATGGGGAGCGACGTGCCTGCTCGATTGACCCAAAAGTGCGCGTATTCGGACGAGATTTTTGATGAAAAGGGCAACCTCAAGCATATCAAGAATTTACGGTTCAAGAACCTGCATGATGTGCTGCAAGACACCTATCAGCAAGACGACGACGATCTGGACCTCCTGACGGCCTTCCTCACCCCGATGCTCCACATGGACGATGCACAGCGTGCAACGGCGGCCGCACTCATGGATCATCCCTGGTTGCACACATGACGTCCTGATCTCCCCTTTTTTTTCCTTTGAATTTTTTTTTTTGGCTTGATGCCTATTTTAGACGGCTCTCCTCCTTGTTTGCCACACCTCAATCCCCCATTTTTTTTTTTCATAAAAGCCAAAAAGCAATCACCTCATCTCTTCTTTTCCCTTTTTTTTTATATTTTTTTTCTTTTCCACTATCCTCATCATGGCATCGGTGCCTCTTGATCGCCGTATTACGCAAACGTTGCTTCAACTATAATTTTTGATTTGCGAATGTGGTGTCTAGATTACGTAATGACATCCAAGGAAAAGAGGCAGCTGAACGTTTTATTTAAAAAAAAAAAAGTGGTACAGAACCTTACAACACTTTATCGAATCCCTTCATCGTATTGCGAATAGTTTGTTCGAAGCCAATGTATTCTATGCCAAGATCGCGTGTAATCTTGGAACCATCCAGACCAAAATAGGGAGGCGCGTATTGTCCAGGGACCCCTTTGGCAATGATTTCGTGTCGGTCCGGGTAGAGCTCGCGCAAAATGTCAGCGATTTCCTGATCACTAAAGGCATGGCTGCTCGCTAGAATATAGCGCTGACCATCAGCAATATCGCTTTTCTCAACTGCAAGCACATGAGCACGTGCCACGTCTTCCACGTCGACATAGTAGGGTACAAATGTGGGCTGTTGTGGGTTGGTGGTTTTGCCAGTATAATAATTGATGATGTCCGCCGTAGTGCTAAGTTTGCCAATGTCTTTAGCATCGTTGGGTGGAGGCAAGAGAGCACCGGTTACAAAGGATGGACAGATGGTCGTCAATGTAAAGGTAGGCTTGTGCTCATTTCTGAATTGCCAAAGGGCCCGCTCAGCTTGATTTTTGCTTGCAATGTAAGGGATGCTTGCGGGCGCCAAAACCTTTTTTTCAACACTTTCATCGACAATCTTGATGGCCACATCATTCCAATCCTTTTCGGTGTGGACATATGCTGGATCAAAGGAAAATATCACACTGGGGTCCAAGTTGCCAGTAGGATCTTGCTTCAAGGCAATGACGCTGGCAAGACTGGATGTGACCACCACGCTCTTTACATTTTTCCCAAACTTGTGGGCAGACACGAGAATGCTAAGTGTACCCTGCACCGCGGGATTGATCAATTCTCCATACGGATCCAAAGTTTGACCAAGGTCGGTGGGCGAGGCTACGTGCGCAATGGCGTCCACATCTTGCGTGACAATAAATTACCATCAGCAATGAAATAAAAAGTTATAGGACGCACAGCGACAATTTGCCCCCTTACCTTTGACGGCATTATCAAAAGCACCATCAACTTGAATGTCAGGTATCTCGACAATGCTGAAACGGCCTTCTTCATACACGGACGTGAAGTGATCTAAGGCAGGTTGTGCTTTGGCGGCAGTCCTTGCAGCGCCAATCACCGTGTATCCAGCTTTCAAAAACTGGTCAGCAACTTGGGCACCGATAAATCCATTCACTCCAGTAACCAGAACACTTGGCATTTTTTTTTTTTACAGACTTCGTAACAAAAGAAACAAGGAACAAAATTAAACTTGGCCAAGGTATTTGTATTTATGAGGCGCAGCACATTGCTCATTACGGAAAAATCCGCCGCGTGATTTGCATTATACGACCATTCTTGGTAGTGGCCAGGGTATTTGTACCTACAGTATGGCGCAGCTCATTGCTCATTACGGAAAAATCCACCAATCCGCGAGATTTGCACTACGCTAACATTCTTGGTAGTGGCCAGGGTACGTATTTGAATGGCGCAGCCCATTGCTCATTACAGAAAAATCCGCCAATCCGCTAGATTTGCATTATGGGACCATTTCTTGGAAGAAAATAAATGGACTTCTTGCATTATTAACCTCCGCTTTTTCGGGGCAAGTGACTTGCTGGAAGGAAACAATGGGATTATCCGCAACTTCAAAGCAGTTGATTGACTAGTCTTGCTTTGACATCCATGCAAGTCAATATTTTTTTACCTCCATTCACAACCGGCTTGCAGCTCGGTAGGAATTTCAGAAATTCAGTGAATGACCTGACGCCACCGTAGCGATCTCCTCATTCATTGGCAGGAGCACCCCAATCTAATAATATTATCCATATTGTCATGAAAAATCAAGGCGCGTTCTGCTTCTTTTGGTTTTGGCACTTACTTGAGAGGTGCAGGCATTGAAGATACTGACACCACCACCGGGAATATGCAAATCAAACTGATTACTGCCAAGGTCACCACCAGTAGTGGTTGCTTGGACAAGTCTTTTTCTTGTGTTTGACACTCTATTTCCCCCCTCAGGGCCAGATCGGTGAAAAATGGTTGCGGCTCCTTGTCGCGCGCCAATAAAGAACCAGAACGCCCGTTGCATATGTAGGTTGCGGTGATACCCGAAGGTCGACTCGATCGTGATGCAGATGAATCCAAAATTCCGTTATTTTGCAACTTTAGCACTGGATCTCGAAATATTCTGTGGATCGTGGTAAAACTGGTACGACTTGAATGAGGCACACTCGGGTGTCGTCATTTCCTGTTTGTTTGCTTGCCCGATAAACCACGTTTCCATGCTTGCAAAATCCATTAAAACATTTGAACAATTTCTAACTCATTTTTCTCGACAACGGAAAGAACAACGTCCAGAGCTTTTAACGTGTCGAAAGCACCATTTGAATCTCTTCCAGATGAGTCCAGCTTCACTGCAATTCTATCAAAACCGACGGAGAACACAGCTTTTTTCGATATTTTTGTTAATGGCACTTTGCTCGACAACGGTCTAGTCGATCTGTGATTTTTATTCAAGATTTGCTAAAAAAACAGGAGGGAAGCGTCTAATGGGTTGACTTGTAAGGCGCTTACTTGAGCAATCGCCGTGTTCGAAAATCTCGGATTTTCCAAGGGGTGCAGCCGAGGATTTGAAAAGAGCAAAATTTAAGTCCTCAGACCGCCACGCTATTCAGCCGCATGGTTATGTCACCCCATTGATGGATACAGATGCAATAAAAAAAGGAGGTGCATCAGCTGGTTTCCGCGTAAACTGCAATTTGCCTCTTTTTTTTGTCTCAAGTCAAAGTCGACGAAAATTAGCCAAAGAGCTGCGAAACAGAGACCATCAGAAAGATCTCAGTCTGTTGCGTTCATGAATGTCAATGATCATTGCAAAAAACGAGATCCGGGCAGAATTGATGCCAACGGGCCGTTTGCGGGGCAACTTTGACGCGTGAAAAACCGCGTCAGACATCGTGTTGCACGCGTCTGTTCCTGATCAATTTCATGCACCTGGCGTCCCTCTTGCTAGTGTGCGCGTCGGCGCGGCTCTATGGACGCGTTTTTCCCATGCAATTCGCGCTTAAAGTTTAATCTGAAATCACAAATTGCTCGCCAATCACCAGGTTGACCCCACTGTTTTTTGGCGTTTTCCATGGTTTCTCTCTGCATTGTCACTTGTGTGGAAGTTTGGTGGAAATCTGAAGAACCATTTTTTCAATTTTTAGTTGGGCACTCGCCATGACTAAAATTTGATTTGCGTGTGGCGCGCCCCGATGCCTTTTGGCACCTTGCAAGTTAGGTGCCATTCAAGGTTTCTAGCCCGCCATTTCACGCTACACTGTATTCTGGGTCGTCATTGGGATTAGCTGATCAATTTTAATTGCCTTTCTGTTAAAATGGGCCTTCCGGGCTGTTTCTTCTGGCACCCTCATGTAAATGGTCACAAATTTGAAGCAGATTACAGTGGAGGCCTAAGCTTGATAAATGCCAAGTTTCGTGGGCATCCAACCCTCTCCCCGCAAGAATGCCAATCTCAAAAAATTAATTTATTTTTGCGAAGCGCGATTTAACGCGTTTCTACGACCCAAACGGCCGTCAATTTCCACCACAGGTGGTTCCAATCTGTTTGCACCAAACGCGCCCAAAATCGGCTATTTTTCATAGATATTACGAGCGTCTTGATTATAATGCGAAGCAATTTAGAAAATTCCTTCATGCGCTGGTAGAATGTGACTGGCCAATTCCTCTCAATTTTTTAGTACGCGTTCGTTGAGCGCGCAAGTCAATGTATACAAAATTTCAGAGCGATCGTTAGGTGGATGCTGATAGTTCACCTTCCCTGCAAACATGAGTAGCAATTTGTCTTTATTTCCCTATAATTTTTTTGTTTGAGTACGATACTGCTTCTTTGTCCAAGTTGTTTTAGCGGCTTAAATAGCTCGTCAAAACGAGCGTGCGAGTTACCTTTTATAGGTCAGGCTCTTGAGCATGGCCGCTCGCCTCACGACCTGTCCGATGACGATTCGCCTGCCACCGAATCGCCCAGGTCACCGCCGCAGGGCCCAAAAGACAATGTCACAAAGCCATTGAGCAAGTCCCAAAAGAAGCGCAGGAAGAAAAAGCTGAAGAAACGGCGCGAATTGGCTCAAAGGTGCCCCCCCAAAAAAAAGGAAGATAAAGCGTGTAGCGTTCGACTCAGTTTTGCTTTTCCCAGTCTCAATGGGATCAAGACGAACCGGCATGGCCTCATCCAGTCCTCGGTGCTCGACTTCACGGATGGCCACAACGATACCCACGCATTTGACAACATTGTGGTCAAAATCGCGGATTTGGGCAATGCTTGCTGGACACAGGATGAAAATTCGCACTTGATCCAGACGCGAGAATATAGAAGCCCCGAGGTGATCATTGGCGGCGTCTGGGCCGAGAAGACCGACATGTGGAGCCTCGCCTGCATAAAAAAAAAAAAAAAAAAAAAAAAAAAAAAAAAAAAAAAAAAAAGAGGCAGCTAGTATCAATGTAGACTGACCCTCTTTTTTTTCTTTTTGCATTTTAGATCATATTGCGCAAATCATGGAATTGATGGGGAGTGACGTGCCTGCTCGATTGACTCAAAAGTGCGCGTATTCGGGCGAGACTTTTGACGAAAAGGGCAACCTCAAGCATATCAAGAATTTGCGGTTCAAGAACCTGCATGATGTGCTGCAAGACACCTATCAGCAAGACGACGACGGTCTGGACCTCCCCGATGCTCCACATGGACGATGCACAGCGTGCAACGGCGGCCGTACTCATGGATCATCCCTGGTTGCACAAATGACGTCCTGATCCCCCCTTTTTTTCCTTTGAAATTTTTTTTTTTTTTTTTTTTTGGCTTGATGCCTATTTTAGACGGCTCTCCTTGTTTGCCACACCTCAATCCCCCATTTTTTTTTTTTCATAAAAGCCAAAAAGCAATCACCTCATCTCTTCTTTTCCTTTTTTTTCTTTCTTTTTCTTTTTTCTTTTTCATTTCCACTATTTTCATCATGGCGTCGGTGCCTCTTGATCGCCGTCTTACGCAAACGTTGCTGCAGCTAGAATTGGAGCGTGAATGGCAGCTGCTAATGGACAAAAACAAAGATTGGCAGGCATGCATGCTGCGCGGCCATGCAACAACGTCAGCACCTTGGTTGCCATGGATGCCATGGATGGGCTCGCCGCCGACCGCTGCAACGACCAATGTATCGACGATGTTGTGCCATGACAGCAGCACCGACAGCCTTCAGGAGCTGCCACTCCTGGATTTTGTCATTCGCGGCGTGATCCAGCCATTTCCGTTGATCCGCGGACAGTCACGTGAGCAACAGGCAAGGTTTTGGCAGATGTGTCAGGTGCTGCTTGATTCGTGGGCCGCGCGCCTGCCGCTCACATGGACACCGCCGTCCACGAGCCAAGGCCACGAGCGGCGCCTGATGTTGCTTCGCTTCAAAAATGGCATCACACGCCTCGCAACTGTCATGATCCACGGCCCTGACCAGATGCGTGCTCGTATCAATGGCAAGCAAGACGCCAATGGCACGGAAGACGACGATGACGATTTTGATGATCATGATGACGATGATGACGACGACGAATTGGGTAGCTACAGCGGCAGCGATCGCGTGTCGCGTGGCACATCGGGCACCAACATGGCCATCCGCGTCGTATCGGCCGTATGTTCGACAGAAAAAAGAAAAAAGAAGACGTATTTCATTATTGACACGACCGTCAACCAAATTTCCTACCGTGTCGCACGTCAACATCGCGATTTCGTGCAATTGGCCAAGCAATTGCAATCGGCCTTTGGGAAAAAAGAAAAGGAGGTGCGGCTTCCGAGCGTGCCGGCCAAAATATACACAAAACAGCAACGCCGATCGCTGTCGACGAGCCATCGCCGCCGCCGCCACAGCGACGCGCTCCCCTGGGCAGACGACGACAGGCGGTGCTTGAACGCGTACTTGGCGCAGCTGACCGCCAATGCCGTCGTCGCACAACACCCACTTGTACGCCAATTCCTCACAGAACCGATAGCCACCACCCAGGATGGCAACACGCATGGATCTATCCTTGCCCTGGTCGACGACCACGACATCCTGTGTCGACAGGCACTCGATCACGATCGCAGAGAACATCAGCGCCGCATTGATGTCTATATGGACCACCAGAGAAACGCGCTTGACGCCCATCTGGACGCACTCATGGACGCCCTCGCCAAACCACACGGTTGCCGCACACTCCTCGACCAAATCAAGGCCACACCCAACCCACGCGACCTGCCTATCTATATGCAAAAATGCTTCGAATGGGGAAAACTTTGGTAAAATGCGCATAAAGTTGCTCAAAATCGACCTAAACTCTTTTTTTTTCATTGGTAGCTTTGCATTTGCGCTGCATCACCAGCTGGTCCTCTCCGAATGGGCCACCGAAAATCGACGCCAATTCAAAAACACGCATGGTCTGATCCCATACCGCATGGCTGCAGCCATTCTGCGCATTGGCAACCCAATGACCATGATGAAGGCCATGCTATCCTTGTTTTTGGCAAGGCCCTTTGGCCAGCAGAGCCTGATGCAAAGGTATCCACATCAAAAAATGGGGCCAGTGTTTTGGATTTAACTGTCTCTTTTTTTTTCTTCTTTTTTTATAGGACCATCGTCGTCAATTTGCAAGAAGAAATGGTGACATTGACGCAATTGATCCAGAATCTGGAAAAAGAGTTGCCTGACCCATTTTGCGAACGGCTGTACCAAGCGACCTACACGGAACGTGTGGAAGGCATGCATGGGCCACTTCCCTGGGACGACGAAAATGGTGATGACGACGCGTCATGGCTGGAGTTTGTGCTGTTGCGGCTGCCATGCGGGGACGATGGTGACGAGGGCCGGCAACGAATCACGCAGATGATGGAGGTGGATCTGGACGCGCCGACTCGCGCACGTTTGCAGCAATTGTGGCACCTTTATGCGGAACAGCGCGAGCTTGCGGCGTGCATCGACATGCTGACGGAGCCGGCCACGGGTGAGCTGCTGCAAACACTGGCCACCATGATGTATGAGCCATTGGCCCATGTTTACCAGGCGGCGGATCTCGGTACCACCCTGGGCCACGTCCAGAGCTTCATGAATGATATTGATCACCTCATCGACCTCGTGGAAAAGCAGACCGCCGATCAACAACACCAGGGCCACGCCAATGTCCACGTGAACGACAGCGAAAATGGCGAAATCGGCTTCCAAGCCTTTTTACAAGTCGTCGACAGGCACCAAGACGCGTTTTACCAATTTGTCCGCAAGGTCCACACACAGACCAAATCGCCATTTTTCACCGATCTAATCGATTACGTCGATCAATGGCTAGCAAGGCTCAAAATATCATCAAAATGGCATCGTCAATGGCGTGACACGGCCACACAACCGGGTGCAAGCACCAACACGCCATCTGCTGCTGCTGCTGTTGCTGCTACAGCTGTTGGTGCCGTCGATGCAATGGACAATGCGGCGCAATTGGCCTTGCCCGCTTTGTCATCCATGCAGACCACACAACTGCGTACAGATCTTGACATGCTCAAGCAGTATGACCAGGCGCGCCACGAGTACAAAATGGCAAAAAAATTGTACAAGATGCGCCTGCCTACTACACAGGACGCGTCGCGTGACAACGCGTCGCTGCTCCAGCGCCCTACAAAGCCGTCGCCGCCCCACAGATCCAAAGTCCTGCCATTGCTGCTGCCATCCTTCCTCAAGCACATTGTGCCAATACTGCAAACAGCCTGACAAACTTAATATCTATCTAATAAACACTAGAATAAAACAAAGAGTATGTCGTGACAAACGCAGAAAGCTGCTATTTTTCATCCATCTCAAGCCAAGCTCAAGGAAAAGTAACTGTATGTAAAAAAAACACACACCACCAGAAAGGGTATCGTTTGCTGCGTTCGTGAACATCGGTGATCAATAAAAAAAAAAAGTGATTTTGTGACGCGCTTTTTACGGTTTCAAAATCCTGGACATTTTTCGACGCGTGATAAACCGCGTCAATCGATGAGTGACACGTGTCTGTTCCTAATTAATCCATGCTCCTGACCAGTCTTTTGTTAATGGACGCGTCAGCGCGGCTCTATGGACGCGTTCTTTATCGTGATGCACTACGCTGTTGAAATTAAATCTAAAATCAGAAGTTGCTTTTTAATAACCGGCAGATCGACCTCACTCTTTTGGCGTTTTATATGCGTTTGTCGTGCAATTCACCTTGAGTGCAAGTTTGGCGGATTCTAGAGACCTGTTTCTTTTAATTTTGTTTGATGGCATCGACAAAGGCTGGTTTTTTATTTCCACGCGTCGTGCCTTTCAACAGCTCCATATTGAGGTCCGACTTGAGTTTCTAGCTTGCCCTTTCAAGTTGGGTCGCCTTTCGTGGTGCACAAGTGCCTTGTTGCTAAGCAATAATAGATATTTCAGCTAAATGGCTAATTTATGCATCTCTGATGATCAATGCCACTTACCAGGACTGGCATGCCCCATCCAAGTCCTAGACACATGGTCGCCGTTGCCTAGGGCGCCCTGCGGAGAGTAGTATGCCCCACCAGAATCGAGTAAAATAATTGAACAAGGCGCTCGAATGGCTGCACATTCTTTTCTTTCCCTTTGTCCACAACTATGCCTCCTAAGCGAAAATTCATTGAAAAAGACCCACAGAACAAGCGACAAGTCACCGACATTGCAAGCGACGTCAAGTGGTGCATTGGGCGCGGTGAAAGCGTCACCTTTGAATCGCATATCGAACGCTTTTGCCCGCTTGACCAGCGCTCGGCTGACCAGCGCTACGAGTTGATTTGCCGAAAGCATTTGAACGACAAAGCGCTGGAAGATTTCAAAATTTGGACCAAAAGTATCGCATACGTGCGATACTGTCCCAAAAAAATCAACAATCACTGGTGGCAAAGCTGGCCAGCGGCGCGGACACAGTGATCGATGCGGTGACTAGTGAGCAATCAGCGCATACGTTGCATCTCTCCAGCATCTATCCAACAATCGAACAATGCGCAGCCGCTGGCGGCAGCGATTTGTCCACCCGTTGTTATTTTACGCAATAAAGAAAGGATTCGTCACCCCTGCTCCCAGTTCCCACTTATCATATCATATGATACTCGGCAGGTTTTGGCTGTCCACAGTAAGCTCTAATTAATGTTTTTAGATGTTATCAAGGATGTAGAAGCTTGTGGTGATGTTTACATTGCATATCCATTTGCCGTTTTTTGAGTAATTAGCGATTTGCTCAAATTTTGCGGTTTTCACTGATGGAAGTGCCTCAAAAACTGCTTGATTCGCCATTCTGTTCCGCTTGCAGATGCAAAATTTAATTTAGAATCAAATAAAAAAAATATAATACTAACTCGGCGGCTACTACTCAACCTATCTTGATAAACTGAAGCGTTTGCAAGGACCTATCCCAAATACGGCTACCAATTCAAGGCTATACCGACAAGTCGACAGCAAACAAAGTTGATATCATTTTGCATCTGTATTCAGCGGTCACGGAATTCATGAGAGCAAAAGACAACGATGCTTTCCTAAAGATATTGCACCTCCATGGCAAAAAGAAAACAATCGATATGGTCTGCGTTGACTATGGTTGGCGCATCAAGGAGTACGCATCTGAACTTGACATCATTACTGAATTTTACCAACGTCGCCAAGAAATGTAATACGAACGCCTCGGTGTTGATGTTTCCCGCAACGAAATCCTTCACATTTGGCAAACGGAGTTGCCCAATTTCGTGATGCATTACAAGTCCACTCGAAACCATTTATCAAAAATAAAACGGGGACTAAAGTCTTTAAAAAAACTATTTGTTAAACGGATTCCAAGTACTTACTCTAGTAAGATTTCGGGGAACTCGCACTTTATGATACTGCACAACTTTTGGCTACTGTAATTTTGATTTTTGCTTGCCTGGCAGTATCATAAGAACGGCAAATGTGCAATTTTTTCGCGTTTTTACGGAATGCGCGGCACGAAGAAAGTACAGTACGTACTGTACGTACTGTAGATACAGTAACACATGCACTGCTACTACAGTATCGTCATTCAATTCTATGGTATGATAATCCAAAATAAAAAATGCAGATTTTTTGCAGTATTTTTTCATCATGTCATACAGAGATACAGGTACAGTACTGCAAAAAAAATATGATAATACTGTTGGATGTTTTGACCACGTCCTCCTCCCAAAACCTGTTGTGCCCTATGATATCATACAGTAGGAGGCCATTTCGTCGCGTCTTTTCCGCGTGCGCGCGTGCCATTGATAACCACAGGAGGTCAGTTGAGTCGTTTTGCAGATGATGAATCCAAAATATCGACATTTTCACAATTATTGGGGCGGCACCAGAAAGGCACGGTGTATTATACGAAAGGAAAAAAAAAAGTGATAAAAAACCAGATGACCAAGGCAGAGAAACCCAAATACGTGCCATGGAGTTGCAGATATTGGTGACAGTGCCCGTTCGTCTCCAACCAGACTAATCACGACTGACTTTCACTGACTACTAGTGGTAGTGCAATGCTATAGCCCGTCGTCCAATCTATTGCTATTTGACATCTTATCTTGCAAAAATTGGAGAAAACACAAGAAAAGAGAGACAGGACAGCTTTTCCGTAAAATTCTCCCGCCATCTCGTCTTTTTAAGGGGCTGATTTCATTTCCCGCAAGAAATCTCCCACGTGACGCGCGGTGAAGTGCTTAAATCTGACTCGTGTTTCTTATTTTTTCTTCCTAACAGCATTTTTTATTTAAATTTTACAACCAGGAAGGCTGCAAATCATCGTCAGTAGCAACGTATTCCTAGATGATTAAGCAAGACGGCTAGGAGAGCTGCATCGATCCGCTGTTACTAAAAAATGTACAAGTATGCTCTTCGCCGCTTGTATGGCGACGCGTTTCTCGACAACAGTGAACCAATGCCGCTTTCCCAGCTATCTTGCTTTATAAACAAGGAATTGATTGCTACTGGCAACGATGTAAAATCACGCTTATTGTAGATTTCATAAAAAAAAATGCTTGTAAGGTGAAGGCAAGTGAAGTAACATCAGTTTTGACCACTTTGGTCCCCGTAATCGACCATTTCTTTAATATTTGTGAGAGAGACGTGAAAAAAAGTGGTGGATTGATGGCATACGACTTTTCTGGGCCATCGTTTTTATTCCTATTCTTGCAATACATTCATGAGATAAAATGATCATGTCACACACACACATGCACGTGCTCACAGACATGCACACACACAGAAGAGAGATAGAGAGAAAGAGTTGAGAGACCAAAGCAGGTAGCAACATAAAAAATTGAGGGCGGGGGGATCATGAGGAAATAGAAAGAAAAAAAAAGAGATGGGCACTAGTAATCTGTCCATTTGTCCAGTTCGATGAACAACAATTGCTTGAGCAGCTGCCACCGCGCGCGGCACTCGTCGGGTGTGTGCCTGTGATCCGTGAGCGCCGCAAAGTCTTGCCACTGACCAAGCGAGTACAAGGTGTGTTTCAGCAACAATCTGTCGTCGTCGACGGTCCAATGGCGCAAGCGGCTGGCGCTTGACATGGATGCTGCGGCCGTCGCCTCAGATGCGCGCGTAGCCGCGCCAAACGTACTGTTCAAGGCAGATTCGGGTGACATGGGCGGGCTGGCATCCGATGCCGCATTGGCAGCCGCGTGCACGGACAATGTGAGCTGTCTCAAGTCGTCAAACAAAGGCAGACCCTCGTCATGCAAAGTAGAACTTGTGGAGCATGACGGCTGCTGCGGTGACGGGTGTGGCCGATGCTGCGGCGCCGGTTCATGCGTGCCAAGCGCGATTTTGGACGCGTTCTGTGACCAAAAAGAGGAAAAAATAAAATCAATGGATTCTTCTTGTGTCCATGCGGCTAATTTTGCCTCACGTTTGTGCTTTGGAGCCGCTGGCTTTGCTGGAGCACACTTTCGATAATGGATTGGACGGGCGACACGCGTGAGTAGAGCGATGGCGGCTCGCACCATGCGTCCGGCGAGGCACTGGCCTCTTTGTGGGTATTGTCATTGGCTTGCGTGTCGTCTGTGGGCGTGGACGGCGGAGACTCCACCTTGTTTGCACCCGCACAGATAAAAAAAAAAAACAAGTGAGCGACTGGATTCAGGCTCACGTGCCCAATTTCCTCCCTCGACCTTACCTTGAGGTCCATGACGACAGTGTCGTTCATGCCGTTCTCTCTGCTAACAGAGCGATCATCAAAAAAAGAGGTGTCGCTTGGCCGCTTGGCGATGATCTTTTGCTTTTTGACTACAAAAAAAAAAAAAAAAAAAAAGAGGGGGTAAAATAAGGGAGATGGATGCGTGCGATATGTAAGCTTCGCTCTTTTCTTTTTCCCCTTGTCCGTCCCTGACTCTCTCACGTCAGGGCCGCAGTGAAACGCGGAGAAATCTCCTATTTCTTTTTTTTTTTTTTACTGCTTACACTTGTGCTGTTGTCGCTGGCGCTCGTAAAAGGGCTGACCTGTTCGCTTGTAGGTGTCGATAGCATAGCGGACCGTGTGCTTGGACAAATTGGTCATGGCCATAATATCCGTTTCGGCCGCACCGGCCTCGTGTGCGCCAACGATAAACCAACGCATATCCTCTTTTGTCATGTCGCAATGGTCGAAGCTTAACACTTTCATATTGATTGAATCATGAAAAAAAAAGAGAAGAGTGTGTGTGCGGATAAAGGGGGTTGTGGGGTAAAAGAAGAATGAGAAAAAAAAAGAGTACGGAAGAAAATGAAGGAAAGTCGTACAAGGAGAGCGGCTTCTTTGTTCCATTTCACTCTCCACTCGCCCACATAAAAAATAAATCCTGGGCGTCACGTGCACCCACAATTGAAAAAAAAAAAAAAAAGAAAAAGACGAACGCTATTGTGTTTTGTTCAAATTGGTGCGAATTGCATTCACATTCCCTGCTTCAACATCATTGCGATTAAATGTTTGATCGCGTGTCATGCAAAATGCCCATTTCGCACCCAGCCATCATCCGACGCGCCGCCATATGCCGCTAAATTTCATGCAATTTTGGTCAAAACACGCGTCTAAAAATGCAAATGCCACAGAAAAGGCGCTTGTTTGACAATGTGGCATCCGAGTTGCCTGTCATTGAGCTTCAACGAGAACACTAAAGTTAAAGAAAGCTGTGGCCCTGTCTTTCCGTGTACAAAAAAAAAAAAAAAAAAGAATGGCATTGCAAGTCGTAGTAATGAACACCCAGAGCTAAGCAATATTTCACGCGTTTCTCCCGAGGAGTCTGACCGTATGGCTCCAAATTTAGACCAGTGAATGATACTCGACTTAAAACTTCGATTATTTCAAGCTTTCTCGCAAATCGGATCACTCAGTCCTGACAAAATGCATTTCGCGTAAAATCAGGGCCAAAACAGGGTCAAAACGATCCCTGAAGGCTAACTCACCGAAAACTCGATGCGGTGTCCCCAAACTACAAGCGCTTTCACCGCGTTTGGACTCTGATTCGTTTGAGGTGACTCGCGTGTCGGAGCGTTCAGTCGTGGTCACGGTACGAGACCAATGGTTGCTGATCGTACCCAATTGTTTATGCCTCCTATGAAACTGGCGCTTTCTCAGAAACTTGCTCGTCTGGTCCCAAATTTGGGCCTGTTAGTGGCAGACACAGTTCTTCAACAGTGTTAATTTTTTTTCGCGAATCGAATCACCACTCAGTCTCGAAAAATCTCGAGATTCTTTCGTGTTTGCTACTATACAATTGTAGTGAACCCCCACCAGAGCCAAACAATATTATATTTTACGTACGCGTTTCTCCCGATGAGCTTGACAGTATGGGTCCAAATTTATAACAGTGCATACTCGACTCAAAAATTCAATGATTTCAAGTTTTCTCGCAAATCGGATCACTATTATTATGTCCTGAGAACATGCATTTTTCATAATTTCAGGGCCAAACCAGCAGGGTCAAAACGATCCCTCCTATACTGTAGTAATACATAAAGTAAGGCCAACTCATCGAAACTTGATGTGGTGTCGTCTAGGGATGTATTTCAAACATGTGTTTGAAAAAAAAAAAACTTGAAAGCTTGAAAAAATATCATAATGAAGCAAGCAAGGTACCCATGCTCTGAATTATTTTCATCATTTTGGTGGCATGTTCTTCCATTTTTTCTTGAGACTTTTTTGCATTTTCAAGCTTTCGGACGAGCTTTTTCAATCAAGCTCGGCTTGAAGCTTGAGCTTGAAGCTATCTAGCAGATTGCCGACTTTGAATTTTGGGGTACGATTTATCCTTTTTTGGAGTCCTCCCCTTTTTTTATGCCGTCGTTCCCCACCATGTATTTTATTCTCTTTTTTTTCTTTTTTTTTTGCAAGTTTGCATACACAGATCTTCCTCCTCATGGATGGAGACAGAAATGAGCAGTCGTCATGTTTTAATTTAGTTGCAAAGGTGCACTTCATTCTTTATGTTTCTGTGAAAGCGTCTGACGTTGTTTGACCATACAGTCCACTTAGAACGCATCGCACCAAAAAAACGACATGTCACAAGAGAGAAAAGAGACGTGCGAGAGAAAGAGAGGGCTGGAAAAAAGTCGCAACTACAGTATTGAATGAGTGACGACGAGAGACTGTGCTTGTGAGAGGCCGTTCTACTGAACAAATTAGAGCAAGAGAGACAAACCGTAATATTACTGTATCATAAAAAGATACGTAAAAACTATTGCTGTTGGTCGATCTAAGGACCGAGCACGCAAAAAAAGGGGAGGACTTCAAAAAAGGATAAATCGTACCCTAAAATTCAACATTGGCCCTCAGCGCCTATCATAAAAAAAAAGTGCGAAATAAAAAAATAAAAAAATGCAAAAAAAAAAATTCAACCAAGCAAGCAATTTACGCACCTTAATTTGGAAGTGTCAAACCTTAAATTTTTGAAAAAATCTTGCCCGAAGTAGGCACTTTTTCTCAGTCGATCGCCGTTTTTGCATCACTCTTTGGGCTTTTTTTCACGTGGCGCGACCTGCCATTTTGTCTGCCAATAGCAAAATGTCGGGGTTACCTGCTTGGGATGCATTGATCACTCGGAGTTCGAAATTTCCCAAATTTGGTATTTTCTGAGATTGAAAAGTGTGACCCCCTGAGTGACCCCTGAATTTTTCAGAAGTGGTCGTAGCGCTTTGGAGGTTTAAGCTTTTTTGTTGCAAATTCTGCGCTGAATACAATGCAGCTATTTTTGAGCGGGGTCAACCAAGCAGGTAGCGAGATGAATGCAAACTAGAGCAAATTTGGGTTTTTGGGCATTTGCAGGCTCAAAAAAAATCGGGCGGATTTATCGCGAGCACTGTGCTGTAGTTCGTGCCGTGACGCGAAATTCATCGGGGCGCAGGAGGTAGGCTGTAAGAAAATTTCTGAAGGCACCAATATTTATCAAAGTCCAAAAAACGCGCATTGTCGTCTTCCAAAGGCAATGTGTGCATTTTAATGTAGTGTAGCGTGCGGTTGCAGGCATTGAAATAACAGAACGCGTCCGATTCTGTCAATTGCAATGAAAAAAGCCATGGATCAAACACGATGTTTCTAGTGTAAAACTGTAAATCATTTGTAAAACCCCAAGATCGCGAAAATCGTGTTTTTGTGAATGATACTGTATATTCCTATGATATCACACATCATTTTCTCTTGGCATGGCAACTCGGTACGATCGCCAAGCGTGCGCGACGCGTCCACGTCCTCAAATTTGAGCGCCATCAGTGCGTCAGATGACTCTCGTTGCACACGAAGCAAAAAAGATCTCTGTTGAAGCTGGTTGATTGCTTTATTTGACGCTCTATTCTATCTAGATCATCTAAACTACAGTATATGGCAGAGCGCTGGACTGAGAGAGGAAAAAGGCAGCTGGTACATCCATGAAGTGCGTCATTTACGCATCCTGGTCGTCAAAGGCAGGCAGACCAAACGCCACGGGATCAAAGTCGGCCATGGAATTGATCACGAGCGTGGCACCGTGTGTCTCACCATCCAGCGACAAGTTGCGGATATTCTCGTCCGGAATCCACACAACCTACAAGATGCAAAAAGAGGGGCTTTAGTGTGAAAATTCTATTTTTTTTCTTTTTTTTTTTTTTTTATACGCACGGGCATCTTGGCATTGACGCCCGCCTCGACACCATTGACGGCATCCTCAAACACGAGGCAGCCGGCGGCGGGAGGGTTGCCGAGGCGATTCTGGGCGACCAGGAACAAGTCGGGGGATGGTTTGCCAAATTTGATGGCAGGGTCATCGCCGCAGACAATGTGGTCAAAGAGAGCAAACAAATCCTGGTGGCGCGACGTCTTGAGGTCGAATTTGGGGCGAGTGGACGATGTGGCGACGGCAATGGGCACCTTATGCTTGTGTAAATGGCGAACCAGGCGGTCAACACCGTCCAACACCTTGACAAGAGGGAACTTTTCATGCTGGACCTTTGCGGTGATTGCCAGGTACTCTTCGACACTCATGGGCAGCTTGTACGTCTCGACCACCATGCGTGCACTCTTTTCCCAAAAATGCAAAACAATGAGCTTGTGGCCACATGGCATGCCATTGATGCTTTTTTTTTTTTTTTTTTTACCTCCTCGCCCGTGCGGCCCATCAATTTGCTCTTGACATCCCACGTGAACTTGGCACCATTGGCATACTCGTCCAAGATCTCCTGCGTGACCTCGGTGTAGACACGCTCGGTGTCAAGCAGGAGCCCGTCCTAAACACGAAAAATATATGCAGTTGAGCACGGCTGACGATGCTGGCACACTCAAAACATACCATATCAAAGATGCAGTGCGTGATGGTGGACAAGGAACTCATACTGTAATGGTCAAGGGTGCAAAAGAAAAAAGAAAAAGAAGAGAAAAAAAGAAAGAAAAGGACATAAAAATGCGGGAACCAGGGCGGGATTTCATTGTCTGCCCTCCTTTCTTTCCACTTTTTTTTTTTTTTTTTTCGTACGCAATTCTATGGGCTCCTCCAAAAAGCATCACCGGGACTCTGATTCAGACGACCACGACCGCCGTCGACACCACAAAAAGTCCAAGCACAAGGACGATAAGCAAAAGGACGAGAACAAGCTGCCCTCGTCTATTAAGCGTAAGCAATTGGCGATATAGCGCGACACCTGCTTATTTTTTTTCTTTTGTAGCCATCAACAAGGACGACTATTATGAGAAAAGCAGCGAATTTAGGATATGGCTCAAGGAAAAGAAGCGCAAATTCTTTACGGATCTGGAAAAGGACGATGCTCGCTACTATTTTAAAAAGTTTGTCAAGGCATGGAATGCCTACGAGCTCGATGGTAAGCATGGGGACAAACGACAAGGCTAGCAAGCGCTCTAGTTTACATTTTTTTTTTTTTTTTTTGTCATTCAGACAAATTTTACAAGGGTATCAATTCATCCAAGCTGGATTCGGGCGACTCAACCTCGTACAAGTGGGCGTTTGCCAAGAACATTGACGCGTTTGAGATGGATCGTGTTAAGCACAGCGTGAATTCCATGACGGTGCGTGGTGCGCCGGCTGACGGAGGGCCAATTGGACGCGAGCCGGCCAGCAGCAGCAGCTCCAAGCGCCGTAGTCGGCCTGTAGGCCCGAGCATGCCGTCGGGCAGCAGCAGCAGCAAGACGGCGGCGGATCTGCAATTGGAGCGCGAAGAAGAGGAGGAGCGTGAGCAGCAGCGGCGCCGTGCCGAGCGACGCTCGCGTAATAAGGAGGCCAAGGATTATGTCGAGAGCGTGGTGCCCAAGCTCGATGGCCGTGAGGCGCGATTAGCTGAAAAACGCGCCACCAATGCCATGCGGCGTCAGGAGGCATCCTTGGACGTGGAGCTCAACGATGCCGATCTGTACGGCGGTGGCGATGATTTCAAAGCACGACTCGCGCAAGAACGACGCCGACAAGAACAGCGCCAGGCGCGTCGCGAGGAAGCCCAGCAACAGCGCCGGGGACCCGTGCAGGACCGATTGCAACAATTCAAGTCCAAGGAGGCAGAAACCATGCAAATGCTACGCGCATTGGCCGAACAGCAAAAAGCACGCGGCGGATTGTAGAGAGGCAAAAAAAAGAGAGATAATATGAAATAAAATGAATGTCATTGAAACATGAAAAACACGAATTGGGTGGAAAACGGAAAAAAAAGGGCGCACGTGATATGCAAAAGCGCGTCATCGATCGATTTTTTTTAAGGTTTTGGCGGCGTCCAAGCAAAGGGCGACTGTGCCTTTTTTTTCTTCTTCCCTTTTAAACCTGTTTGCAAGGATGGAGCCCCTCGACCAGTGGCCTCTACAGCAAAAAAAGGCCATTTTGCGTCTTTCTCAGGATATTTTGGTGGCGCACGAGCACCGCCTTGGTTTGGCGTGGACGTCGCCCTGGTGGACGAAGCTGACAACAGCGTTGTCGCTTCAGGTCCGAGGTAAAAAAGACCCTTGCACATTATTTTAGCTTTTGACACTAATTTTTCGTCTATCAAAGACATCGACGGGATCACCGTGCCTGACGCTGTGGAATTGCTTCGCAAGCCCAAGGACCAGCGCCTCGACGTGCTTATCAGCCTGCTTTCGCTCACCCTGGGCTACGTCAAGGACGAAAAGTAAGCAAAATGGAATAAAACGCCTGCGAAGGGCCCCCTCACCCCGCCTTTTTTTTTTTTTTTTTGTCTTTTTGTGCAGACAAGAAACATTAATCTATGATGCACGTGCACGATGGTTCCTCTATTGCTTGACCTATGCCATGCAATTGCCAATTGAGGATCTCAATGTCGTGGAGCGCAGCTTGGGGCAGCAAATGTACTTTGAATTGGAGAAAGCGACACACGACGGCAATGACGACCAAGTCGAGCAATCCAGTGCCATGAACACGTCTGCACAGGCATCCATGGTGGAGAACAACAACAAAAAAAAGATGTATCGCTGGCTCGGCACGGCCGCGGCGGTGGCCGGCGGTGGCGCCATCATTGGTAAAAAAAAAAAAAAAAAGGGCGCGTGACACGACGCGTGCGCGACGACGCGTCTCATTTTTATTTGATCTATTTCGCAGCCTTGACGGGCGGCCTGGCTGCGCCATTGCTTGCACCCATTGTGGTGGGCATGACGGGCGCCACGTTCTTTGCAACCACGGCAGGCATTGCCGTGGTGACGAGCTTGTTTGGCCTGACAGGTAATTAAAAAAAAAACACGAGATATGCGTCAACTCATTCGTTTTTTTTTTCATTTTAGGCGGCGGCTTGGCCGGCATGAAGATGCACCGCCGCATGCGCGGCCTGGAGCAGTTTGAATTCAAGCAAATCTTGGTCAACAAGGACCTACCCCCCATTCCCACGCTGCAGGTAGGCACGAATTGGGCGAAGAGCGCGTTAAAGCTCATCATTTTTTCTTTTTCTTTTTGGCAGTGCACAATCTGCATCTCTGGCTTTTTGCTGCATGATCGCAATGAGACGACGGTAAATTGTATTCAAAACGAGACAAATGGAAACTCATCAAGATGAACCCATTTTTTAGGTGCCTTGGACCCAAGCGCTTCAAAATACCCAGCCTGGCGACACGTTTTGCTTGGAATACGATACCGAGATCCTGCTCAGCCTGGGCTATGCCTTCCGGCGCTTCATCTCCAATCAGGTATGTATTTGGATGGAGCCATTGGACGCTTGAATTCACTTTTTTTTATTATCATTTTGCCAGGCGCTCAAGTATGCTGGCCTTGAGGTGGCCAAACAGACCGCCTTGGCCAGCTTTTTTGCAGCCATTGCGCTTCCTGCGGCGCTCATGAAGGTGGCGGACGTGATCGATGATCCCTGGCAGCTGGCTGTAGAGCGATCAAAAAAGGCTGGCATTGGTAAAAACGTGGATTGGCGTCTTTTTTTTCTTTCTTTTGTTCGCGATCCATTGAGCAATTTTTTTTTTTTATAGTTTTGGCCGATACGCTTGCGGAGCGCGTCCAGGGCAATCGTCCATGCCATCTGGTAAGGGAGGCTTTATCCATTTTTTTGTCATTCATTCTAATTTCCATCCAAATAGATTGGATACAGCTGTGGAAGTCTCGTGATTTGGCATTGTCTGCTTGAATTAGAAAGGCGCGGGCTTCCTGGGCTTGTGCATCACGTGGTGTTGCTCGGTGCACCTGTGGCGAGCGACGATCTTGAAGCTTGGGCTAAAGCACGGTCGGTGGTGGCTGGCCGTTTTATCAATGGGTACACGGACGACGATTGGGTGCTCGCGTATGTCCATCGGCTGCATTCGCTTGACACCAAGGTCAGTGGGCTTGCTGCCGTGCCAGTGGACGGCATTGAGAACCGAGCAGTGGCCGTCGAGGGCCATACAAGCTATCCAGAGGCCCTGGCATCGATTTTAGCAGAAATCAAGCTCGAATGAATAAATAAAAACTAAAATTCATGCGCAAAACAGGCATGGATGATTCAAATGGATGACGAAAAAAGAAGGGGGACGAGCGGAGTTGACACGGGGCGGCTGGATGAACAATTTTGCTTTATTTTTTTTTATTTTTTTTCTTGTTGACGGGCGCCCTGTTTCTTTCTTTCTCTCTCTCTTCTCGACTTTTTCTTTTCTGATCAGGTTATGGGTTCTTCGAACAAAAGATCTGTTTCCAAAGAAAAGAAACGCAAGAGCGCCGTGGACACGCCTATGGTGGCTGCCGACGGAGGTGAGCAAGGACGGAAACCACGACGATCTGGCTTTGGCTGACCTTTTTTTTTTTTTTTTTTTCTCGTTGTTCATTTGTTGTCCAGCGCCTGATGCCAAGAAGCAGCGATTCTTTGTTGGCGTGTCATTGCCTATGGTTATCAACCAAGGCCACTTGCCCAAGCAAAAAAAGAAGGCGAGTGGGTCTGCGCCTGCGCCTGCGCCAGTGCCTGCGCCTGCTGTCGCCCCCGACGCGCCACCTGTCAGCGCTCTGGCAGCACGCAAGGCACGCCAAAAAGTCACCAAGCAGCGGCTAGAGAAGGTGGTCATTGATCAGACCGCATTCACGGGGAATATGGCGTCCAATGATTATGCAGCTGCCCAAGCCAAAAAGAAAGTGGGTAGACCGCCGAAAAAGAGAATGGACCTCGATCTCCCCGCAAAGCAATCCAACGAGGACGACGAAATCGACGAGCTTGCGGATGAATACATTGATGAGGTGGAGAATGACGAGGCTGTGGTGTCGAACACGGCGACGACGACCAGCAACGAGCCGATCCACGTGATTTTACCAAAGACCACCAAGGCGCCCATCAGCGCGCTTGCTGCACGGCGCGCCAAGAAGCAGCAGGCGCCCGAGGTCGTGGTTGTCCAAGAGGAAATACAGGAAATACAGGAACAATCCGTTGAAAGCATCGAAATCGACATGACCAACGGCAACGATATCCACTTTTCCCCCAGCGACCAAGCCGACCATACCGATCATCATGTCGAAGAACAACAAGATACCAACGACGACCCAGACACGCCTGCACCATCCACCCCAGGCGATATCACACCTTATGGCCAGAGCGACATCGATACACCACCGCCACCTGCCAATCGATCATCCTCACAGACCTCATCCAAGAAAAGGTAATTTTTGGTTTTGGGATCTCAATTCCTCTCTCAATTCGCAATTCTCACTTTTTTTTTTCATTTTTGTAAAAATTAGTGCGAGCAAGCTGCTGGATCTGCACTCGGTGTCGACGTACGCGACGCACCTTGCGTTTACATTCACACACGATGAGGAGGAATACCTTTGCATTGGCTTCCACAAGGGCGAGCGGCTGGTGTTTCTGGGCCACGCGCTGATTGCGCCGCTTTTTGGCACCATTGAGGTGGCCGGCGCGCTTTTATCTTCGAGTTTGGACAAGCCAGCATCGCTCAAGCGGCCGCTGGATCCCTGGCACCTCGCATCGTTCTACCCCGTCTTCTCATCACGCACAGCCGCCCTCATGACCGTCGAATCCGTGCCGTATCAACAATCGTCCATCGCATCGCCCATTGACGTTAACTTTGAGAATCTGCGCGACCGCCTCAAGCCTCTCATGCTCGAATGGTCCACGCTCGAGTCCGTCATCCTTGTCAAGGGATTGAATTGGTCCGGCGCCACCAAGCTCGAAAAAAACTTGCCCGCCATCAAGGATGTCTTTTCCGTGAAATCAAGAGATTTCCTCGCCGAGAATGACGCCGCTTTTTACGAAGACATCCCTGGCTTCCAACCGGTAAAAAAAAGGATGAGGAAATGTCATGGTGCCAACAACCTCAATTCATCGTTTCTTTTTCTTTTCTTTTTTTTTTAGATTCTCACGCCGACGCCTGAAGTCAAAAGTTGCCAGAACCCACCCTCTTGGGAACAGGCCGTCGACAGACTAACGGAAAATGAACGAGGTGCGCTTAAAACAAAAAAGGGCGAAAGAAAATAGACCATTGACGTTTTTTTTTTTTTTTTTTGGTCTCTTTTGGATATTGTAGGGGAGCCAATTGCGTCTGTCAGCTTGATTTGCGGCACACGCAACATGGGCAAATCTACGTTTGCACGGTATCTTGTGAATCGCTTGCTGAATGGGTATGGAAACAAAAAGGGGGAGGCAAAAAAAAAAATGGGATTTTTGTTCTGATTTCTTTTTTTTTTTAATTCATACAATTCAGGCACCGTCGCGTGGCGTACCTCGAGACGGATCTGGGCCAGTCTGAATTCACGCCCAATGGGATGGTGGCGCTGCACATTTTGGATTCGCCGATTCTTGGGCCACCTTTTACGCACCCGCATCACCGTGCCAAGCGTGCGCATTTTGTGGGCAGCAACACGCCTGAGCGCAATCCGGATCATTACATTGTGTGCGTGCAGCAATTGCTCCAGGCATACCGTGAGGAGGCCGAGCAATGGGCGCTGATAGCTGCACAGGACGGCGATGAGTCGCCATACCAGCTTTTGCCGCTTGTGGTGAACACGCCTGGGTGGGTCAAGGGACTTGGATATGATCTGCTTGTGGCAATGCTGCAGAACGTGGCGCCCAGCCATGTGTTTGCGTTTTCTGCGCCTTCGTTGCCGCATGTGCATCATCAGCAACAGGATGCGAGGCAATTGCCGGCCGATTTTGATGATCACGTGCGCGCGATGAATATTCCTCATTTGCTGTATCTGCAGACGGGCAATGTGGCCTGTTTCGCGTCCAACAGCAGCAGCAGTACAAAGCACGCCCAAATCAGCAATGCAACGGCCACCACCACATGGGCCGATCGTTACCAGGCAAGCGATCTGCGGCAGCTGATGCTCATGTCTTATTTCCACCACGACCCGCATGCCTTTTGCAAGCTGACCCACCGCGCATGGTGGCATCCAACCACCCTCGTCGAGCGCGTGCCTTGGAAGGTCGACTGGTCGCATCTGCAAGGCATCTGGATCCTCTTCAACGACGTCCCCTCGTCTCAATTGCTCTATGCACTCAATGGCACACTCGTCGCACTCGTCGGCGACCTTGCTGCCTCTGAAGACGACGACAACGTCACACCCATCCCCAACCCAAACAATCCAATCAATCCAGAAACAGACGAAATCGATGAACTCGTCGATGACGATGACGACGATGACGACGATGACGACGAGATCCACGTTCCTCAGCCCGCTCAACCCGCCCATCCCGTGCCAGACCGACCGGATGACAACCTCCTGGGCGAATTGGTAAAAAAAAAAAATGAAAAAAAGGGGGGAAAATTTAAAAAAAAAAATGGCGCGCTCGCAATTCATGCGCGCATACACAAAAAAAAAAAATACTTATCTCCCAATTCGTCTGTCTACTAGCAATTGCCGGCGTACCATGCGGGCATGAGCTCGTCGCCACCTGATCCGCACACCACCACATGTATCGGTCTTGCCTTGATTCGCAGCATTGACCGAGATCAGCGCCGCTTTTACCTTGTGACGTCGGTGCCATTGGAACGCCTGCACAAGGTCAAGTACATTGTCAAGGGCGACTTGGAGCTGACATTGACCATGGTACTCGATCATCACGCTTTAAATCCCAAGGGTGTCGCAGGCGTCTCATGGCGCAATGTCCCTTACGTCTCCTTGGACATCATGGACAGCGTGGGCGCAGGCACAGCGCGCGCAAGACGCAATATCATGCGCCGATCGCAGCAGCACTAACGACATGCACACAACCCACTTTTTTCCTCAAAAAAAAAAGTCAATGGATTCCTTTTTCTTCATCTTTTTCGCTTGTCTTTTTTTTTTTCATCCCCCTCCCCAATTTGGGTCACTTGTGGCCCTCCTTTACGTCAATTTGAAATGAAATAAAAAAACAAAACAGCTCTCTTTTTTTGCATTGTTAAAAGAAGAAAAAAAAAAAAGAGAAAAAAATGGCATCATGCTCCCCTTTTTGGGCCCTCCATGGGCCCCCATTGGGTAGGTTAGTTGGCTTTTTTCGCGCGCTTTCTTTTCTCAATTGGGTTGCTGGGGAAGACAAGAGGGGGGAGAGCAATGGCGCGCGAAGACGTGCAAGGAAAACCCAGATCCTTGTGTGGCACGTGTACAGAAAAGGCAAGAGCTCAGGGTTCCGCCCTGTTTTTTTTTTTTTTTGATGCTCTGAAAGAGCAAAAAGTGAGGAGCGGTGGTGGAAAAAAATAAAAAGGGAACACGGATGCCGATCCTTCCCTCTCTTGCTTTCCTTGGTGCCTTTTGAGAGCATGTTGACCAATATAGCATAATTCAGCCAGACTTTGACTTTTTGTGCTTTATGCTTTGCCCTTCCGCGCGAAAACCCCATTTCCATTTTACCTAAAGCAACAGGGTTTAGTCTTTTTGGTTGCCAATGCACAAAGAGATGAAAAAAAGGGGGGAGCAGGACCAGGGGCGGTTGCAAAAAACGCAGGAGAGAAAAGAAAAAATGGCCCAAGATGAACACACGATGACAAGCAATTTCCCATTTCCGCATCCACATGGCACATGTCCAATGGTAAAGAGAGCTGCTGTTGACAAAAACAAAAAAAAAAAAAAAGGAGGGAAAAAAAGACAAGCAAAAAAAAAAAGGGGGGAGTGAGAAGGCTGGCTGATCATGGTGGGATGATTGCGCGCGCAGGAGCAAGACATTGGCCATTTGAATCATGCTTTTCTTTCTACAAATTTGATGGGCCGTACATCTTTTTTCTTTCTTCCTTCTCTTTCTCTTTTTCTTTTTTTTTTTTTCAACAATTTTTGTTCACTCTTTTATCTTTTTTCACTTTTCCCCCTCCCCCTTGCCTACGCCACCATCCCCCTTCCTCGCTTTACACTTGTATATATAACACGCCCAGCGCGTCAATTGAAAAAAAACTCCAAATCAAAAAAAGACCTTTTCCCTGTTACAGCTCATTTATGCATCGTAAGAGGCGAAAACGTCATGAGAATGTCCATGGCTCATCTCAATTGCTTCGCTGGCTGTTGTTTTTGTTAGTTTGAATGGACATTCTCGAATTGATTCATCTGGAAACACCGTCGGACGCCAACCGACCTCACAAATGCACTGTCGATTCGTGTGCCAAAGCTTTTGGTGAGTGTTGCAACACGCACGGCCTTGGCATCGCGCTCGCGCGCGAGAAACCTTGATCTCATGCTTGTTTTTTTTTTTTACGTTTATCAGGTCGCCGCTCCGATCTTGTTCGTCATCTGCGCATTCATACGAATGAGCGGTAAGGAAAAAAAAAAAGTAAGCTTTGGTCTGTGCAACAGGCAAGTGACACCTTCCTTTCTTAGACCTTACGTGTGTGATCAACCCAACTGTGGCAAGAGCTTTATCCAGGTAAGGCCCCCCCACAAAAAAAAATGAGAGAAAGCGGCGACAATGGGGATCATGGCAGCCCAATTGGGGGGTGATGACGTCTGGCTCGCTGAGCGAGCGAAAAAGAAGAACAAAAAAAAAAAAAAAAGAAGGGAGGAGCACGCGGTCGACGCGGTCAAACAGCGCTTCTCACACGCTTTTGAATTATAGCGATCGGCACTCAAAGTACACTTGCGCACGCACTCGGGCGAACGACCTCATGCTTGCGATTTTGCCAATTGCGGAAAGTCGTTTAGTGACAGCAGCTCGTTGGCACGGCACAGGTACGAATGACATGCGGTGGCGCAATGCATGCCCCAATTGTGTGGGAATCGACCACTCATTTCCTTTTTTTTCCGTTTTTTTTTTTTTAATTTTATTTTATTTTTTAAAAAAAAGACGCATCCATATGGGCAATCGGCCCTATCGCTGCCCGCACGATGGCTGCCAAAAGAGCTTTTGCAAAAAGACGGTCTTGACAAAGCACGTCAAAACGGCACACGAACACGCGTCCAAGCGCACCAATCTGCAATGGCGCCCACTCAACGAGATGCTATGGCACAAACTCGGCCCGGCCAGCGCCAATGCGTCGACGGCGTCCTCGTCGACAAGCGCATCGTCGCCCAGCACATCGTCGGACGCGTCCAATGCCAAACAAGACGATATGATGGACATTGACGATGAAGATGCCTATGATGAAGATGTCGATGAAGATGAGGACGACGAAAACGAAAACGAATTCGACGATGACGATGACGACACGCGGTCGTCTTCCTCATCTGACGGATCCGAGGACACGGCATCGTCATCCGCGTACAATCATCTTTCGTGGCGCTACCACCATTATCCCTCCCCAGACACCCCCTGCGTCACCTCGGAACCCGTCAATGGCGACAATCTGCGCGCCTCCATGTTCTCCCCAACAACCACGTACTCCATACCCTCATTTCCCTAAGGCCATGTGCTAATTCCCCCCTCCCAATTGCCTCTCCTTTTTTCGCTTTTTTTACACGGCTACAAGAGGGAGAATTGATGAGCTTTAACAGCCGTCTCCTTCCTCTTGTCCAGCGTCTCATTCATGATCTCTCAATCTCTCCCTCTCCATCCTTTTTCTCTCCTTCAACCCTCTCCACAATTTCCCCCATTTGCATTCCTTTCCACGTGCTTGACCTGTTCATCATCTATCTCCCTTTCACCCTTTGGACCTCTTTATTTTTTATTATTCACCAGACTGACGCGCCTAGTGCGCGCTTGCCGCGACGCGTCGCACGCGTCTCGTGACAAATTATGTCTCAATTTTGTATATGTACTCTTTTTGTATGCTTCTTTATGGTGACATTTTGCTTATTTTCTCGCACCAATCGCTTCAATATTTTTTTTATCATGCATATCTCCTTTTTATTTTAATGTTTGCCAAGATATATAAAGCCACGCCACTTTTTGTTCCTATGACTTTTTTTCATGAAAAAATACAGGTTCATTTGACTTTTTTTTTTTGTGAGACCTTTACCATTTTCAATGGCAAACGTGGGGGGAGTGAGAGATTCCTGGGTTGTACACCCACCCAAACACGTCGTCTCGCTTGCTGCACGAATCTTGCATGAATAGGTGTTCCCATTCAACCTAGCCTTTTGCGTAAAAGATCTGTCAGCTCCCATTTTTGTTTGCAAAACCGTCATTTTGCAGCAGTCTGTGTCACCATGGTACAAACCAAGACCGTGTGGATGCCGCGAAGCGCGCGAAAAGCAAACCATGCGGCACAACAGAGCAAGAAAAAAAGTACTCTGTTTCCCTGGTTTTCCACGGAGAACAAAGGAGAAAGGATATGGCTGCCGCCCTCTCCCTGTTTTTGCATGCTTCATATTTGCATTGAGCAGCCTGCAGGTTGATCATGCGGTCCATCAGAAAAAAAAAAAAAGTGACGCAGCAATTAGCGCAGACGCAGCGCGCCCGCCTCCCTTTTTTCGCTTTTTTCCGACTTTTTATCCACGATTCAAACTCATTGGTTCGCATTTCGATGAAGATGATGCAAGTATACAATGTGTACACGCGGCCGCTTCAGAAAGAAAAAGAGGACGACCCAGTGCCTTGGGCCAGTTCAAACAATACAGGAGAAAAAAAGTCGTACTGTACCTTTTTTTGTCCTGAATCCCGGGCGTTCCGACCGCCATTCCGACCGCCAATAAGCGTGAGGATCGTCGTTTCAAAAGCAAAAAGAAAGGAACAATGGGACCACTCAGCTTGCAACAGAGCGGTCTCTTGTCATGGAAATTCCCACATGTCCTCAATCTGGCAAAACTGAAGAAAGAAGAAAAAAAATCCCTCCCCGCACATTGGGGGGTGCCATCCGCCCACAAAGGCATGGTTCTCGGCCGATCATGGGCAGCACAGACTGGACGTTGCACAAACGCGCTGATTAGGTTCTGTGCATTGGCTGATCCTTTCCCTATTCAACGAGCCAAATCCGGTACAGTGCAAAAAAAGGAAATTCTCGATGAAAATCCTTGGACATCTGATATGGATGATCAATTGTTGGATAACAAAAACAAAACAGGGGTGCACTGATGAAGGGAAACAAAAAAAAAAAAAGCCAGAAACAAGGCCGAGCCACTCGGGACTAAAACATAAATGAAATGCTCACATGAGCGAATTTGAAGTTTTCATCTTTTGCGGCAGCTGCAGGGACGACACGACCTGTTTCTCCGCTACGCATCCCGATGCGCGGCCTCGCCCCTCGCCTTTGGGAATCGAACTTGAGAACAAAAGACGAGTGTCACCAAACCGAAAACTCGGCGATCGTCGTCATCGATGGCAAAAAAAGGGTAAAACGGCGACACTCGCGCGCGCAGTCCCGCTTTTTTTTTTTTTTTTTTTGTTCCATGCGGTCTCAAATAGACAACATCTCGGCGCATAAAAAAAAAGGGACGCGTGAAACAAGCAAAAAAAGGCAATTTTCAGCCGACGATCAGACTTTTTTTCAAAAACGCGTGTAACCGTCGGTATTCGCAGTTCCTATGGCCGCGCAAAACTTTTGTCAGGGTCGACGATCCTTGCCCTTTGTCATGGCATGTTGTCATGGGCACACGTTAGCATCAACGCGCGCACGAATTGGCGCTTCACTTTTTTTAAAGTTAAAAAAAGAAATGACGTATGAATATATCACATGATGGGCACTTGCCGGCAGACAAATAAACAGTTTAGAATCTCTCAAGGCGAATGTCAAGCATATACAAGACCGATAAGATGAGGTAATTCAAAAGAAAAGATCATAAAACCATGTTTAGTAGAAAGTCAAGACGTAGTGATGTCATCCAGGCACTGTGCAGCGCCGAAACGCCTCTTTGTGTGAACTACTGTATCAAGCAAGGATGCCTGCTGGGACTTGTTTCGCAGCAGTTCAAAAGACATTGGGGCGCGCCACACGCTAATCAAAATTTTAGCTCTGGCGAGCTTCCAAACCAAAATGGAAAAATGGGTCCTCAGAATTCGATAAAACATACGCACAAGATACGCCGTATGGAGAAACCACGAAAAATGCCAAAAGCGTGTGGGATCGACCTACGGGTTGGCGAGCAAGTCGTGATTTTAGATAAAATTTCAAGCACGAATTGCACGGGAAAAACGCGTTCTTAGATCCGCGTCAAAGCGTCCACAAGAAAGAGAGACATCAGATGCATGGAATGGATTAGGAAAAGGCGCGTGTAACTCGGTGCTTGACGCGGTTTTTCACGCGTCAAAGAATCACTATGACCTCGAAGCCGCGTCAAAAGTGCCCAAAAAATCACTTTTTTCATAGATCACCAATGGCCACATAGGCAGCAAGCCATGCTCTTTCTAATGGTGTGTGTTTCAAGGAGATACAGGTAATTTTCACGAAGATGCCCTTGGGGTGAAAAATCACAGCTTTTTGCGTTTTGCGTGAGAACCAGTCAACGGACTTTCTTTTTTTTTTTGCATTCTTGTCGGTTATTCGAGAGCATTTACCATGAGACTGAATGGCGCGGCGATCTGAGGACCTAATTTTCATTGTTTGAAAATCCTCGACCGTGCCCCTTGGAAAATTCGTGGTTTTTGAAAATCGTGACCGCGAGCCATCTAATGGTCGCAATGATGCAAGGGAGAGCTTGTTTGAACGAGAGAGCGCAGAATGATCGATTCAAGCAGTAAAAATCATTATAATCCGTGTCTGCTTACTGACAAGCAACCAAAATACAGTGAAAATTCTTTAATTGCCATTTTCTCAGTTTCAGGTATGGTCCACACTGGTTGAAACGTGTGTCGTTACAAATAAACGCGCTCGCGCGTCATTTCTTGCCCGCGTAGCTGTCCCGATGGACGCTCTTTATACGCTGACAAAATGCAATTAAAGATTTCAAGCTAGATTTTCTCGGCAACGGACAAATGATACCACGGCGAATCGCTGTGCAAAAACGAAGCCGAAGCCGATTCTTTGTTCATGAAAGCCAAACGAATCGTCAATGTGAGCTAAAACCCAGTGGAGGAATGCAAATTGCCTGTTTTATGTTTTATTTCGGATAAATTCGGCCAAAACAGCTACAGATGGCGCCAAAGAACACGCCCCTTTGTGCGTTTTGTGATCACCGTTGTTATAGAACGGATGGTTATGGCATCATGCGTAAAAAAAAAAGGAAAAAAGAAGGCGTTTGACACGATTTTCGGTTTTTGGTTTGCAGCCCCCATTTTTGAACATCCGACCGCCGTCTGCGGCAAGGCGCGGCTCTCTTTCCCACTCTTGCTCACCTTTATGGCCGAAGACCAGCAATACCCTCCACAGCAAGGCTGGACGCGTCCACCACCACCGCATATGACTTGGCGGCCGGAAGGTGCTCCTCCTGCCGGTTTCCGTGGCCGTGGTCGTGGGCGAGGACGCGGCCGGGGACGTGGACGAGGTGATCATCAGGTAAAAAGAACGAAAAGGACGATCTTTACGATCAGTGAACCGACTTTTTATTGTCTGCAACGCAGGGAGGGTCCTGGCACGGTCCGCGCCCGCCACGCCCGCCGGCGCCAATGCGCCAGGACGACAACAACCCGCCTGATTTCTCATTGGAAGCGGTGCAAGCACGATACCACGCCTACGTTTCGCCGGACATGAACAAAGACCCCTGGCAAGCGCTCCAGTCATAAGCAAAAATACACAATTTTACTGTCGTAGATAGTACAAAGAGGGAATAAACATGATTATATACAAAAGCTGCAGCAGCAAAGAACAGGGGGCGTGAGACAGGGCAATTGGCGCGGGAAACAGGTACCAAAGATCATCAAAAATGGTTGGTGCGGGGGAATTTGGCGGACGAAAAGGTGCGGCCCGATTACATGATGTCCAGGTCCTCCACCTCTACCTTGACAAGGTGTGCGCCGGGGATCATGATGAGGCCCACGAGGCGCTTTTCATCTAAAAGTAAAAAAGTGTTGAAGAAGTTGGTCTGGAAAAGACACATTGGTCGAGAGACGAGACTTACCTTGTCGAAACTCTTCGGCTTGTGCAAGGATGATGTTTTTTTGCTTGTCAACGCATACAAAAGTGCCTATGAAAGTGCGGCCGTCGCTGATATGGACGCGTGCCTTGAAATTTAAATAAGATCGCAATGTGTTGATGCGATTGGCGTCGGCCGTGATACCAGAGGACAGCTTCATATGGTGGGGGCGGGCGCGAGAAAGGGCGAGAAATGAGCAAAAGAGAAAGAATAGGCACTGGGGGTCTGCTTCCAATGCAAAAAAGCGTGCCGAGCGCAATTAAAAGGCCGCTGCCGGGCCCGGACAAAGGACGTCTTGTGCGACCGCCGTCCAAGCGGGGCCATGATTCCCCCCAAGCGCGCGTACCGGCGCGTCATTGAAATTTTAGGAGGATTTTTTTTTCAAGATTGCACTGGCAACATTTGGGACAAAAAAGACACATTCCTTCCTTGGTTTTTCCCTTAAAAATAGAGTTGTGTGTGCTTCTCCCTTGCGACGAGTCCCCCTTTTTTTGCTGTCAGCACCTCCCTGGTGTGTCACACACAAACACACACACTCACATACACGCACCCTTGGTGAATTTCTCCTTTTTTTTTTTTATCGTCTCTTTTTGTTCTTTTCCAACATCTTCTCGCGAGGTCCCCTTTTTTGATATCTTTCTTGTCTTACTACTTTTTTATTTTGACTCTTTGAGTAATCATCCATGTCGTCCAGTTCTCTTGTCGCTGACCCTGTTGCCGTGAGCGTATGTTTTTCGTGCGACATGGCGTCCAAAAGAGCCATTGACGCGCCAAACCGCGTGCCAGAGCTGATCTCCTTCTATTTTTTTTTTTTGGACAATAGACCGGCTTGGAAGGCTATGTGGGTTTCGACACCATCACCCAGCAAATTGAGAAGAAGTTGCTGAAGCGCGGGTTCCATTTTAATGTGATGGTCGTCGGTAAGATTTTGGCAACACGTGCACCCACAAGCACGCATTTTTTTTTCATTTTACAATGGCATTGAGACTTGTTTGTTCGTGATTTGTATAGGTCAATCGGGCTTGGGAAAGTCCACGCTCGTCAACACCATCTTTGCGTCGCATCTGATTGAAAGCAAGGCGCGCCTGAATGCCGACGAGCCGCCTCGACAAACCACGGAGATTCAGACCGTGTCGCACTGTAAATTGATCGCACGCCACTCCTAAAAAAAAAAAAAAGAGGCCAATGACTCATCTGTTTTATGTAGTGGTGGAGGAAAATGGTGTGCGTCTTCGCCTAAACATCGTCGATACACCAGGCTATGGTGACCAGGTGAACAACGAGAACTGGTAAACCTTTTGCTCCTTTCCCTCCTAGGACGCACCCCTTCCCTTTCTCCGCCTTATGCGCAGTCTCCCTTTTTTTTTTTTTTTTTTTTTTGCGAGAGTGAGTGTGTGTCGGCCATGCTGACTTTTTTTTTCTCTCCTAATTCTCTTAAAATCAACGCCCCAGCTGGGAACCCATCATCAAATACATCAAAGACCAGCACTCGGCGTACTTGCGAAAGGAATTGACCGCGACACGCGAACGCTACATTCAAGATAGCCGCATCCACTGCTGCCTGTTCTTCATCCAGCCCACCGGTCACGCGTAATTGCCTTTTTCCCTCACCCCTCTCCCCAATCCCCTTCAATTGACACACATCACTTCCATGCTCACACGCCAAACCTCCTTTTTTTTCTTCTTTTAATCCCTTGTGCTCATGCATGATGGCCGACCGGCCCTTTTTTTTTTCTCACATGTAGTCTGAAGCCCATTGACATTGTCGTGCTCAAGAAGTTGTCGGAGGTTGTCAATGTGGTTCCCGTCATTGCAAAGTCGGATTCACTCACCATTGAAGAACGCCACGCGTTCAAGCAACGCGTAAGCTCGCATTCCGCACCATTGGAGCGCGACAATGGCAACAAAAAAGACGCGTTGCCTCCCCATTTTATCACTTGATCTGACCCCTCGCTCGTTCTTTTCTCCTGATTTTTTTTTTTTAACTGTCCCTAGATCAAGGCCGAGCTTGTTTTCCACAACATCAAGCTATACCCTTATGAGAGCGACGAAGATGACGAGCAAGAACAAGCTTTGAATGAAAGTATTCGAGTAAGAAGGGGGGGAAAGGGGGAGACAGGTGATGCTTGATCTCCCCATGCGCGAGGTGTGGATGGGAAGGACGGGAGATCCTCATTTTTTTTTTTTTTTTGGCTTTTACAGGAACTTCTGCCATTTGCCATTGTCGGCTCGGAGCGCAATGTGGTCATTGATGGCAAGCCCGTCCGTGGGCGCAAGAACCGTTATGGTGTCATCAATGGTAAAAGCAGAGTGTAACGAGACAAAAAAAAACCTGTTTTTGACGGATTTTTTTCTTTTTAGTGGAGAATGAGGAGCATTGTGAGTTCATCTATCTGCGCAACTTTTTGACGCGCACGCACCTGCAGGATCTGATCGAGACCACGGCGCAAATCCACTATGAGGCGTTCCGTTCCAAGCAGCTGCTTGCCATCAAGGAGTCGACACACTCCGCAAGCAGCCAGGCCGCGTCGGGCACCGCGTCGCAGAGCACACTGTCACAGAGCCCCCAACAGATGGCGTCGCCCAACAGCATGCTCAGCCCCGGCATGTCGGGCAGCTCGGCCATGGGCAGCCCCGCGCAATCCAACCAGTAAGCAACAAAAATAAAAAAAAACGCGTCCGAGTCAAAATCGCGTCGCGGCAACGCGTTCAATATGGCCAAATCTGGGAAACTCATGATCTCTCTTTATTTTTTTTAGATCCGTGCCACACGCCTTCAGCTAAGCTGTTTTGCCCGCTTATTTTATTTTTTTTGTCAAATCGCCCCCTCCACCTTGTCACCTTCGTCTTGCTCGCTGATTTCTCGTCGATGATGGCCACGTTTTTGATTTGTCCCATCCTTAATCCTTCTCTTTTTGTTCCACTCTGTCTTGCTCCACACCCCTTCTCAGTCTTCCGCGGGAGCAATCGGCTCTTTCAAGAAATAAATCGATAAAAAAATTATCCTGTTCCAAGATGGTCGTCGTCAATGCTTCGCGTTGCGTCTTCCGGGCGGAGTTTGTGCCACGGGTGCCATTTTGGGATGACCCCGCCTACCTATTTTTCGATGTGTTTCTTTGAATTTCTTTCAACACCACCTTTTTCTCCCTTTTTTTTATATTCATACCATGTCCAACTGGAAGAACGTCAACAACTGGTAAGAAAAGCAAGCTCTGTGGTCCATTAAAATTGAAATTGGCTCACGGAATAACTTTTTTATGTGTAGGCACTGGTAAGGCTTTGTTTTGACAGAAAAGAAAAAAAAACCCCCAGGCGAACTGGCGAATGCTCACGACGTGTTCATCGATCAGGGTCAACAAGAACTGCCTGCCATGGTCGCAAAAGTATTTTACAGAGACCTTGGAAGGTCTCAAGGCTGAAAACCAGGGCGATATTGTGGAAATCAGCAAAATGGTCGAGACTGACGGCGACGTCGAGCTGTGCCAGCGCAAGGGCAAGCTGATCACCATCTTTGACGTGCGCATCCAATTGGCGTGGAAGGGTAAGGACACGGAAGGCGACGCGTAATAGGCTCAAAACGCGACATCCTGATGTATTTTTTTGGCATTTTCCAGGCACTGCCAAGGACGGCACCGAGGCGACCGGCAAGATCAACATCCCCGAGGTGGCGCACGACACGGATGAGGACGATTACGTGGTACGCGAATCAATGCAATTGGCGCGCCAGGGACTCGGAAAGCGCGTCCAATTTGCGCGTTGATGCGTGTAAAAGAGTCTCATCAACTATATATTTTATTTCCACTAGTTTGACGTGTCGATCGACAATGATAAGCCTGAGAAGCAAGTGTTGCGTGACCTTGTCAAGAAGAAGCTCGTGCCTATTCTCCGCACCAAGCTGGCCGCTTTCTCGGGCGACATGATCAAGAGTATGGTGACTTTTTGCATAAAAAAAGGTACTTTGATCTCATTTCATTTGCTTTTTTTATATTTTCGACAGATCACAGCTCGGACGTTTACATTGAGGGCGGCGCCAAGACGACGGGGCAGTCGGGCGTCACCAAGGAGCGCAGCAATGTCACGCATATCAACAAGTCGTCGACCAACACTGCCGCGCCTGCCGATGCTGCTGTGCCTTCCGCCAAAAAGGTCAACAGCACGACGCTCGACGAGGTCGTCGACTTCCAAACCTCTGCACACGAGCTGTACGAGACCTTGCTCGACCCCCAGCGCGTCATGGCTTGGACGCGTGGCCCCGCAAAGATCTCACGCGATATCGACAGCCCCTACGAGATGTTCAATGGCAACGTGTCGGGAAAAATCTTGGAATTGGTAAGCATCATTGCTCTTTGCTGCAACCCTCTATCTTTCTTGTCTTTGATGGTGGAATAGCGGACCAATTGACGTTTTTCTCCTTTTTTTTTCGCAGGTGCCTGACAAGAAGATTGTGCAATCGTGGCGCCTGGGCAACTGGCCAGCTGGTCATTACTCGACGGTGACGTTTGAATTCGACCAGGGCTCGGACGGCACGCAATTGCGCGTCAAGCAGACCGGTGTGCCTTTGGGTGAGGAGGACACCACGCGCAACAATTGGAATGGGTACTACTGGCGCGCCATCAAGCAAACCTTTGGCTTTGGTGCTGTGTTCTAGAAGACTGCGCGCACAGAAAAATATAAATGAATAAAAAAAAGCCAAAATAGATGTCAATTGTCACATGGAAGTATGGAAAAAAACCTGAATCAAACAAACTTTTGTTCAATAACAAATAGACAAGCCCAGCCTGCCGCTGCGTATAATATCATAATGGCGTGATGTAGAGCGCAGAACTGCAGATCAATCCAAAAGGTCGTCAGCAGGTTAGCTGGACAGAGCGTTGTGCAGAATAAATAACGAATCCAAAAAATTCATTTTGATATTATCGCAATTTCAGCAATGACTCTTGAAATACAGTATGCTATTTGTAAATACTAAGTATTATGGACAGTCAGGCAGAGCCGAACCAGTAGCAAGTCTACCAAACCAATATTACAGTGAAAATGCGAGTATTCAGACAAATTGCACACCAACTCGCCGAGATCTCAGTGTGAAGTTTCCAAAACTCTAGCGCTTTTACTGTCTTTGATCAATGATTCATTTCAGATGACTCGCGCGTCGATACGTTGGGCCGCTATCGCGTACGCTACCAAAATGAAAAAGACTTTACCCCCTTTTTGCAGGGCGCGTCCTCCGGACTTCGTTCATCAGGTCCTATATTTGAGCTAGAGGATGCTGAACACAAAAATCCGACAATGTCAAGATTTTTCGAAGATTGGATCACTCAGTCTTGAGAACATTCACTTTTCGTAGAATTAGGGCCAAACCAGAATCAAAGCGACCCCTTAAGGCTAACTAGCCGAAAACTAGAAGCGATAACCCCAAACCACAAGCGCTTTTACCGCATCTGACCACTGATTCATTTGAAGTGACTCACGTGTCGCGGCGCTCAGTCGTTGCCGCAGTATGAGACAAGATACTGATGATCTTACCCCCTTTATGCCTATGAAATTGGTGCTTTCTCAGAAACTCATCCATCTAGTCCCAAATTTGGACCAGTTGATGGTAGACCCATTTCATCAGTGTTGTTAAGTTTTTTCTCGAATCGGATAACTCAATCGCGAGAAATCTCGAGATTTGTGTTCGCTAGTGAAACCCCAGCGTCACGCAATATTTTACGCGTTTCTCCCTATGATCCTAACCATATGGCTCCAAATTTTGAACAGTGGATACACGACTCAAAATTCCTACGATTTCAATTTTTTTCAGAAATCGAATTACTCAGTCCTGAGAAAATGCATTTGAAATCAGGGCCAAATCAAGATCAAAACGACCCCCTAAAGGCTAACTCGCCGAAAAATCGACGCAATGTCCCCAAACCACAAGCGCTTTTACCGCGTTTGGCCGCTGATTCATTTTATATGTGTTACGCGTCGGGGCGTTCAGCCGTTGCCGCGGTACGAGACCAAATGGTGCAGATCTTACCCGTTTACGCCTATGAAACTGGCGCTTCATCAGAAACTTGCCCATCTGGTCCCATATATGGACCAGTTGATGTTAGACCCAGTTCTCCAACGTTGTCAATTTTGTTCGCGAATCGGATATCTCAGTCCCGAGAAATCTCGAGATTCGTGTTTGTTAGAGAACTCCCGGCGTCAAACAATATTTTACGCGTTTCTCCCGATGTACCTGACCGCATGGCGCCAAATTTAGACCAGTAGATACTCGACCCAAAACTTCGATGATTCCAAATTTTCCCAGAGATCGAATCACTTAGTCCTGGGAAAATGCATTTTGCGTAATTTCAGGGCCAAAACAGGAACAAAACGACCCCTGAAGGCTAACTCGCCGAAAGCTCGACGCGATGTCCCCAAACTACAAGCGCTTTTACCGCGTTCGGCCGCTGATTCATTTGAGGTAACTCTCGCATTGGGGGTTCAGCCGTTGCTGCCGTATGAGACCAAATTATACTGATTTTACCCCTTTCATGCCTAAAAAAGCGCGTAAAAATATAAAAAGGAAAACAGCCTGAATCAAGTTGTAGAATGTCCATGCGAGCAATTTTTTTTATTTTCAAGCGCAAGTACCCTCCCTCTTAACTTGCACCAGATACTCTGAATTTTCTTCATTTGCAGCGGCACATTGTGTGGAAGTGCCCGGGACGCCATTGTGCACGCCCTTGAGAGCAAAAGCAGACACGCCAGCACAAGGACAAGTAGGTGCTTAGAGTACATCAATGGAAGAATGCAAGGGGGAACGGGGACAAAAATGGGATTGGATGAAGGAAACGACGCGAAACCACCATTGTCTATTACCAAAAATATAAAAATATAAAAAAATCCGAGCACTCTAAGCTCAGAGGAGCGCGTCCATTTTTATGACGTCCTGAGCGACGCGTGTCGAAAATATGCAACAGCAACCCGCACTCCGACAATGGCCAAATATTAGGAAGATTATGACCAAACAGTGCCATTTGCTCTCAATTGAGCGCCACAGCCCATCCATTGGTGATCACTGCTACGAATTAAATCGTGTTTCTGTTCTCAAACTCGTCACTCTGGATGAAAACGCGTCTCTCACGCTCATCGATTAATAAAAAAAAAAGGGGGGGATTGGCAACTTCAAGAGGATACGAGGTGAAAGGGGCCCATGGAATGCTTTTGTTTTTAGATTGAATGGCGACGGCGGAGCAAGGCGGTCATCGTAATCAGGGTGTTGTCTCGCTCGACGCGTCTTGTGCCGCGACGCAGGGCAAAACCCATGATCCAATCTTTGGTCGGCAATGGAAAAAGTGCCACATCACGCCGCTCACGCATCTCGCCAAATTAGAGCACATGACACCCATCTTGAAATGGGGGCCACAATGGTGTTGTTCTCCTTTTATTTTTTATCGTTTTCCGTCACGACACGCCGCCCCATGTCAAAAAAAAAAAAAGATGAGATGAGCTTATCCAAAGATTTAGCGTGCGAAATGGGTGAGATGGTGCGTGATTGTGCGTACCGCCAGGGGTGCCATGACACGGCACCATGGCAAAAACAGTGTGCCATGTATGGGATGGACATTGTGCCTGAAATAGGCTTGAATTCGCTTAAAAAGAACGACGACGCGCCTTTTTACGAGTAAAAATAAGGGCGGGGGGCGCGGAACGGGTCACTGATCTCTTGACGTTTGACAGCGGCAGGCAACAACAATGATACGAAAATGGCTCTGTGCAACGCAAGTAGGGTCATACAAGCTTTTTGGGCGGCTGCTTGGCGGATGAGGCCTAGTGTGCGGACGCGTTCCCGGCGTGTGCCCAAATTTGGCATCTGTTTTTCTTTTATGCTTTTGCATATAAACAAGCCAAAGTTTCATCCTGGCGCCTCGCTGCACCCCCGTTTTCTTTCTTGACGCTCGTCTGTCTTTCTTTTTTGTCTTTTTTGTCTTGCCCTCGCCTTTTTTTATATTCTCCTCTGGTTCCAGAACGCTCAAGTAGAAACAATGGCCTCAGGTTTACGCGGAGCGCCGCTGCATAAAAGCCAAGGTTCGTAAAAAAGAGCGCCGCGGTGTTTCTTTCTTTTTTCTGCACCTTGTCCCTTTATTTTTTTCTTTGCTCATTCAACATGACTTTTTGACAGATATGATCCAGGAGCTGTTTGACGAGATCAACGACTATCTTGGAGGTAAGCGGTGCGGTCCACGACGCTTTGTTCCTTTGTTTTTCTCATTTTTTTTCGGTTTTAGTCCAAGGCAAACCACTCGACAGCAGCGCGCTGCCGCCGTCCGAGGCGCCCAGCACGGCGGCGTCGCCTCTGACCGCCACCTCGAACGACGACGATGACGATGATTTTGAGGCATATGCTCAGGAGGACGACAAGCACGAAAACAGCCATTTCGACGCCCCACAACAAGGCGACAATGCGCCAATTGCGCACGATACGATGCCTGGTGACTATGCGTCCGTGGTATCCAAGGAGGAAGACGACGACGGCGCGATGCTGGTATCTCACGCTCTGGATGACACCGACACCGCGTCTTCTGCTATGCACACCGTCATGTTTGTTGAATCCGAGGTTGATTCATTGCAATCGTAAGCAATGAGCAAAAAAAAAAAAAAAAAAAAAAAAAAAAGTGGCAGAGAGAGGGGCATGCAAGACGCGAATTGATTATCCTCATCCCCACATTTTTCTATCGTTTTCGTTTTTTTATATTTTTTTTATACTTTTTTATATTTTTTTTGTAGGCCACAAGCCATTGATCCTGCTGTGGAGCATGATCATCAATGTGCGTGCTACCGATGCAAGTCCAATATCAATATGGATGCTGCGCAGCTCCAATCATGGGTGCAGCCGCATCAAGAAAGGTCCAAGCGGTTCTCACTTGCTCCACCAACATCCCAAGCACCGCCATCACAGCAGCTTCGCCGTCCGCGATCATCGTCGTCATTTACCTCTGTCGTCAATACATCCAAACTGGCGCAAATTGCCGGCTTCGTCAAGCAAACCCTGAAACCCAGCGCGGCAGCCACACAACAGCCGCGCAGCAGGAACAACAGCTTCAATCTCGGCAACATGGCGCCAAGTCACACGGAAACGGACATGCCATGGCTGCAGCAACCATCGGCGCCGCCACCAGTGCCATTGCACACGCATTTGAGCGCGTCAACCTCGACCGCGACCATTTTGCCCATGTCCTCGGCCATGCCTGCGTCATTGTCCATCCAAACCACAGGCACCATGGCCATGGCCGTCGACCCACTCTTACAACCGCGTCCAATCTCGAGCACCGCCGTCACGCCCACTGAAACAACCCCCAATCCCTTGCCACTGCCTCAGGAACCACAAAAACGCGTCGCAATGACACCCAATCAGCGCCAGGGTGAACCGCACAACCACCCACTGCGTACAAAGGTCGTCCGTGCACTCCCCACGCAACCCGAACGCGTCAATGTCTATAGTAAGAAAAGAAAAAAAACAAGAAAAAAGTCCAATTTATTCATTTTTTTCTTTACGCGCAGATGAAGCCTACGAGCACGTGCTTGCTGCACGGACTGACATGGTTCCATGGGTCAAGAAGCAGTACAGCAAGGGCCCACCGCCGCTGGTGCAAAGTAAGCGCGTGAAAAAAAAAACGGTGAAAAGCGCGTAAAACTGATCTTTTTCATGTTTCTTGCCGAAGACTATACCCCACGACCGCGTCGGTCGTCGTCAAAGTCGCTTTTCTCGCTGTTTAAGAGGCAGAGTCAACCGCGGCTCGGCGCCTTGGCTGCAGGCGCGACGCCTTTACGCGGAGATGACGCGGCATCGACGTATGCAGATGCTGGCCCGACCAAGAGCCATGTTTACCAGACACCCAATGCTATCTCGCCATTGTCATCGATCCACAGCGGCCACAGCCAACCACCACCGCCCCATTGGAACAAATCGTCGTCTGAATTGCTGCTCAACAGCCAATCGGGTTCTCAACCTCAATGGCAACAGCAGGATTCGATCCAACCACATCCTCTCCAATCATCCCAGCAGCAGCAGCAGCAGCAACACGATGCCGATTTGCTGGCATTGGATTTCCCTCTGAGTCGTTCGCCGGCGTCGGGCAGCGTGCTCAGCATGGAATCGCAAAAAGAGTTGCAAATGCGCAAGCGACATAGTCGATCATTGTCATTGTCGGTTGTGGAGGACGATGAGCCACTAGTCTCGCCTCTGTCGCCTTCGGACAGCATTGTCAGCAGCAGCAGCTTCAGCAGCAACAACGCTGGAAAAGACGATCGGCTTCATGTGAATCCTATTTTACGAAAATCGTCGTCCAATACCAGTTTGCGTTCGAGCCAGACAAGCTCGCCGGTGTCCATTCTCAAGAAACGATCGTCGTCGTCGTCGCTTGCCTCTGGATTTACCTCTCCATTGTCTGCTGCCAGCTCCTCATCAAGATCACGCCCGCCAACGGCAGCATCTTCATCCTCCCGCATGATTCCGCACGCCAACCAACACCACCACCACCAGCCATCGCTCGAACCCAAGAAAAAAATGAACCGCCCCGTTGCCAAGTCGTCGTCGTATCTGAATTTGCGCGATCAGTACCACCAGGCGCTGCCTGTGCCTTCCATGCAACCACGCAGTCGTAGTGTGTCTCCCATTCCTATGGCTCAAATGGCTCAAATGGCACCCATGGCGTCGAATTATGCACAAAATCGACAACGACCACGCAAGAACGCGAACGCGCCGCCACCACCACTTTCAGCCGCGATGCCCCCTTTAAGTCGCAGCCCATCCCCGCTTTTGTCGCCCATGGCCTATGACGACGCCCCACCACACCCGCGTCTTGGCCGTCCACGGTCGTCGTCGTCGCTTTCGAGTCAATATGCCGCCGGCGCGTCGTCCAGTGCCGCGTGGCTCGGCGTTTCCGGCCAAAAACGACGACAACCAGGCACACGTACCCCATCGCTCTACCGTGCACGGTCCCACGAGCAATTGGGATGGAATGACATGGCTTCGGCTCCGCCTCAACCACGCCCAAGGCGCTCGTGGACAGGCAAAATCGATGTGTATGCCAGCCATGGCGAAAGAGCCATGTACCAACCACCACCACCAACACAGCCAGCCAATCGCCGCCGATCAGCCTCGCGCCTTTCTTGGTATGGCCGCACCGACGACCATTCTCGAACTCCGCCAGCCGCCGTCTATTCTTCCCAGGAGCCAGCACTCGATGATCTCTGTGCCTTTTTCCACCACCTTCCTCGTCATGTCCTCGCAAAGTACCTGCACAATGCCCATGGCGACTTTTACCTTGCAAAGGACATGTGCATGGAGGATATCATGATCCATGGCATCTAAAGAAAAAAAAAACATCATTAAAAAAAAAAGAAAGCCCCCATATTTCGCTTTTTTTTTTTTTTTTTTTTTTTTTTTTTTTTTTTTTTTTTGTCCATCACCGAGTCAAAAAAGTGATCTTTTTGCAATTGGCGCTCATCGGGAGAACCCGTCATTGCGCGGGGAAGGGGGGCCAACTTGGGCCCGGCAAACACCGCTCTTGTGTTGTTTTTTTCACTCTTTTTCCCGCATACTTAAATTTTTTTTTTGCAACTCCTTTTCTTTTTCCTTTCTCTTCTTTTTTTTCTTCAACTCTTATATATTCAAAATGTTCAAACTTGTGACGTCCAAGCCCTTGGCTAGCGTAAGTGCGCCTGTGAACGCAGTGCAAGGTGTTTAAACGCGCCGTTTGCCAAAGCAAAAGCGACAAGCAGCGGCTTATCGTCGTTTATGCCACGGTTTTGTTGGGGAGGTTGGACTCACCCTGGTATTGTTTTCTGTTCACGTTGCTAGATTGCCGCTCGCCAGGGTGCCAAGAGCTTCCGCGCCCCTGTGGCCACTCAATTCTATCGCTTCTACAGCGCCGGCACCGGTAAAAACAGGCAAAAAACGTGAAAATCTTGGGCAACGGGCTGACTTTTTTTTTTGGATATTGCAGACGAATACGACGTCGTTGTCATTGGTGGTGGTAAGCAACACGGAGCAGCGGGCCCATTGGGGCGAGGAAATGAGGCAAAGAAAGAAAAAAAAGGGGGCGTGATTCTGACGTTTTTTTCATTTATTTTTAATAAAAAGGTCCTGGTGGCTACCCTGCTGCGATCAAGGCTGCCCAGCAAGGTTTGAAGGTGGCGTGCATTGAGAAGCGTGGCAAGCTTGGCGGTACGTGCTTGAACGTTGGTTGCATTCCTTCCAAGGCGATGCTCAACAACTCGCACATTTACCACGAGACGCAGCACGGTCTCAAGAGCCGTGGCATCAAGGTGTCGGATGTGCAATTGGATCTGGACACCATGCACAAGGCGCGCCTCAAAGCCGTCAATGGCTTGACCAAGGGTGTCGAGTTCTTGTTCAAAAAGTACGGCGTCGACTATGTCAAGGGCACTGGCGCGTTCAAGTCCACGACCGAGATTGAGGTTGCCGGCTTGGATGGCTCCGAGCGCACGCTGTCGGCCAAGAACATCATCATTGCCACGGGTTCCGAAGTGACCCCCATTCCGGGCATTGACATTGACGAAAAGAAGATTGTCTCGTCCACGGGCGCCCTCGAGCTCGAAAAGGTCCCCAAAAAGATGGTCGTCATCGGTGCCGGTGTCATTGGCCTCGAGCTCGGCTCCGTCTGGTCTCGCCTTGGCGCCGAAGTCACCGTCGTCGAATACCTCGACGCCATCGGTGCCGGCATGGACCCCGAAATGGCCAAGACTTTCCACCGCGTCCTCTCCAAGCAGGGCCTCAAGTTCAAGATGAGCACAAAGGTCAATGGCGCAAAGGTCGAAGGTGATGTCGTCAAGGTCGATGTCGAGGCCTCCAAGGGTGGCAAGGCCGAGACCGTAAGTTTTTGTTTTTTTTTTATTTTTTGTCATTTTGTCATTTTTGGTTTTGTTATTTGTCGCGTCGCGTTTTGCTCAACTCCTCCCTTCTCTTTTTTTTTTTTCTCAATTTTAGCTCGAGGCCGACGCGGTGCTCGTGTCCATTGGTCGTCGCCCCTACACGACGGGTCTCAAGCTCGAGAACGCCGGCGTCGAGGTTGACAACCGTGGCCGCGTCGTCATTGACAGCGAGTACCGCACCAACGTGCCCCACATTCGCTGCATTGGTGACGTGACCTTTGGCCCCATGTTGGCCCACAAGGCCGAGGATGAAGGTTTTGCCGTCTCCGAGATGATCGCCACGGGCCACGGCCACGTCAACTATGACTGCGTGCCCTCCGTCATCTACACTCACCCCGAGGTCGCCTGGGTCGGCAAGAACGAGGCCGAGCTCAAGGCTGAGGGCGTCAAGTACAACACTGGCAGCTTCCCCTTCGTCGCCAACTCCCGTGCTCGCACCAACGATGACACCGACGGCTCCGTCAAGGTCATCGCCGACGCCGAGACTGACCGCATCCTCGGTGTCCACATCATCGGCCCCAACGCTGGTGAAATGATCGCCGAGGCTGTCCTCGCCATGGAGTAAGATTTTAAAAAAAACAATGCGCTCATCACCTCGTCTCGTTGCTAATCGTCTCTCAAACTTAGATATGGCGCCTCTGCTGAGGACGTGGGCCGAACAATGGTAAGTTTGGCAATTATAAAATGAACAAAAAGTCGAAACAAATTGGCTCACCTCGTTTATTTTTTTTTTTTTTCCTCAATTAGCACGCTCACCCCACCCTGTCCGAGGCCCTCCGTGAGGCCGCTCTCATTGCCTCCACTGGCAATGCCATCAACTTTTAGATTGTTTATACATTTTGCCCTCGAAAATAAAAAAAAAAGGAAGCGATGTGCTCCAAATTGCACTCAATGGAAATCTTCAATTCCCCCCCCCAAGTTGTCAATCACACTGAGCAAGGAATAAAGCAACTTGAGCAACACATATATGACGGTGGCTGCTCGCAAACTCGCACAAAAAGCACAAAACAGGTGCCGTAAAGGCATGAAAGGACACGTCTTATGGTTGTAGCACGACAATGTGCAAAGATGATACTGATATCATACAAAACATGTAAAAGTCGCGTCTGCATCGACTGGATCCAGTTTGAGCGGGGTGATTCGACCTAAAGTGTCTTAAGAAAACAGATTTTAACTAAATCACGGAAATCGCTATTTGCTCGAGCTCCTTACGATGAACCCCTGGTTTTGATGGCATGAGCGGGTTCACGCTGGCAAATGACATAGTCAAAGGGCGCGCGACCTGGCGGCTGTCATGTCTCATGCAGGCAAAACACGTGCCCGCAAAAAACAGCCTCGTGGACACGCGAAACCAAAATTCAAAAATGGGTCTCCATATTTCCGCCAAACTTGTACACAAGAGACATGGCAAGGAGAAACCACGGATAATGGCAAAAAAGAGTGAGTTCGACTCGCGGGTAGGTGAGCAATTCGGAATTTCAGCTAAAATTTCATATGCCAATGGCACGGGAAAAACAAATCCATCGAGCCGCCCCGACGCGTCCACCGGCAAGATGGGCGCAAGGGGCATGGATTTGATAATAAACAGACGCGTGTCACGCGACGTCTGACGCGCTATATCACGCGTCAAAGTTGCCCCGCAAACAGTCTGTTCGCGTCAATTCTGCCTGGAACGCGTTTTTGCAGTGATCATCGATGTCCACGTAAGCAGCAGACGGCACTCTTTCTGATGGTGTCTGTTTCGCGGCTCTGCGACCAATTTTCGTCGACTTGGCCTTGTGATGAAAAAAAGAGGCAAATTGCATTTTACTCGACAACCGGTCGATGCATCCCAGGGTTTTATTGCATGTTTGTCGGTTACTAGAGAGTGGCCTCTTTATACTGGAAGGGCGTGGCCAGCCGAGGACTTAAATTTTGCCATTTTGAAATCATCGACTGCACCCCTTGGGAAAATTCGCACTTTTTAAAAATCGTTGTAGCGCGCCATCCAATGGTCGCAGTGGTCCAAGCGTGGGCTCATTTGAACGAGAACGCTTCGAAGCATTGATTCAATGAGCGGATGCCCTGGCAGGCTGTGGATTCATCGACAAATTACCGGAAAACACCGATTTTGCGCAAATCGAACCTTTCTCTCGGTTTTCACTCAACACTGACCAATTTTTTTACTGCTGCGCTGCACTACAGAAAGAAGAGACGCTTGAATCATTAGTTGGTTGTTCCATGCTCATGAGCAAAAGAGACATCAAAAGGCTAAAATACATTGATTTGATGTTGATTCGCGTTCCGACGATCTGATCCCCATAAAATTTGGATCAGCACGTTGTCACCCTCGGTCGGCGAAATCAAGACGCACACCATGAGAGCTTGAAACCATGGTCGTCGGCCTTTTGTTCAACAATTCGATATAGCACGTGCTTTAAAATGAACAAGTTTGGATGCATTGTTCGCGACCGCGCGACCCGCGCATCCTCAAAAGGTGTGTCCCATTTGGGCATAGTTGGGGACAAGACGGGCCCCTCAGCGGCGCCCCCTGTTTCAAGCAGAAATTCAGTAAATTGATCAGTCTTCGGATCAACCCAATGAGCCGGGCTGGCTGGCTTTGAAATTCATGCAAAGCAAAACTTTTTTTGACACACCTCTTTTTTTTTTTTTGTTTCTTTCTCTTCCCTCGAAACCCTCACGGCGTCGACTTTTTTGCGTCTCTTTTCAACAATTTTCACTTTTTTTTTCTTTTTTGCTCGGACGCATACACCCACCCTCTCCCTTTACCCTCGTTTTCCACCTCTCTCTTTGTCTTTTTTTCTTAATTACCATGGCTGCGCCGTTTATTCCTAGTGTGCAAGTGGACGACATGGACGAGCCGTCGGTGCCGTCGACGCCGACACCCGACCCGACGGTGCACGATACCACGACATTGACGCCGAAATCGGCGGTTTCCATGGCTGCTGCGGCGGCGGCGTCGTTGCTGGGCGACAAAGATGTGCCTGTTTCGGCGGGCAATGCGTCGGGAGCGGCATCGATCCGCACACGGCCGCGCACTTTTAGCCTGACGAATCTTGTGACCAAGACACGGCGCGCGTACTCGGTGTCGTCGGCGTATCCGCCAAAGCACCTGCCCAATGTCGCACTGCCCGTGCCGCGCGACATCACATGGGACGAGTATCTCGCCGCCACCGCCGCAGAGGGCGAACAGGTCAAAACATTCCATCTGACCGCCGCTCAGAGACGCAATTCCGTTGCTGCCACCGCTCGTCGCTATGAGGATTTCGAGCAAAAGATCGAGGAAGCCCCCTTGCTCATCCTCGTCTCAACTTATGTCAATTATCTCATCCTCATCCTCTTTGGCCATCTCCGCGACATCCTTGGAAAGGTGCTAAAGCCAAACGAGTACTCGCACCTTAAAATCCACGACGTAAGCCAACCCTTGAAAACGCTCTTAAAATGGGGCCATTTGCCCCAAATTGGCGTCCCCATGCTCACTTTTTTTTCTTTTTTTAAAACAACAGGGCTACGCGCCGCTTGTCTCGGATTTCGACTCGTTTTACACGCGCCGATTGTACATGCGCATCCGCGATTGCTGGAACCGGCCGATCACAGGCGTGCCCACGCGCATCACCAAGGTCTTGGAGCGAAAATCGCAAGATTTCAATCGCACCTTTGAGTAAAAAAAACAAACGCATTGGTTCATGTCTTGTGTGACACTTTATGGCTAATTTTTTTTTCTTTTTTTTTTTTAAGGCTGACGGGCCGGCAAATCGACTGCATCAACTTTGCGTCGTACAATTATCTCGGGTTTGCACAAGCACAAGGCCCGTGCGCCGATGCTGTCGAGGAAGCCGTGCGCAATTATGGCATGAGCACGGCCGCCGTGCGCTCCGAGGCCGGCACGTCCGAATTGCACGTCGCTCTCGAACGCAAGGTCGCGCAATTCGTCGGAAAGGAGGACGCCATTGTCGTGTCCATGGGCTTTGCTACCAATTCAACCACCATCCCCGCTTTGGTCGGAAAGGTAAAAAAAGAAAAAAAATGACGTCCAAACGCGTGTATTCACGTTTTTTTTTAAAAAAAAAAACAGGGGTGTCTGATCATTAGTGATGAATTGAACCACTCGTCCATTGTGTTTGGTGCGCGTCTGTCGGGCGCGTCCATCCGCGTTTTCAAGCACAACAACATGGTGGATCTGCGCCAGCTGCTGACCGAGGTGATTTCTCAGGGCCAGCCGCGCACTCATCGCCCCTGGAAGAAGATCCTCGTCATTGTCGAGGGCCTCTACTCCATGGAGGGCTCCATTGTCAATTTGCCCGAGATCATCAAGATGAAACACGAGTTCAAGGTAGGGAAAAAAAAGGCTAGTGTCATGGAGGGGCCAATGGCTTGAAAAAAAAAAAAAGGCGGCTCATTTCGCTGTGCTCTTTTTTTAGTTTTATTTATACGTGGACGAGGCGCATTCCATTGGCGCCCTGGGCGAGCATGGCGGTGGCGTGTGCGACTTTTATGGCATCAGCCCGAAATATGTCGACATGCTCATGGGCACATTTACAAAGTCCTTTGGCGCCGCGGGCGGTTACATTGCTGCAGACAAGGTACATGAAAAAAAATAGCGCATACGCTTTGGGGGTCTGACGCGCCTTTTTTTTCGTATTTAGGCGATTTTGAATCATTTGCGCCTGACGAACCACGCATTCATCTACGCCGAGAGCATGTCCATTCCGGTATGCCAGCAAATCATGACGAGTTTGGCCATCATTCGGTAAGAAACGCGCCTTGTCCCCTGTTTTCCCCCGTTTTTTGCTTTTCTTTTCTTTCATTTTTGCGCGCGCATTCCATGGTCATCTCAGGGGGGATGCCGTCATGCGGGCTTCCCCTAGGTGCCTGATGGGCCCTTTTTCATTGTTTCTCATTGATGTTGTGTACTGACGGTCATTTCCGACACCCCTGGGCCCTGCCGATGCATCTTTTTTTTTTCTAGTGGTGAGGATGGCACGAACAATGGGCACCAGCGCATTCAGCAATTGGCCGATAATGCGCGCTATTTCTCAAGCCGGCTGCGCGACATGGGCTTCATTGTCTATGGTGATGAGGGCAGCCCTGTCGTTCCCTTGCTTCTGTTCAACCCTGCCAAGATTTCGTAAGTTGGGCGTGGACAATTTGGCCATTTGGAGTCGCGACTGCGGCGCGTGCGGACCGCATCCAATGGCGTGCCATGAGCTCATTCTCTCTCTTTTTTTTGATGTTTTAGCGCGTTTTCACGCGAGGCATTGAAGCGCGGGATTGCCATTTGCGTGGTGGGCTACCCGGCGACGCCCATTATCAGCTCACGTGCGCGTTTTTGCGTGTCGGCGTCTCATACCCGAGAAGATCTAGGTAAAATGACAGCAGAGGGGGGCAAATGAAAAAGAAGCACCTTATAGCGCGCATCGAGATCGACGCGTGGCTCATGCGTGCTTCCCCTTTTTTTTCTATTTTTTTTTTCTTGGTTTCTTCCATGCTTAGATGACGCATTAGAAAAGATCAGCGAGATTGGCGATCTGCTGATGCTCAAGTTCAAGGAACATTAGACCGGCCACCTCAATTTTATTTTGTTTTTTTATTTTTTTTTTGTTTCTCACCCGTATTTCATCTTGCCCACACTTCCCCCTCCCCTTCCTCCTTGTGTAAATAGTCGCCGTGGATCGTCTGTTCATTTTTTTTCTTTTTCGACGCCCACGCGCCCCTTCTTTCATGCGCATCTCCCCTATTTTGATCCATTCCTCAATGTAATAAGTAAAAAGTTAGCCTTTGGCACATCCCATGGACATGGAAAAGAGCGCAATGTCGTGCTTTTGAGCTCTCAAATGATAACAATCAAATGAATTTGAAAAAAAAAATCTCGAACCAGATTCCTCTGATTCTTAAAAGCGCGTCGAGTCGATCATTTTCACTTTTTTTTTTTGGACACATCACTTGGTCTCCCGTGCCTTTGGGGGGGGGGAGGGGGGACTGTGTGACCTTGACATTGGCGCCCTCATCTGACCCCATGGACCCCCAGGTTAAAGACGATCCGCGTTTTCTCGTGCTCCGACCTAAAGGCACCGAGAAGGAGGGGGCCCTGACATAATTGACTATTTTGTCCATCAAGGTCATGTTCCGCAAGGGCGGAAAAGGGATCAACAACGCGTGTTCATCGATTGCAAAAAGGACAAAAAAGTACAAGAGACTGTGTTTTACCAAAAAAAAAAAAAAAAAAAAAAAAAAAAATAGAGGGGTATATAGGGGAAATGGGCAAAAGGGAGGATGGATGTACCAAGCCTTCAAAGGGGAGGGGCGCGAGCAATGAGGGCAACCGAAAAAAAGGGGGAGGAGAGCTCACGACGGAACAAAGCCAAACCAAAAGAAAAGAATGTTTTAGACCCTCGCACCGTGCTCTCCCTTTATTCCTGCTGGCATCACTCCTTGTCATAACGCACCATGATTGAAGAAAAAGGAAAGATCAAGCCTGTCTCCCCTCATCTCCCCCGTCCCATTCCTCCCTAACGCCCTTTTTTCTTTATTTTTTTTTAAGATTTTTTGGGTCTCAAACAAGAAGGACGGCTGGACGTTTCTCCTTTCATCCTCCCTTGTATGGTCATAATGCATCCAGCATATATAAATCATCATGGGGATTGAAAAAGTCGCCAAGTTTTCTTTTTTTCTCTTTCTTCCTTTTCATCTTTTGTGTCTTTTTGTATTCTTGCTCCCCCTTCTCCCATTTTTTTTTTTTTTACATTCTTTCAATTCTCCAAGATGAAGGTACGTGCGGTTCATGCATAGCGGAGTTGAATTGACGCGTTGCAAATGCGCATGATCGTGCATGTGGCTGATTTTCTTCATTTTTTGCCTTTTAGTTGCCTTTTGTGCCAATCATTTGCGCGCTTGCGATGTTGAGTGTGGCGCGTGCAGACGTTGAGTATTTCTTGGAGCCTTCTAGTGGATCGATGGCTGCGCCAGGGATGGAAATTCGGTTCGTTGTGAAGCAATTGCCCGACATGGACAACAAGGACGTGCGAGCAGACGTGTATTCGGAGGATACGCGCCAATTCGTGACGACTGCACGCCGATGGTTCCCTGGATCCATCACGGATAGCGAGCGCAATGATTTCACATTCATGTGGAAGGTGCCCGACAACATGGCGCCTGGCAATTATTTCATGAAGATTGACGTAAACAATGACCAAGACGACAATGACTCGACGCGTTCGTACACGTTTTCCGTGGGTCAAGGGCGTCGAGGCGTGCAGCGCGTCGGTGGTGGTCGCGGCAACAGCAGGTATGGCGGCGCGGGCTATTATGGTGGCCAACAAGGCCAAGGCGGCAGCAATTACTATGGCGGCCAGGGCGGATATAACCGTGGCAGTGGCAGTGGCAACGGCTACAGCGGCGGTGGCGGCTACACAGGCGACGATGGCCAATACTATGGCGGTGGAGGCTCCAACAATGGCGGCTACGGCTCTGGTGGCCGCTATGGCGGTGGTGGATCTCGCAACGGCGGCTCGGGCAGTCGTCTTCCCGGTGTCGGCGTTGGCAGGGCCGCAGAAGTCGAGTATCGTCCGTCGTCCAATGGCGACGGAAGCAACGGCGGTTCTAGTGGCCATAGCGTGTCGTCGTCCGATCACACCAGCGATTCAGACAACGAACGCGACGACAGGATGGCCAGCAGTTCCAGCAGCAACAGTGATTCGGATTCAGACAGCAGCAGCAGCAGCAGCAACAACAACAACAGTGGCAAGAAAAAGTCAGGTGGTGGCCTCTTTGGCGGCCTGTTGGGTTAAAACATCCTCTCATTCTGTTCATCGCATCTCTTATTTTCCCTCATTCTTCCCTCTCTTCCTCTCTCTCTATCTACCTTACTCTTCCAAGCTGAATAAATTTAATTGTGTTTTTCCAGTAAATCAAAAAAAGTGAGGAGACGTTTTATTTTATTTTAAGGTTTTCAAGGAGAAAGTGAGGGGTATCATGAGCAAGGCAGCCTAATCACCCATTGCAGGAGGCACAGTTCGCCCCGGGCACAGTAATATGGGAGGTCCAATGGAAAGAAAAAGAAAAAAAAAAAAAAGGAGACTTGTGGAGCAAAATGACGAATTCTAGTGTCGACGTCTATCGCGTTCGCGTTCATTGTCGCGAGATGAGCGGTGGCGCGATGAGCGGTGGTGGTGTCGGTGCGACGACTCGGACCTATGCCGCTTGCGATCAGGGGACGCGTCACGGTGCCTTTTATGATCACGGTCGCGTTCTCGATCGCGTTCTCGATGTCTTTCGTGTTCCTTTTCGCGCTCACGTTGCCCTCGCTCATGGTCGCGTTCACGATCACGCTCGCGCCCTCGTTCATGGTCACGGTCGCGATGACGCTCATTTTCGCGCTCTCGAGCGCGTTCATGGTCACGATCTCGCGACGGCGAACGAGGACGACGCGCACTGCGATCGCGCGATGCAATTGAGCGTCGGCGCTCGTACGAGGGGGGTGAGCGACGCTGAGAACCTGGCGGTGGTGGCGGGAATTGCTGCGGCGGCAACGGGGCGCGTTTTTGGCGCGTGGGTGGCGCCTCTTTTTCACGCGACGACGACCGCGCACGCTTATGCCGACGTCCCAAAGACGCGTCGTCATCATCGCGGGCCCCACGGCGGTCCTTGTCTCTGGGCGAAGACGAGCGTGCATTGCCATTTTTCGTCGATTTTGCCTCACGGTCCCTGCTGCTGCGGCCGTTGCCCTTGTTCCCGGCTGACGATGGCATGCGTATGCCATTACCGTGCGTCGTCATGTACTCGGTCGTGTTCTCCAGCGTCAAGAGCAGGTTTTTGGCCTTTTCGTGCATCGGATCCAGTTTAAGCGTGCGTTTCAGATTATTGATCGCGCCATCCTGATTTTTCTCGTGCAACAGACTAAAAAAAGAGACAAAAAATGAGTGAGTGTCCATTCGCAAATACGAGCCGGGGAAATGAAAAAAAAAAGATAAAAACAAAAAACAAACAAAAAACGGGCAACTTACTACTCAGCGACGCGGAACCAGGCTTCGGGATAAGTGGGGTCCATGTCGGTGGCGCGTTGGTAATGCGTGCGCGCTTCGCTTATTTGATTGGCCTCGAATGCCTTGGCACCTTCGCTCACACTTTTGCGAAACAAGAAAAAAAAGAAGTGTGAAAACGAGTCGATGACGGGGTGGCCAATTTGGGCCAATTCTTACGCTTGGATCGCATAGGCACGATTTTGCGTCTGTCTGAGGGCAAGATAGTGCTCGAGCGGGGTGTCATTGACCTTTCGCGAGACATTGCGATCGATTTGAGAGGCGATGCGCAAAGGGCCGTCGAGAATGGATCGCTGATGCTGGGATTTCGGGTGAATGTGGAAGAGACTGGCCAGGCGCAGCCATTGATGCGGCTGGTGCATGTCGCGATGAGCGTGGTCGATCCACATGTCATAATCGCGGCCGGCAAGCTGCTTTGGCGACTGGAAATCAAACGCACGAAGGTCAAAAAGCGTGTTTTGCTTGTCGGGCTGCTGGTCGGGCGTCGTATTCACCGACGAAAGCACTTCTTGCTGCTGTTGCTGTTGTTCTTGGTGTAATTGCTGCCCTTGCTGTCCTTGCTGCGCCTGTTTGCGCCTCTGCATATCCTTGTGCACGTCTTGGCATAGGTGGTATGCCAGGCGCTTCGAAAAGCGTTTGCGCGCCCACAATTCCACTTTTTGATCAAACGAGTCGTCCGTTTCCGTGTCGACCACCACGGCAGGCGACGTCGGCGTCGTCGGGCTGCCGCCCGAGGGCTTGCTCGCCTTTTTAATGATCCATCGTCGCGGCGACGGCGCAGCTGCAGCGGCCGTGAGCGAGGGATCCGTGCCGTCGATCATATTCGGTTGAGGAAAAAAAAAAAAAAAAAAAAGAGGGAAACAAGGAATTGGAGGCGCTGGTTCACCTTGCCTTTTGTTAAAAGCGCCTCTGATTGGCCAGCTTACAAAGGCCAGTCGGATTCAATCTCCGCATTTCAGCGGCAGGGTGACTTGAAAAAAAACACAACAAAAGATGTCATTCATTTGCCTTTTTCTTCCTTTTTTACTTTTTTTTCTTTTTCATATTTCAACCATGAGTGCCCACCGCGCCACTGTCATGTCGCTCTACAAGCGCTCTTTAAAGCTGTCGTTGGACTGGACCATCCAGCGCGACTTGTGGCGCCAGGAGGCCTTGCATATCCGCACTCAATTTGAAAGCAACAAGAACGTCACCAACCCCAAGGAAATCCAGGCCTTGATCCAAGCGACCGAGCGAAAGCTCGCCGAGTGGGAGCACCCCGACCCCTACAAGTGTATGTTTTGCTCGTGGACATTGGCTCTGTTTTTGTGCAAAATCGGTTCGTTTGTCGGTTTTTCGCTCATTCTGTATTTTTTTTCTTCATTTTATATAGTGCCTCTTGGTCCCGAGGGTACCAAGTGGGAGCGCAACCTTCCTCCTATTGTCGTAAGTGCCACGATTTGACCATTGCCGGGGCCATTGGACGCGAAAATTCACAAATTTTTCTTTTTTTTTTCGCTTAAAATACAGCCTGGCGCCGAGCACCATTAGGCAAACAATTCTTTCACTCCTTTTTGCCGACAAATCGACGATCCAATGATACACTCCCTTATTTCCGCCTAGCCGCGGCCAATGCTCGCCTAGAAACCCAAAATAAAGAAAAAAAATTGTATATTTGTATTCAGCAAAGAAGACGAGCGCGAGCTTGGGTTGAAATCATGGGGGAGAAGAAAAAAATAGGAGGACGACGCGAGAGGGAGCATAAAAATGGTCATTGAGGGAGAGGGGGGCGTGTTTGAGCTCAGCGATTATGGCGCACCGAGGGCGACGCGTGATAATACGCGTGGTCGAGCGTTAAATCATCCTCGTCAGGGCTTTCCTGGTCATCACGTTCATTGGCTGGATGCAGCCACGCGCCGAAGTTGGACTGCTCCCAAAAGGAATTGTGCATCGACCCTGGCGTCATTTGCGACGACGCGCCGGCCATGGCCATCATGGGCGACCCACGCGTGCGATTGTGCATGGGCGATGGCACAGGCGCATCCAGCAGCATAGCATCGTCATCATCATGGTCGTGGTCGTCGTCATCGCGTAGCGAGTGATGGCCATGCTGAGGAAAAGGTGGATAAAGATCAAAAGACGGCGAAGGCGCATGGGTATTGTCGTGGATGATCGTTTTTTGCACACTCGGGCTGCTGCCCAGGTGCTGACGCGCGAATTGCTGCTGCTGCTGCTGCAATTGCAATTGCATAGGACTGAAGATGGGGAACGGGTATGGCGTCTCAAACACCAGGCTGCTGTCGTGCTGATATTGCGCCTCAAGAACCTTGATCTCTTCGAAATCTTCATGCGCATCGTATGGCCGATCGTACCACCGCGACGGCTTGGCAGACGGTATCAGGGGCAAACTCACCATGGCGTCAAACCGGGAGAAAAAGGGAGAAACAGAAGAAAAAAGTGGGAAAAAAAAAGGCGGGGCGGCCTAGGGGAAAAAAAGAGAGAGAGGAACGACGGGCGCGCCGCGCCCAATTCTGAGCCGCACTCCTATTTGTGACCATTTGCCACACCTCGAGCTCGTGGCGACACCATTTCCCATCCAATGGCTCACAATGACGGAATGCAACGCAGTTTAGATCACTTTTTTTATTTGTTTCAAGGGGGATGAAAGGAGAGCATCGCGCCATGAGCGCGTCGAGAATGATAAAAAAGCGCGTCACAGCACCATATTGTTGCGGAAGCTGCATTAAAAACGGCAAAAGTGAGCCAATGGCACGCGTAAAATAAAGAAAAAAGGTCTTACCGCTTGTAAACGGCCATCACATTGGCCACATACGACTCGAGATGGAAGATGTCTTTGCGGCCCATGCGTAATCGGTATTCCTACAAGAAAAATTTAAGGGCGAAAACGTGAGCTTTGTTCGCTTTGCATCGCTTTGCACAAGAAAAACGTTCAAAACTTACGTGAGACGCGGTCTGATCAATGATGTCACGTCGCAGCTTGTCGTCCTGCACCAAATCAAACAGCTCCAAGCTCAATGTCTACATGAACCAAAAGAAAACATGAGAAATGCGTCATTTCCAGCCAATTGCGCGCGTATATTTACCTTGAGGATGATGGTCGACGGTACACAGTGGGTAATGAGCTCGTACATCTTTTTGCGGACGTTCAACAGGGAGGCGGCCGACTGTTCCTTGAGGATATCCTTGGCAATGCTGCAAATCACCTGGTCCCAATCCAGCTTCTCTGCGCGCTGAATATCTGACAAGTCCAGGCTTCACCAAAAAAAGAAGAAAAAACGGAATTGTAAGATGACGGAGTGCGGTGCGGCGCGACACGGTCCCTTGCGTGGCAAGAGGATCCCCACTTACTAACGAACAGCCGTGCTTTCAAACGAAAGAAGCGCGGCGCGCAGGTCGCAATGCTCCTGCTCGACAATGTTCTTGGCCAGCGGCGTTGGCAGCAACACATTCTCCTTTTGCGCAACGAGCTGCAACATCTTGGCGCACTAATGGCGAGAAAAAGAAAAACAAAAAAAAAAGAAGAAGAAACAGTGGTGAGTTGCAACATCCACACCGCTTTTTGCCTTTTTTCCATCTTTACCACATCCACGGTCGGCCGCGGCACGCGCACCAGCAGACATCGAGAGCGCACCGGTGCAATCACCTTATTGATGTGATTGCAGCACATGACAAATCTGATGTTGGCTGTGTATTTCTCCATGGTGCGGCGCAGCGCCGCCTGTGCGTCGCGCGTCAGTGCATCCGCCTGATCAATGATCACCACTTTATAAAAAAAACGCGTCGATCAGCCCAATCTGCTCGGTGCTTGTTTCCTTTTTCTTTTGCTTTACCTTTGAAAGCATGCTTGACCGTGATCACCTGCTGGCTTTGCGCAGCCTCCTTGATGACTTCTTGCACAATCACACGGTCGTTCACGCCCAATTCACTAAAAAAAAAAAAAAAAAACCACGTTGAGCAACGCAGCACAAAGGGGGGACAATGCGCACAAAACACGCCATCGCCTTACCTTGGTTGCAATTCCAAGTGATAATTGCTGCTTGTCACTGTGTACACGATCTTTTTGTTGGAGCTAGTCACAAAGGGCCGCTCATCGATACGAATCTAACGAGAAAAAGAGCTCCGTCAGCCCGACACAAGCGCAAGAGCCGCGGGCAAACTTACTTTTTCCACACCATCGCCATAGATCTCCTTGAGGAGCGCGGCAATACGCGTCTTTTTACCGGCACCAGGGGGACCATAGAAAAGCAAGTGCGGAAAGTCCTCGGATTGTGCCTACAATCCCAATGGTCAGTCGAAAACAGTGAATCTCGCGCCAAAATAGTTATGAAGGGGCGCGCTTACCAGGTTCTTCAAGTGTGCCGTGATATCGTCATGGAAGTGCAGATCATCCAAATGGCGTGGTCGGTACTTGTCAGCCCAAAGACTCATATTGGCAGAAACAGGTGTGAAAAAAAGAAGAAAAACGTCGAAACACGAGAAACAACGAAAGCAAGAAAGAAAAAGAAAAAAAAGAGACGTCGCGAGCGCTCCTCGAGACGCGCTTTTTCAATTGAAATTTGGACAATCGCTCAGCCCGGACTTTTGCCGGACTGCATCGCGCCTGCCCGCAGCCAAAAAAAAAAAAAAAAAAAAAAAAAAAAAAAAAAAAAAAAAAAAAAGGTGCAGGCAGCCGAATTATTTGCGCACTTTTGCGCTTTTGCTCTTGCGTGTCGAATGTTTTCATGAGACCAAAATGTGCAATGACGCGATGATGAAGCACAAAATGTGAACGAAGCGGTGATAAAAACGAACACAGCGCGAAAATAATGAAGATGGAGGCAATGTCACCGCTTCGTTCACATTTTGTGCTTCATCATCGCGTCATTGCACATTTTGGTCTCATGAAAACATTCGACACGCAAGAGCAAAAGTGCAAAAGTGCGCAAACAATTCGGCTGTCTGCAACCTTTTTTTGTTTTTGTGCACACCTCACGGCCCAAATCGCTGCAATCAACGCGCCTTGATGACGGCTATTTTCACTCTCTATTTTGCAAAAAAAAAAAAAAAAAAAAAAAAAAAAAAAGAGTCAGTCGCCAAATCAAAATCGAAAATACGACTTCTCAGAGTCATTATACACCACGTCGCCGAGATCTCAACGCGATCTCTTGAAAAAACAAGCGCTGCGTTTGGCCGCTGGTTCATATGAGGTGATTCGCGCGCGTCGATATGTTGAGCTCCTGTCGCCTTCGCTACGAAAATGTACAAAACTTTACCCCATTTTGTTGGACGTGTCCTCCAGATCTAGTTTATTCGGTCCTATATTTAAACTAGAGGATGCTGCTGAACACAAAAATCCGACGATGTCAAGTTTTTTCAGAGATTGGATCACTCAGCCCTGAGGAAATGCATTTTGCATGAATTAGGGCCAAATAATCAACCGCCCCGTGAAGGCCAACTCGTCGAGGTCTCGACGCAATGTCCCCAAACCACAGGCGCTTTTACCGCGTTTGCCCACTGGTTCGCTTGAGGTGTCTCGCGCTGTCGCGCATCAGGGCACCACCCAGCCGTCAGCCGTTGCGACCGTACGAGACCAAATGGTGGCGATTTATCCCGCTAACCCGTTTACGCCTACAGTACCTACAGTAATATGAAACTGGCGGCTTCTTCCTCAAAATTTGCTCATCTGGTCCCAAATTTGGACCAGTTCTGCTTTCTGCAGTTCATGATGGTAAACTCACAGCAATTCTCCAACAACAGACATGTTACAGTACAGTAGTAATTTTTTTCGCGAATCACATCACCCACGCCAGTCCTGAGAAATCACGAGATTCGTGTTTGGGAGGAGTTTGGCTGTTTGCTACTCGTGTATGATAGTGAAAATGTAGAGCCAAACATGGATGGCTAAAACTCGCTCCCAGAGAAAATTCACTTTTTCATTAATATAAAATCTTTGATCGCAGCAAGCAAGTTGTTCGACAACGGTCTAGTCAAACCCCGATTTTTATTATTGCAGTTTTACGGTACTAACAAATATCATAATAGGGGGGCAAATCATCTAATAGGATGACTTGCAGTAGTAGTGCGCCAGCTAGTTTGGTTTTACTGTAACTTTTTGCATCGGTCATTTCACCAGGTTGCAGCCCATCACGCAGCACGCACTCATCACTACTGTACAAAAATGTGCAAAATAAAAAATATGATAAAAAATCCAGTACAAAAAATCCAGATGCTATTTACGCACCTTAATTTGGAAGTGTCAAACCTTAAATTTTGCAAAATAATTTTACCCAAAGTAGGCAATTTTCTCGGTCGATCGGCGTTCATGCGTCACTCTTTCAGTTTTTTCTTACTAGATACGTTGGTGGTGGGGCGCCTGCCATTTTGTCTTCCAATAGTAAATGATCGGAATTACCTGTTTGGGATGCATTGATCACTCGGAGTTCGAAATTTCCCAAATTTGGCATTTTCTGAGATCGAAATGTGTGACCCCTGAGTGACCCCTGAGTGACCCCTGAGTGACCGCTGGTTTTTTCAAAAGTGGTCGTAGCGCTTTGGGGTTTTAAGCTTTTTTGTTGCAAATTTCGCGTTGAATTCGATACAGGCATTTTTGAGCGGGGTCGACCATGCAGCAGCAGAACATGGTCGAGATGACTGCAATACACGTAGTACTGTACAAATCTGACAAGGTTATTTGGCATTTTCGAATCCAAAAAAAATCGGGCCGGTTCTCCTCCGTTTTGAGCAGGACTGGAGTGCACTTTAAGCAAGCTGTGAGCACCTATTATGAGCCTGTGATGCATTTTTTTCATTAGCTGGCAAGCAGGCTATAAAAAAATTCTGGAGGCACAGCAGGCCAGGTAGCTCGCCAGCAACGTCTGAAAAACACGATTTTTGCTGTTTAAAACGTGAATGTGTGCGTTTTTTACAGTAGTACAGTATGCAGTGTACGGTATCAAAGCGCGATTACTAGGTTGTTATCATAATAATTTGAGCGAGGAGCGAGACGAGACTCACCTTCTGTTGTCTTGTCTCGTATCGACAAAATTTTGGATCATCTCGATCTCGATCATCGAGATTCTCGCTCGTGGTCGAGAACTCGAGATCATCGAGCGAGATTCGAGCGAGATTCGAGAATATCACATGACAAAACTCGAACATTTTTCTTCAAAACTTTGCCTGGTACTGTAGAGTGAAAAAAATCCACAAAAAAGTCGACAAAAAGACAAGGGTTAAACCTCTCACATCCAGGCACGAGGGTCCGTGCCAAGACAAAGCTTTTTCCCATTGTACAGTACTGTACAGTGCCCGGACAAAAAAAAGTTTCGCTGTGCATAATTCTCTGCAGTGCAAGGTATCAATTAATCGCGTTAATCTCTGCTGTATTGATCAATAATGGCTCCGGTGATATGAAATTTTGCAGGTACAATGATTTAAAAGTAAAAAAACAATTCTAAAATTATGAAATGGCTATGCCAAGCCGGTATTGAAATAGATCAAAAAAGGGATACCTGACGCGTCACGCGACGCGACGCGTGCCTACGCGTATACAATGGCCTGTGGAGATGAATTGACGTTATGAACACCATCTCCAATTTTTTTTGCAACGAGTGCAATGGTGCCTGATTGTATTTTAAGAATCAATTCCATGTTACTTGCATTGCATCGGTGCTGTGATCGAATAATGTAAAATCATCATGTGACACGCGTCACGCGTCAGTTGCATCTGGAATAACAATTGCCATCTCTGTTATCTAATTTTAATCCTTAGTTGGCTTAAAACCATTGTACTTATTTAATTTAAAGAACTAGAATAGACTGTTATCGATTGGTTGACCAGTAGGAGCACTACGACCATGTTACGAAGGAAATCGCGACTTTTGGCGCGTCTGACGCGTGACGCGTGTCACATGATGATTTTACATTATTCGATCACAGCACCGATGCAATGCATGTAACATGGAATTGATTCTTAAAATACATCAGGCACCATTGCACTCGTTGCAAAAAAAAATTGGAGATGGTGTTCATAACGCCAATTCATCTCCACAGGCCATTGTATACGCGTAGGCACGCGTCGCGTCGCGTGACGCGTCAGGTATCCCTTTTTTGATCTATTTCAATACCGGCTTGGCATAGCCATTTCATAATTTTAGAATTGTTTTTTTACTTTTAAATCATTGTACCTGCAAAATTTCATATCACCGGAGCCATTATTGATCAATACAGCAGAGATTAACGCGATTAATTGATACCTTGCACTGCAGAGAATCATGCACAGCGAAACTTTTTTTTGTCCGGGCACTGTACAGTACCGCATCACTTATGATACTGTATTAATCAAAAATGCATGGTCAAACTTTACGCGCGCCTACATACCGGTACGTAACCTAATTTTTTGTTCGAGATTCGAGCGAGCGAACGAGATTTTACTGTATGATACCGGTACATTCTTGTCGATCGAGACGACAAGCGAGATTAAGGCCGTCTCGATGATCGTCTCGATTTCGTCTCCTCGAACCCTCGAGATTTTCGAGCAAGATTCTCGATTTACTGTAACATCCCTAAACCAGTCGTCTGCCAAAGCAAATTCGAAAATGCGCGTTCTCGGAGTCTTTGCGCATGCACACCAACTTGCCCGGGTCCCAACGCGGTCTCTTCAAAAAACAAGCGCTTTTACAGTATCATACTGTATCATACCGTCTTGATCACAGATTCATATGAGGTTGTTTTTGCTGAAATGTTTTTTTATGATTCGCGTTTTTTCATTTGCAAAGCGCGATTTGATCACGGTAATGACTTTGTACCGATAGAACAGTGCAATGTGGAGAGAAATTCGCCCCACAACTGGTCGCGAACTCGCAATCCATGTGCACCAGAGCCGGTCACAAACGCCATTGCACAACTGTTACAATATGATACATAGCCGGAAAAGCATCTTCAAGAGTTTATAAAATATGATAAAATTCTGAGACTTATGATACTGTAACGGTATCTTTTAAAGCACAAGCCCAGTCGGACTGGGATCCGATCTCAATTTGGCAGGCAATCGGACTGAGCCTAAAATACTCTCTTTTTTTTTTATGCGGGCCCGCAGGGCCCGCAAGCCCAGCACTTTTTTTTTTCTCTTTTTTTTTTTTTTTTTTTTTTTTGCGCTTAAAATGAACGAACATCGTGATTGTGCGTCATTTGGTGGTTGCCGGGCAATCAACCACAGGTGCCTATTGTGCTGTGTGCAATAATGGATGTCTTGAAAGAATAGATGGCTGGTGCTTACCCGCGATTATGCCTTTAATTTCAAAAATCGCCTCAAAGGCGACCAATTCATCACTGCATTGCTCTGGAATGCGTCGAAACGTGAAAATTCCAGCAAGAAACCATAGTAGAACTCAACTTGCAAAACTCAACTTGTGGCTGTTACAAGCCATTGGGGGGATGGTACACGCAAAACAAAAATATGCCGTTTCGAGCGCCCGAGAACAAATCGAAAATCAGGTCTGTAGATTTCTGCCAAACTTGCACACAAGATGAAGCGCATGTAGAAACCTCTGAAAACAACCAAAAGGGGCGGGATCTGTCTGTTCAATGACGAGCAATTGAAGATTTTGCATTTTATTTCAACCGCGAATTGCACGGGAAAAACGCGTTCATAGAGTCGCGCCGACGCGTCCATAGCAAAAGGTAACCCAGGTGCATGGATTTGACAAGGAACAGTCGCGTGTCACTCGACGTCTGACGCGGTTTTTATTGTGAAACTGAAAAACAATCTAAAAGAGAACAAAAATAATCAAGAAATCAAAGAAAAAAATGATGCGCAATACATAGAGCGTAAAAAAAAAAAAAAAAAAAAACTGGTGCTGCGATGCGGCGAAGGTAATGAAATCGGAAGGCTAGAAAGCTATTTTTCGCAATTTTGGCGCTTTTCACGGTTGAGGTACTCTCGATACTTGGGCAGGCTGAAGCCGAGTACATTGCGCTGCTTGTCGTGGTTTTTGGCGGCTTCAAGGCACGCAATTCCTTCGTCGTCGGCTGTTTTTTCAATGGCGTCGTACAGCTCTTTTCGGCGCAAGAAAAAGCGCGACTCCGAGCTTGATTTGCGCCAAGTTGTCCCGTAGGATTTCTCCAACATGCGCACGGACGTCATGTGGGGCGGCTGAGGCTCGACATACTCTCGCCACACACCTTCCATGGACTGCAAGTGTCGATTCATCGTGAAATCTGGGATCTTGGTCGTGGATGACGGTGGTTCAGCGGGGGACAATGCCGCGGGCGAATAAGATGCCTCAGCTGATGCAATTGGTGCAGAGGTGGACGCGGTGGCAGGGGGCATTGGGACGGAAGAGGGTGGATGAGTGGCACCGGACGAAAAATACGCGTGGCCTCGGGCAAAGATGTCTTGCCAAAGCTGACGCGTCTGGATCCCATCGTTTTTCATGCCCTGAAACTTCCCGTCAAGAGCATCAAAGCCCGCGTCGGTGGATTCCTTGATGGAATTCAGCAGGCCAAGCATCAAAGACGTGCGGTCGTCCAGAATGCTCGTCAATTGCGGCAGTGCTAGGGCCAGGCGCTCACCGGAGGAGAAGCGCGTCTCGTCATGGCGCATTCGCTCCAACAGGCGAGACTCAAAGTCTTGAAATGCGGTCGTGCTGAAGATCGGGCAGCTTTTCCACAAAAAGTGGTCAGGGTAAAGCTGCCTCAGGGCCACAGCATCCTACGTCATAAAAAAAGGATTAATAATAAGCAAACGCTCCATTTCACGCACCCAGATGAATCCTCGCACTATGCTTGGTGCCCTTTCATACCTGCAAAAACACGACTCGGAGCTTGACCATCATTTCCAGGAAGTAAATCACAGCCAATTCCTTGACTGAGGCCTCCCGCGCAAGCTTCAATTCCTCCTCGGCAGTCGGAAACACCATGTCTTGCAGCTCTTTGGGCGGAACGATGCTGGCACGCGGCAAAAAGTAGTTTTGGCCTTGGTCAGTGCGAAAATCGGCCATGCTCTTCAAGCCCTTGAGCGGGTAGCTGCTGATGTAGCAGCCGGTCATGCGATCGACTGCCCAGCGGCCCATGCGACGCAGCTCGTCATAATTGATGCCGTCCTCGGCCAACATGTTCACAGCGCTTTTGCGGTTTACATGCGTGACGGCGCTTGTCACGACCCCACAAGCATTGATGACGCGCTGGTACATCTTTCGCTGCGCTTCATACGACATCAATGCAGTAGGGTCGGCCGAGGACACTGGCACAAGAGCAATTTTGTACCACGATGCGCGGCTTTCAAAGCACGGAAACGCTTCGCCAGCAATGTGGAAGCGTGCAAACAAATGTATGGCCACCGCTCCAACTGGGCACACGTTGGCACTCCTGTGGCGCACGCAATTTCCGAATTCGTCCTTTCCATGGCTGTTTTGTTTGCCATAATTGATTTTGGCTGAGATTCCCAAAAACTCGGATGGGCCTTGATTTGGGACGGTGAAGCTTTGCAAAAAGGACAATTGCATTCCCAGAGCATTCTGGCTCCTCAACAGCATTGAATGGCTCATGAGAAAACACACTTTGTCACGGAGACCGTCCATGTTGTCGCGCTCCATAAAATATTTGGCGATTTCTTCCAACTTGGATCGGTTGTAGCCGTCGTTGATTGTGTTTACACCGCGATCCTCCAGCCCCTCAAGGCGCCGCTTGGTATTGTCCTTGATAAACTTGGCCATCACGCTCCTGACCAGCTGCGACCTTGGCGACGGCCCCTTATTCTTGTCGGCATCGCGCTGCTCGCGGTAAAGAGCACACACTGCCTTGACATAGCTCTCGACCGTCTGCTTGGAGATTGCCAATGACGAGCCATCCTCAGCTTTCTTCAGCTTGTGGCCGCGGTCAATGACAAATTCGATAAAAAAAGCAAGCTTATCAGATGTCACCAGGTCGTCTTCGTACGATTGCTCATAACACCAGTCCTTGAATGAAAAAAAGGGTGCGCCAGTCAGCGCCACGTGTCGAATTTAAAAAAAAAAAAAAACGTATGATACCTGAAATTGTTTGATCTTTGGTTCGTAGCTTTTGCGCGTGTTGTCCGATTGAACTTTCAGTCCTTCAACCAAAATCTTGCCCCTCTGCTCGACGTGGTCGTGGACTTGCTCCGTCAAGCGTCGGATTCGCTCCTGACCATCCTGCAACAGCTTGTCCACTGCTTTCTCCTTGCCTTTGGTGGTTTTTGACGCCTTTTTGGTTATTTTGGCTGATTTGACAGATAATCATCACAATGAAAAAAAGTTGTAAACCTGTTTTTCTCGAAGCGCATCACAATTCTGATCGTACCTTTGCTTGCCTTGGGCGCGTCCACTGCACGTCCCTTGCCTTTGGCCGCCTTTGAGGCTCTTGTGGTTCTTGTAGCTGATTTGACAGATAATCACAAGGAAAAAAATTGGTGATCCTGTTTTTTGTTCACGTTTATCATTTAAATCTGATCATACCTTTGCTAGCTTTGGCCATTTTATTCTCAAAATGAAAGTGAAAGTAAAAAAAGGGGGAAAAAGAAGTAAAAAAAAAAAAAAGGGGGAAAAAATGGATGTCAGATTTTTTTATGCTGTCGGAACTTGCATAAAGGCGCTTTGATAGGCCAAAAATTCAAAGGGCGAAAAAAGTATTTTCAATTCTCAGACTGGGCCGGCGATCGAATACCTTGTGGGTGGCACCAAAATACCATTGAGTCTGAAAGATACTTTTTTTAGGCCCTGTCTTGCATCAGACTGAGTCGGATCGAAAGTGCAGAGACTGTATATCATACAGTACATAATAGGATGATACGTAGACACGTCACGATTCCTTTAAGATGGCAAAATGACATTCATTGGTGTGCTCGCTCCATCTATCATACCGGGTTTGCAATTGAGAGAATCATCAAGCAAGAAATATAAAAAGTAAAGTGCGAAATTGTCAAAAAAATAGATTTTGTCCCACGTAACCAAAGGGGCTTTTTATTCCAGGTATCGCTTACGGTCATGGTTGCACTAATGGAGTAACCGTCAGACAAACGTGTGCTTCACAATTCCAGTTTTTTTTTTTTTTTTTGTCGTAAAATATAAATGGTCAAGGATAGACTTTTGTACATCGATCAAATCTCCATCTACAGTAAGCAACAGTAGTGCATGCGACGCCATTGGTATCATTTTTCGCCTAGCCCCCCTGGCTTGCGCGTAAAATAAAAAGGCCCGCTGTCTCTGAAAGCCCGCTTTCTGGTTTTTGATTATTTGTGGCGCGGTGGACACAACTTTTTTTTTTTTTTTTTTTTTTTTTTTTTTTTTTTTTGCTTTTGCTTTTGCTCGGCCCACCTTTGTAAGCGCTGGCTGCCACTGTGAAACAAGCCAAAAGAAAAAGGGTTTTAATAGTATAATACAACCAAAAAAGTAGGAACTAAAAGTAAATATAAGGTAGAGGATACGATGAATGCGAGGTCCAAGATAAAAAGAGCTTAGAGACGAAGGGAGGAAGGAGGGTGGGGGTATCATCATCCAGAAAAAGAGAGAAACAAAAAAAGAACAAGAGGAAGCACACATGATCTACTAGCAGCCAGTGGATGCGAGGGCTGGTTGTTTGCGTTGCTCGGCCTTGCGCATGGCGGACAAAAAGTCCCCATCGTCATCGGATGAGTCGTCGTCGTCGTCATCGTCATTTTCGCTATCATTGGCGGCCATTGGTGGAGGGGGCTGCACAGCAGCGGATGGTGGTGGTCGTGTATATGCGGTTTGCTTGGGAGGTGGCGCAGGGGCCTTTGTAGGTGGGGTTGGTGGGGTGGACAGGTGTGGCGACGGAGGTGTTGCGGGGACAAACGGTGCTGCTGGTGGGGCTCGGCTGGTGGGCTGGAGCAAAATGGCGTGCTGACTATCCTGATTTGGCGACGGCGTGGCTGGCGTGCCAAGATTGATCATGGAATTTCGTTTTTGGAGCGGATTTCCCGGAGCCTGGGGCGACGTGGGCGACAGCAGGATCGTCGCGTCGGCTTCATGGAACGAGTTGCGCGGACGCAGGATCGACGGGGCATCGCTCGTGGCCGGGGTCAACAGAATTGTACTGTCCGTCTGCGACGACATGGTAGACATCGTCGGAGACAAGGGCATCTGGGGGTGCCCGGGCATCCCTTGCGACGGGGACCTCCACAGATCGTTGCCGGGCATGGCCATTGTACGCGACATGGATGGCGAAGATGAATTCCACGACTGATTCGAATGCCATGACGACATGGACTGAATCGACCGGTCTGACGACCGCGATGCGAGCGAATCTGAGCGGCCCATGTCGCCCTGCGTGCCATTGGTCATTTGTGTCGATGCGGCGACGCCGGGGCTAATGGAAGAAGAACGCGGTGTGGGCGTCAATCGTACCGTCGACGTGGACGAAGGCGTGGACGCCGGGGTCAATTGCTGCATCGGTTGTTGCTGTTGCTGTTGCTGTTGCTGCTGAAGAGGCAGCGGATCCATAGGACGCCGGAACGGGTCGTTGGAAATTGACGAATTACGCGACAAAGATTCGCCCTTGGCAGAGCTGCTATCATCCGGGTATGGCGAGTGGATGACTGAGCTGTCGTTGGCGGCCCACGAGCCGTCGTCGTCGTCAAGTTCGCCACGCTCGGACTCGGGCAAGGGTGGCGGCGGAGGCACGTCGTCATCCTCGTCATCATCGTCAATGGGCACCACAGCGCGTGGCCACGTGCCGACGGTGATGGGAATGTCGATGGTGAGTGTGCCCTCGTCCTTTTGGTCGTTGGCTTTGCCAAATAATATGCTTCGGTGCTGCAGCTGCAGCTGCAGGCGCACTTTGTATTGAATTTCCAGCTCCTCGTCACCAAATGCCAGCGATGGCGGCACCGACGACGGAATCATCAGTTGCTGCGTCAGTGTTTGCGACAGATTCGCATCATTGTTGATATTGATGTCGTCTGTCAATGTCTTGATGACATCCTGCTTCTTTTGTACCGACCTAATCGACGAAAAAAAAAAAAGAAACAAAAAGAAATGAAATATTAGGGAGGTTGCCGATGGGAACGCATCGTCACTTCATTGTTTTTTTTTTTTCTTTTCTCTCGGCTTACTTGTTTTGGCGGATTTTGATGGTGCGGACAAGTTCGGCTCGGAAAGCGCTGGTCATGCCAAAGGGCTGGACGTGTGTAATGATGGTGGAGACGGGAATCACGTCGCCTAGAGAGTGAGAGTAAGAGAGAAACAAACAAGGGGGTAAGGCCATGAAAAAAAGGGGACACGCATAATTGATGCATCATGTAAGTGAAGCGAGCTGCATCTTTTTGCATATTGGGCTGGATGGCGATGAGTTTTACCTCTTGTGAATCCGCTGCGAGGGAGACTGACGCGCGCGGTGCATGGGCGGCCAATGGCGCTTGACGCTTGCACCATGATGGGGAATGTCTGATCAAATGGTTTGCGATATTGGCTGTCCTCCACATTGATCATGTCCAGGATTTGCACGGGGTACGACGCCTGCGGGCACAGCGATTCAGGCACATGGTACTTGTGGTGCACCACTGAGATCGTGTATCGCACTTTGAGCTTTTTGTTAAACTACCCAAAGCAAAAAAAAGAAAAAAACAAAGCGGATGGAATGTCAATGACCATAAAAGATTAAAAAAAAGGCATGATTTCATACCTCCATGGTGCTGGGCAGCTGCATGTCGTTTGGCACGCGCCATTGGAAAGAAAAGGCGTGTGCTTTTGGCTCGAGAACGACGTAGGAAGCTTTTGCTTCGGGCTCGCCAAGGTCGATCGTCTTACTCAGCTGAAAGAGGGTGATCATCTCCTTTTCAAGGATAATCTCGCCAACGAATTTGAGGCGGATGCTGTTTGTCTTTGTAGCGGACTTTGGGTGGACATGGATCACACCTGGAAAAAAAAAGTTAGTCAGACCCGAGAACAAAAGGAAAAAGAGTGTGGCGTGCTCTTTTTTTACTTGCCCTGAATAGTGTCGCCAGGGAAATAAAACGTCTCCCTGTCCAGCTGGATATCAATTGTCTTTGTTTTAGAAGAAAGCGCGCGCATAAGTCGTCATACAGTGGGGGAAGAGGGGAAGGACGCGAGGAAAGAGGAGAAGAAAGGAGAGGCAAGGACGTGGTGGCAAAGACAAAAGGAAGAAAGAGATGCGAAAAATTAAAAAAGTGGCCCTGGGCTATGTTTGGTTCGTTGCGGGGATTCAATGGGGTGCGCGCGGTGTCGCACAACTTGGGGGGCGTGCCAAAAAAGCACAGCCCCATCTTTTTTTGGTCGTTTTTGTTGCATCGTCATTCTCCTGGTCCAAGAAAAAGGGGGACTGAGCCACCTGCCAAACCATCTAAAGCTGCATCACACGGTCAAAAATTCTATCCAATTCCAAAAGACGATTGTTGGGCTGCTGTTTTTTTTTTCTTTCTTTCCCCAGACAAGTTTTTTTGACTTTTCCTTGTCGCCGTTCATTTTTCTTGGTCCGCCTGTCCCTTTTTTTTTTTTTGTTCCCCTCTTTTTTTTTCCTCTCTTCTCTCTTCTCTCTCTTTTTTTTCTTTTTCTTTTTTTTCTTGAACGCCGGCTATTAAATTTATATCTCTTCTTTTGTCGGTTCTTTTGCTTTTCCTTGCCCTGCCCGCCCCCGCTTCTCCATGTCACTGTCATTCCCGTTCCTGCTCGGCAATGGAAACAAGAAGAAACGTCAGTCTGCCCAAGCGAATCAGCGATATCCGACGCTGTCGTCTATTGTGCAGCCCAAAAACACGCCTGACCCGTCGCCGACCTCGTCGTCATCCTCCAATTCGCTGCAACACCAGTTCCAGCAGCAGCAGCAGCAGCAGCAGCAGCAGCAGCAGCAGCAATTGCAGCAGCACACGCAACAGCAGCAACCGCACGGGTCGCCTCGGCAGACGGAACAGACAATTCAGCCAGGACAGCAGCAGCAACAACAGCAACAGCAGCAAGCCCATCCTTTGCAACAGGAGCAGGATGCTTTGGAAACCTCACAGCCACCTCCTGAAACGTTGGAAATTGAGGAATTGGAGGACAATCGCTTCTACGCGTGCTTGCGTTCCCATTACAACAGCATTTTTACACGCGCTGCCGTCGTCGCCATCCCACACTCTCGATCGCTCGAGGGCTTGCTTGTCACAAAGGATTATGTCGGTAAGATCATGGGCAAAAATCGCCTCTCGTCGTTTTTGCTCATTTTGTTGCTTAGAAACCCATTGCTTCAATGCCTCGCCTTATTACCGTGGACAATTCCAATCGATGAATGGCAAAGTCATTGCCATTGATCACCCGCTCATGACCACCGTCTCTGGTAATTACGCGAAAAAAAGCCGACGCATGACCCAAAAACCTGACATCTTGGCTTTTTTTTCGTTCTTTTTCTTCATTTTCTCGTCGCAGGTTTCAAAGAGCAGCGCATGGTGCGCATCCTGACGGAGGAATGGGTGTACATTGGCAACAAAAAGATCCGGGTGTATCTCATTGAAAGGCCTTTGGAAGGGGATGCCATTGTACGTGAGAAAAAAAATCGCAAAAATGAGTTGATCATGGGTTGTGAGGGGTGTCGCCCCCCCCTTTTTTTTTTATTTATTTATTTTTTTTTTTCATTACATTGCGTAGGTGGCACCGACACAGCGAGACGCTCTGACGATCCCGGCGCTCCGCGACTCGACGACGTAAAACCCGCTTTTTTCTTCCATTGCCGCGGCGCAGCCTTCTCATTTTTTTTATATGCACCTTAGTGACCTTGCCTTCCTGGCGCAGTTTGCTGAGAATGCCGAGCCGCTGCAGGAGATGCAGAATGCTGTCCATGAATTTGTAGACACTTATGTCTACATCCGCGGCTACAACAGCTACACAGTCGAAAAGATCCAGCACATTTATTCAAAAGTCCTCAAAGTAAGCGGGAAAAAGATAGGCAAAATATATGGCATTAACCTTCTCTCTCATTTTTTTTAACGCGCAGACCATCCGCCAAAAGAACAAAAAGATTCGCGATGCCTGCCGTAACCAAGCCGACTACGAGCACTATGTGGAATTGGTCGAAAAGTAAGACGAGACGCCCATTGCGAGCCGGGGACACGGACGCGACGCGCCTTTTTTATTTCTCACATTTTATTTTATTTTTTTCTAGCGTGGTGATGGGCTTTTTGCACGAAAAGATCTGGATCCACTCACTATGGTCGACAATGAACGCGCAAGACGGGCACCTGCGCACGATTTGCCAGTGCTATGCGCGCGCCAATGTGACGCTGCAATGCTACGCGCTCAGCTACCCGATTTCGGAGATGCCGCTCGCGTGCTTTGACAAGGCGATTCAATGCCTTCAGCGCACCGACACGGACGTTGACTCACCGGCCGAAAATCTTGCCTATACCCCGCTCGAGAAGATCCAGTGCCTGAAATCCACGCTCGACCTCATCTCCAAGGCCGTCGACGACTATGCCAAGGAAAATACCAACGGAGAGTCCTTTGTGACCACCGATGACATGATACCATTGCTTGCCTATGTGCTCACCCAAGCCCAACTGTCGCGGCTTGCCAGCCTGGCCTTTTACATGGAACATTTCCGCCTTTCGCATGTCGAAAGACAGGAACACAGGTAACAAAAAAAATCACTCTATTTTTTTTTTTTTTTTTTTTTAGCATCGCGTTGCGAGTGCTCAATTTCTCATTTTCAAATTTTTTTCTTAAAAAATATCAGTTTTGCGCTTGCGACGCTGAAAACAGCCATTAGCTTTTTAAAAGGGGACCCATTGTCGCTTGTAGATGCGGCATCATCGATTTCATCGGTGTCCACGGGATCGACGATCGTGTCTCCCAAGTTGCAATCGTATCGCACGCGTTCCACGTCGTTTGGTTCGCCCATCACGTCACCCACATTACCGCAGCATCAGATGCACGCGCATCACCGCCCGCCATTGCCCGGAACTCCCGTTTCCGCGGCCACCACCGGCAACAAGTCTCAATTGCTCACTCCCAAAGCGTCTGCGGCGCTGCGCCATCGTAAATCGCAGAGCGCAGATATCCAAACCCTCATTGACGCGTGGCCATCCGCGTCTATCGCGTCCTCGTCTGCATCAGTGCTTGACGACCCGCGCCAGCAACACCACCAGCACCACGCAGCACATGGAGATGATGTTTATACAGATCGCCGCCAACCATCAACACCGTCGGTGCTTGTCCGACCGCCAATTCTGTTACATCAGCAGCAGCAGCAACAACAGACGCGACACAGCCTGGACATTCCCAAGGACTGGCTCATGTACGACGACCGCGCATCGACGTCGTCGACGACGTCGAGCCTCGCAAGCCAGTCGACTCCGGATTTACTCGCGTCCCAGAGCACAAAATCCCTAGGACACAGCCAACCGCTGATTTCCACCACATTGCCCACGTTTTCAAGCTCCACGCCGCTTTCTTCATCGTCCTCCGGTGCATCCAATAATCATGCCTCTCAAAAACTTCAGACGGCGACCGCCAATTCCCCATCAGCGACTCCTCGCCACCAAGAAAAGCCCCTGTCTTCCCCTGGACGCCCTCAACACGCACCATACAGACGCAGCAGCACATGCAGCGCGCAATGGAACCGTGGATCCATGAATGACGATCTCGACGATGAGCATGACGACGAGAATGACAAGGATGACGATGCGCTGCGCGTGACGCGGCCCGTCACGTCATTCACGCCGCCACCAACGTCCATTCGCTTGGATTTGGAGACAAAGCAATTGGGCCGGTCGCTCAGCACGTCCACTGTCAAGCAATACCAGCCGCAGCGGTTCCCTATGCGCCCGCCGCAGGTCATTAACATACCCGACCGCGTCTCGCTGGATCTGCCGTCCTCTCCCACGCGCCGACCCGCCTCCATCTGCATCGATACACGCTCAATGAGGCAATACCACGCACCCGCACCAGACAATCGCGAGGAATTGGGCGACTTTTTGCTCGGGTTGCAAAAGATGCGCGGCGACATCATTGGTGAGCGCTCAGGCAATGTGCGCATGTTTTAAAAAAAACACGTAGAAATTCCCCATTCCCCTCCCCACTCTTTTACCTCTTCTTGCTGTAGATATTTTTTATATTTTTGATCTAATAACAACCACGTCGTTTTTTATTCCCCGTCCGTGAACAAACAATGGCTTCAATGGCTGGCTTTTTCACGAACAAATACTTATTTGTGGGTTTATTCCATAACATGTGGTTGTACCGACGAGATGACTTGATGTACAAGGACGATCGACGCGCAAAGAAAACGAAGTTCAAGGCGCGGGGATCGGCTCGGCTTGATCAAAGGGGATAATTTTGTAAAAATTGCCGTTTACAGTACGCGTTAGTGGATCATGTAAATCGTGAAGATCTCACGGGAATCAACCTTGTTTTGGCACGTCATGCTAACCTTCTCAACTCACTCGTGTAGTTGATACTTTTTTATTCTTCAATGATTTGTTGTATACTCGCCGAATCACGGATTGCTTTTCGTTATTTTGCCCTTTTAGCTTGTCTTGATTCTGTTTCTCCTAGAGAGTATCCAAAACATGACTAAATGGGTTCAATATCCATAATACGAAAGCCAGCTGGTCCAAGTTTGACATGGATCAGTGCCCTCGAATGCGAGCAATCTTCAATTATGCAATTTAGATGGTATTGCCTAGTCAATCACAGCGTCCCTTGAACGCGCGCACCCAAAAACTTGCTGTTCCTGCTTTGGTGCTCGTTACTTTTGTCTTGCAGCAATAGAAGTGGCCCATCGATCAACAGATTTCCGATAAAATCGCAAAAGGCGCCCTTTTCCCTTTTTTTTTTTTTTGGTCATTTGTCGATGAACGGACAAACAACAAAGAAATTCACCCTTTGAACGAACGATCACGAGCATTCTTATTCAAATGAGCCCACTCTTGCAGCAATGCGGTCACTTGATGGCCCACAATCAAGATTTTCAAAATTGACGAGCTTTCACAGGGGTGCAGTCGAAGAATTGAAAAGAGTGAAATTTAGGACCTCAGATCCCGTCGCCCACTTTACGATATGGTAAGCGCACCACGTTCACCGACGAAAAGCGAATAAAAACCAGGGGTCCATAGGCAAGTCTCGGCGCAATTTGCATTTTAGCTTTTATTTTCGACTCAAGGTCATCTCAACGAAATGTGCCTGTATCTCGAGGAAAAAACTATCAGCAGAAAGAGCGTGGCTCGCTGCATACCTTGACATGGGTGATCATTGATAAAAATGATTTTTTGGCATGTTTAACACGGTTTTAAAATCACTATTATTTTTCGACGCGTGAAAAACCGCGTCAAGCGTCGAGTTTCATGCGCTTGCTCCTATAGAAATGATGCACCTGGCGTCGCTTTTGCTAATTGACGCGTCGGCGCGACTCTGTGGATTCGTACTTCCTATGCAATTTGCATTTGAAATTAAATCTAAAATTGCCCATTGCACTTCAGCCATCAAGTCGACCCCGCTCTTTTTTGTCGTTTTCCCTAGTTTCTCCATGCCCTTTTTCTTGCTGGAGAGTTTGGCAGAAATCTGGAGACCTGATTTTCAATTTTTGGTTTTGGAGCTCGCCACGAACAAAATTTGATTTTGCATGTGGTGGCCCCCAAGGACTTTTTTACGGCCGCATTTTGATTCCCAGTTGATTTTTCGGTCTCTCTTTTCGCGCAAAATGCGTTTCGAGGCTCTGCATCGCATCGCTCGAGAATATTTACGAATAAAAAGTTGATTTTACCACAACATTATATATAACAGCGAGGCGCCAGAGGCGCAGGGCCGTTCATCCAAAAATGTCGGCGCTCGAAATCCACTCCCGTTCTTTTTAGTTTGTGGCCGCTGTGTTCCTTTTCTCTCTCGCCTTTTTTGTCTCTTTTTTCTCTTTGCCTCTCGCTCTGGCCCACCATGCTCTATGAATCGCTAGGGGACGATCCAATGGAATTCGAGTACCAGCATCCTCGGCACTTTGACATTGGAAAACCACACTCGTCACCCGCTACGCGTAAGTGAAATCACACAAAAGAGGCCGATCTGACCTGTTGCTCTTTATTTATTTTTTATTTTTTATTTTTTTTTGCAGCGACGCCGTTGTCGTCACTGCCCAAGGCACCCCTGGCCACGCCACCAAGTCCTTCACCGCGTTCCACGTCTTTGTTCAGTACCTTGTTCCGCCGCAGATCCAAGAAAAAGAGCAAAGAAACAAATGACGACACGATCCATGCCGAATTGAGGCAAATGGGCCTCAGCGACCACGATGAACAATCGTCCTCGTCCAGCGACCAGGTAAAAAAAAAAAAAAAAAAAAAGGAACAAATCAATTGGACGGGATGAATTACTCATGCATTTCATTGAAATTTTGCTAGAATTTGGCGCTTGTGCCGTACAAACCCGCTGACGAGCCACCTGCATCTGCACCAGCTGCACCGGCCATGTCTTTTTCGCCGACGCCGCTTCATACCCGCCACAACGATGCGCCTGGCAGCAGCGGCAAAAGCACCGGAATTGGTATTGACCTTGACGACGCGCCTTTTCATCACCGTCGCCACGCATCGCCTCGCGCGTCCGAGCCATTGAGACACCAGAGCGCGCCCGCGACTGCGCCGTCGTACACGTCGAATCCGTATGTACATCAGCCGATGCACCGACCATTTGACGCGTATCATGCCCACGACGAGGATCCGACGCTTCTCCACCACATGTCGCAATCCTCCTCAAGAAATATGGCTTCTCAACCATACCCATACCCCATGGAAGCCAGCTTTTACCAGCACGACCCCGTCGCAGACCGCCGCAGCATCCTCATTTATTATTCTGGGTAGGGCGCAAAGTGCCCCATTGATTTCGCTCTTTTTTGATTTTTTTTCTTTTTTCTCTTTTTTCTCTTTTCTTTTTTTGCAGGCTCATTCGAATTGGCTGTGAAATTGCCTTTTATTGTATGCTGTTTTACCTGGTGGTCCAATTCATGATTGTGCTAAAGCAGGACATGGTCACCAAAATGGCACTTTACGAGTCAAGTAAGCGAGAAAAAAAAAAGGAAAAGCAAAGTCGCCACGGAGATTGATCCGTCGATTGCCTTTTTTTTTTTTTTTTTTGTCGCTAGATCATCTCGACAAGCAATTGCAATGCAGCAGGGACTATCACCACAGTGAATGTGCGACGCGCATGCGACCGGCCATGAAAGAGATATGTGATCAGTGGCAAAAGTGCATTTTCGAGCCCGCGTGGATGGGCAAGACAAAGGTCATTGCAGAAACATTTGCCGACATTGTCAACGGATTTGTTGACACCATCTCGTACAAGTCAATGGTAAGAAGATTTGAAATATTGCACATTGAAACAGCGCTGGCGACGCGAACAGACCCTTATCAATGTCCCTGGTTTTCTTTTTTAGGCGTTTGGCTCGCTGATTATCTTGCTTTGGCTCATGTCAAGTCGTGCGCGTAGCACCACCTAGAACGAAAAAGCAAAAATTGGGATTTTGCAATGATGTCATGTACTTTTATTTGAAATGAAGCGTCGTTTTGTTTTTTTTTGTTTTACTCGAATTGATTGTCCTTGGTGTCCAAGAAACAGGGTCGCTTGGGCTTGTCCATGGATGTTTTGAACCATTTTAGTGTCGTTTGGGCCCCCCTCATGGCGTGGGGTACGAATGGAATGGTTGCCAATTCCTCTTCCCCCCTTTTTTTCTGGAGGGAGGCGGGGGGGAGGAAGGAAATGGACGATGCCGGAATTGCCTATGACGAAACAGCGCGATAGGATAATGAAAGGGTGAGTTGGCTTCCGTGCTGGCTGAAATCGGTTTATTTCATTGGTCGTCGAGGGGGTATAGATAAAAGATTTGGTTGATTTGTTTACGCATTGGCGCACAAGGGGTGATAAAAGGGAGGTAGGGGGCTCATTATGCGTGCGGGCACGCGAGCGAGCAAGCAGGGTAAATAATTGATAACAAAATTGGGAAAAGGACAAAAAGAGAAAAAAAAAAAAGAGGGGCGATTAGAACTCCTCCATGATTTTGTAGGGCTGATGCGGGTTGACAGTGACGTTTTCGATAGAGAGCATGCATTGGGTGGATGGCGCGCCCTCGCGGAGTGTGGCATGGACGTGCATTTCGACAAAGAGTGGAAATTGCTGGAACAATTCTTCCATTTCTTGTGTAATGAGCGGCTGGCCGCCTTCGAGCGAATGGTAAGTGTAGACGTGCCCGGCACGCACCTTGATGAGGACTTTATCGATGCCTTTGCGCCACATTTGATTGGATTTGATCTTGTTCAAAATATCCTCAGCAACAAGCTCCACGCTATCTTGCAGAATCGGCAGCCGCTGCTGCTCCGCAGCCTCCGATGTGGGCTGGCAATACAGCTTTTCCGCAAGCCAGTCTTCAAACAGGCGCGCAATGCTGGCACTTGGCTTGGTATGATAGCCAAGATTAGGGACCTAAGATGAAATGAAAAAAAATTGGGGGGATTGAGTGGTCCATTCTTCCCCTTGCGTTTCGATCCACATGACACGCTTTTTGTTTCTTTTTCTTTTTCTTTTTTTTTTTGTTTTTGTTTTTGCGTGATGTAATGGGTCGACTTACAGAAATAAACCTGTTACCGCCGTCCATAAAGTAGGTGTTTCTTGATTGATTCGTCTCGAGCTCATTTTCAAGGGCATGTTGAAAGAACGACATGGTCAATGACGATGCCGATCGCACAGACATCACATCGCAGGCCATGGCCGCCTGGTCCATGTGCGCATCGGATGCCACGGAGCTCATTGTGCCACAAGTCATGGATTGATCGTCTTCGTCCTCATCGTCAGAGTACGAAGAGATATTCAGCATGTTAAATTGCAATGTTGGTGATTTCATCATCGTGTGTGTGTCGTGTAAAAGAGGTTGAAGAGGCCGGGAGAGAAGCAATTCAGGAAAAGAACCAAAAAAGGGCAGGGATCACACACAGTGCGAAAGTTTAGCGAGAAAGAAAATCAATTTAAAAGAAAAAAAAAAGAAAATAAGAAAGAGAGATGTCTTTTTGCCAAGCCAGGTCAATCCACATGGGAAGGGAACAGGGAGGACAGCATTAAAAGGAAACGTGATGCCAAAGTGGGAATGGTTGGACCAGCGTCTTTTTTTTTTTTAAGCTTTGAGGATGGACCGAAGAGCCTTCTTTAAAAGGCAAAAGCATTCTGGCCGTGGAGATAAGGCACACCAGGGTCATCTCACCTTTTCTTTGTGTTGCATTCAATCGGCTACGCTTCGCACCGCCCTCCCTTTATTCCAATTGGTCTTTTCAGAGGAACCCATCCGCAACAACCTTTTTGTTTTTCATGCAGCTGCCAACTCCGAGCACGTTGGGCCCCAAAAAATCGATGGCCGCCCCCTCACAGTGCACAAGACACGCGCCATTTTCGTCCTACTCCTTTTTTTTTTTTTTTTTTTTTGATTTTTGACGGCCAGGCTTATCGATCTGATGTTGGCAGTTGCGCAGAACACGTGTCGCACGGCACGCCACCATGTACAATTTCTGTCCTTGCAGGCAGGTTAGCCAAGCAAGCAAATTGAGATTTTTTTTTGCTGAAAAAACGATCAAACGCGAAAAAAAAGTGATTTTTATCGTTTTGCATGGGCATGACCTCGTTGGCAAGAGTAAAAAAGGGCGCGCCCTCCTTTTTGAGCGTGTGCATAGCTCGCTTCACCCCGTGCACGCGCCCCGCCATGGCAAGGCAAATTGAATTTGAGTAACGTGCCTCAGTTTTCTCGCATTTTCTCGCGAAATAAGCGCGCGCTTGCCGGTATTGCTGCCCTTGGCCATTTACCCCATCAGACGGGCAGCCGCGGACATTCCAAAAGACAAAGTAAGACAAAAGACAGCCCATTTGTGGTCTTCATGTGACCCCGTAGTATCCTTCATCGCAAGTTTACAATTGGCCCTTTAAGGCCATGTTCCAAAAGTGACGAGAGGAAACCAGTTGCGCATTGGTCGCTGAAAAAAATTCATTCTATCAGCCCGGCCATTTTGCCCGGACCGTCTCGTGCTTGTGGAAAAAAATAAGCGCGTGCGCATGCTAGCGGCGTGCATCCGGCCAAAAAAAAAAAAAAATGAGCCCGCCGTGCGACGGTCTCACGAGGAATGTTTATTTCTACGCTCAGTTCATAATGTCTTAATGCATAGTGATGAATCTTTTTTTGCTTCTCTCTTGGGTGGGTGCGGCGCGAGGGCGGCGCCGCCTTCCACTATATGCGCAACACTCTTTCAAGTCCGGCTTGCCGGGCTTGTTTGGAAAATCGCCCATCACAGAAGGCGATCAAAAATCTCCCACAAGGCCAGGGGCAGCTCATTGCGCATGCCGTGCTCTGGTCAAGGAATCGGCCTTGATTGTTCTCGACGAGGCGACGTCCTCGGACGATTTTGACACGGACCGATGCCTCCAGCGGACGATTCCTGCTGAATTCAAGAATTTGGCGCTGATCTGCATTGCACACATTGGGTTGCGCACCATTTTTGATTATTACCGTGTTTCTCGTGCTTGATCAGGGCAAGGTCGTCGAGTATGACACGCCCTCCTGTGCCCTCGTGACCAGGGAAAACGGCGTCTTCAAGCAAACGTGCGAGACTTCGGGCAACGCCGTCGAGCTGCTGCTCATGGCGCGTTGCCTGTATCCATGTAAATGTCATTGGTGTCGATCATCTTGTAGATATCATTGTTACAACAAAACGATACGCTTGAAATAAGTAGAAGTCGTGTAAAAAAGCGTGTCATTGTCTTGATTTTTGTCACAATGACATTGAAAAAAGTAAGCAATCTATCGCATGCACCGATGAGTAGAGCACGTCCAAATGCTACAAAGCAGCAGTGACTCTTTATTTTTTTGGAGTAAAATGATGCATAAGCAGAAGGGGGGTGGGGGTAATAGATCCAGAGGGAAAGGGTTCAGGTACTTTTTTTTTTTGGAGTATCAAATGCCTATGCAGAGAACAAGGGGACTTTAGACTGAGGTGGGTTGGGCTATTTTTTTTTTTAGGCATTTTATGGTCAAAGCCTCCCGGCGTGTGCCATTCCACGACAATTTGCGGAAACCCAGTGCTGCTCTGGCATTAGGTGCCGTCTTGGAGCCGATCGTCACGCTAGAGCCTTCAGAGGGGATATACTTTTGCAACACGCCAAGAGTCATATCCAACACGCGCGCCATCTCGCCGACGCTGAAGAATTTTTGCGCCTCTTCGCCAGAGCCGGGATCCGACACCATGAAAATTGAACCGGTGGGGGTGAGTTCCTGCCAAGGAGTCGGATCGAGGGGCTGTTCCTGAGAGAAACAAAAGAATTGAAAAATTGGTGGGTTTTTTTTTTTGAGATTTCTTACCATATCATCGACTTTTTGGAAGACCACGCAGGAGCGCTTGATGCCTTCCCATGTGACATTCCGGCAGAAATGATTGACATCATTTGATTTGCTGGAACGTTGGCCAATAGCTGCATTCGCGCGCGCCATGCTGCTGTACACGAGGGCCTCGCCGGTCTGCAGATCACGAATCTTTACTATCCTACCGCTCTTGAGCGTCGCGTTGTCGCGAGGGGTCACGTACCGCAGATTGGATAGGCGGTTGTCCGTCTTATCCGTCTGTGACGCATGATCAATGACGATACCATTTGCAGCCATGCGGATGTAGAGATCTAGAGCGGATTCATCTGGGTCGTCCTCGGCTGTGGTCGGGGTCTCGTCAGCAAGCGCAATAGACGATGATTGACCGCAGGACGAGATGCTTGGCGTGGGCGTGGGCGTGGGTGGGTCAGAGTCCATGCGCAGGTCTTCGATCCATGCCGACGGCGTAGCTGCGGACGATGAGGCGCTCTCGCTTGGTGTGGAAGGGGCGGAATCACGCGCGACAGTCGGCGCACTCAAATCCAGGCGAGGCAGCTTGTAGACCATTGCCATAAGCTGGTGGACTCTGTATGTTACACGCTGACCTGAGTCCGAGCACGGGATCTGGACGCAAAGGTATTCACCGCGTTGATCCCATTGCATCGTCAGACAATCAGTGCTGCCGACAAGGCGAACTCGGCCGCAAATGGAGAGCTCGTGGTGCGGGTGATTGCCTTGAAGCAGACGGCCAATTGTGGTCCAGCTTGAAGGCAGCATTTCCAGAGGATCCGGTGCGCGGGGGGCAGGAGGGACCGGGCGGGCATACGACGGGGCGCCAGGAGGTGCAGGCTTTTGTCGATTGTCATTCGCTGTCAGCAGCTGCAAATTTCTAGGGCGATTGTCATGGCGCACATTGTTCTTGTGGTCTACTTCCCACTCGGGGTCGATTGTTTTCGGTTGGTTGAACGCCAGCCAGACCAGCCGGTGCACAAGCTCAGAGCGGCCGTTGACCCTCACATGCATATAGCCCGCGGCGTCAAGCTGCTGTGACAAGGCGCGGGCAGAGTGGACGGAATAAACGACGCCCGTGTCGTCAATGATCAAGAGCCAAGTGTTGAATTCAAGGATAAAGTGCTGGACGCCGGGAGCCATTTTCTAAAAAAAAAAGTTAGACACGCTCGCGTCGCGCTCGTTTTTTCTTTTTTTCTTCCCCATCACCCAGTTTACCTGCAGCCATTGTAAATAGTAGCTGGCAAATTCTTTTTTTGACACGACCACAAGGTTTTGAGCGCGCACGTTGAAAGGATTGCCGTCCTTGTGAATGATCAGGTCGTCGGGCGTTGATGCGAAAAACGTTTCGGCCATCGCGCGCTTGACGTTGATGTCGTACTTCTCGTTGTTTGCATACACCGAGCACATGACACCGGATGGCTTCACGACCACTGTAAGCTTTTTCATTGTAGAGACCTTCTTCTTGTACATTTGGCTCTCCGTATCAATGTAAAGCGGAAGCTTGTCGAAAACCTTTTGGCTTCTTTTGGCGCTGACAACATAGACGATAGGGACTAGGAAGAACAAATAAAAGCGCGTTTTAGAAAGAATAATAAGCAGAATAGTGACATCCATGCTTCTTACCTGGCTTAGGGGAAAATTCCTTCACAGGAAGGTCCAGGTCCCGGATAATGATCGCTCGACGGCGAGCCATTTCGTTTTCGACAGACATTGTAAAGACCGAGGCGCAAGCCCAGACACAAATGGGAACGTGTGGAATTCGGAGACTAGAGTGTGTACAAATGAATAAACGTAAAACGAGGGAATAGGTAGAGCTAAAGGGAAAAATGAAAAAGAAAGGAAAAAGGAAAGGTTAAGGGAGAGAGAGAGAGAGAGAGAGAGAGAGAGAGAGAGAGAGAAAAGACGCGTTTTTCTGCTGTGTCCCACTTTCCTTTTTTAGAAGTTGATTTCAATTTCCGCAAGGGGCACCTTTCTGGCACGTCGCATCCATAGCCAAAAAAAAAAGGGCTTTGTTAGCGGCACTCCTTCCCGTGACACTCCCCCTCACCCCAGCAACTTGTATCCACGCATTTTCCTTATAGCCACACACATAAGCGACGCTTGACATCTTCATGGCGTGCGTGGCTCGGCTTTTTGCGGGTAAAAGAAGGACTTTGGTAGGGACACCCCATTTCCAAGGTTGGGGTTAAGCTCGAGAGAGCTGCATTGTGCACAAGGATTGGGTCCAGTTGTAGGGTGAACTTCAGGGCACTTTGTATTGGCGAGGGGTTGTGTGTTTGTGTGTGTTGTGTGTGGGGAGGGGGAGAGGCAAAGGGAGAAGGGAAAATGGGGAAGGGGGGAAGGAGGGCGTGGAACTTATTCATCGACATCCACGACCTTATACGTTTGCTTGGCAACGGCAAGCAGCATGTCAAACTTGCCAGACTTGCGGCACAACTTGTAAAAGGCCGAATCAGAGCTGTACATCAGCATGTATGGGCTATAAAATTAAGAGCGCGTCAGACCAAGGATCCTCCAAAAGCCACAAACTAATTACTTGTCAATCGACGATGGAACCCTTGTCGAGGACGAGGACGCGGACATAATCGGCGATCGTGCGCAACCTTAAAAAAAAAAGGGGGGAGAACGCGTCCATAGAAGCTCAGTGTGTGCCTTTTTCCTCATTTTCTTATTTTTACCTATGGGCGATGCACAGGATCGTGCAGTGGGTAAATTCGGTGGCGATCGTGTTTTGGATCTTGCGGTCGGTCTCAACGTCAACGCTGGACGTGGCCTCGTCCATGATCACAATCTTGTTGCGTCGCAGCACCTCTCGCGCCATGCACACGAGCTGACGCTGGCCTTGCGACAAGATGTGTCCATCTACGAGTCGAAAAAAAAAGCAAATTGTGAGCAAAAGCAAGCAAAAGCATCGCAAAACATTCCTCTTTTTTTTTTTTTTTTTTTTTTTTTTTTTTTGTACCTTCCCAGATGGCATAATCGAGATTTTCGAACACATTTTGCTGCTGGGCCTCTGGGTTGAGCGTGGAGGTGTTTGACGACTCGTCAGATGGCGTGTTGGCACCGGTGGGCGTAGCAGCAATGAGATACACGCGATGCAGGACGTCAAAGAGGTCGACGTCGTCGTGTTCGCCAAAGGGATCGAGATTGGAGCGCACCCAACAATCCGTGACTTCCCGCCATTTCCAGAACAAACGCGTGCGAGTGTGAGTGTGAGTGTACAAAAGCGTACGTACCACCAGCCAAGACCCCTTTGTCCGCAAAGCCTTTCCATTTGTTTTATGGCCTCCATGACACAGGTTGTAGTGTGCACGCGCTTGGACGACCGTGACCCGACTTGACGGAAACTGTATTGTCGAGCCAGTTCAGGCGCCGCGGCACTCAGGTATATTTTTTTAAAGGTCAACAATGGCTCCCACTATATCCAGCGATCGTGAAGATGCGAGCGTGACACAAATGACATCATCGAATTGCAAAATCAAAAAATTGTGCTTTTATTTCGCCAAACATCCGGAGTGTGCCCATTTGTTTTGTTCTCCGCGGAACAAAAAAGAACAATAGAAAGTGCTAGAGCAAAGGATGGGTATCGTGGCGGGGTGACGGAGACAAATTGATGGCGAAATGTCTATTTTTTTGAAAAAAAAAGGCGGGCTTGCCCTGCACTTTTTTACTTGGATGGCCCGCTGATCGTAAAGACAAACACACACACGATCACCAACAAGGAGCCAAAGCCCTTGTACACGGTGAAACCTATAGACAAGAAGCCACGTGCGCCATGAGGGAAAAGAAAAAAAAAGTGAGAAACACATGATCACGCAACGATCGGCACGATAAAAACCCATACATTGTGCAGAATCAGACGCGCAGTACCAAAGATGAGAGAGACCATACACAATCACTGCTCGGAGACCTTGCAAAATACCAGTGGCCACCTAAAAATAAAGAAAAAATCGCTCAAAACGTGTCGTGTCGCGCTTTTTTTTTTTTTTTTTTTTTTTTTTTGCTTTACGTTGCCCGAGCGATCAATCAGCTCATAGTAATTCCATGCGTGGAGGCCGCTGGCAACGACCAAGAGCAGATACATAAAGGCAACCTCATTGGGCGTCGTGTCGTGGACGCGGATCAACATGTCAAAACGTGGCATTGTATAGAACGCGATCCAAAAGAGCGAGATGGCCGTCGTGTACATGCCGACATACGAGCAAACGCGCGCCGGGAGTGGAGGTGGCTGCTGCTTGGACAACAAGTAATCCGAGTACACGTAAAGACACGCTAAACGCGAAAAAAAACGACGCGACGTCAGTATAGGAACGCACAGACACAATCCAATCTTGATTTTCTTGCTCCTCTTTCTTCCCAATCAACGCGCAGCTAGATAATTACCATAGAAAAACGTGCCACCCACCGTCAAAAGCGTGCCAAACATCATTAATGCCGTGGTGCCTTAAGAAAGAATGGGAAGAAGTGGGAAAAATTAGCAACAGCGCCAAGTAGCGGCGCGCACCACCTAATTCTTACCGTGCTCTGCATTGGTGGACTCTGAGCTGAAATTGCTGAGAGAGCAAACAGTGAGACCTGCGCTGGTGCCAAAGATCGCGAGCCATTGCACGGTGGCAAGCTTGCGATTCATCAAAAAGTACGACAGAATGGCGCACCAAATCACGATGCTCGAGTACACGATCTGATAAAGCTGCCATGCGAATGCGAAACCCGGGTGATTTGTGAGCATTTCCTGGTTTTTTTTTTTTTTTTTTTTTGGCGTTTTCCAATCTACTTACACCGCTGCCAACAATGGAGAAGCCCAATGTCACACAGAAATTGGCAACCGTGTCCAGCAACGACAATTTCATGATTGACGGGTGGTGGATGACGCCCTCCTCGTACCCCTTTTTAGGCTTTTCGTCGTCTTCATCATCGTTTTCTTGCTCAAGCGTCTGCAGGTCGATCTGATCCTAATCAAATGCAAACCCACACACAGTGGTCAGCCGATCCGGGCCGGCCGCCATTGCAATTGGTCGCTTATTACCTGATCTTGCTGCTGGACGAGCTCGTATTTCGTTGTTTGGCGCCGTTTGATCGATGGAACTAAGAAAATCACGCACGTCATCCCAAGATACGTCGCCAGCTGCGTCAAGTAGCTGTCTCCAGCTAGGGAGCATCGAGAAAGGTGAAGAAAGACAAGTATCAGGCCTGAGTTGCAGGCGCGAGCGCGTAAAAAGACGCAAAAACAAAAAAAAACTTACAAGCTGCGCCCTTGTAGAACATCCACTGGCTGCCAAAAGTTTGGACCAGACCAGTGAGAAGAAACATGCACTGGTGAAACAAGGTGTATAGCCTCTCGCCAGAGCTGTTGAGAACCATAACAAAATGTGAATGAAGACAAAAAAAAAAGTGGTTGGAAGAAGAGAAGCAACAGCAAATCCAAGCGGGATCAGAATTGACCCCTTGCCTTTATTTGGATTGCCCAGAAACGCCGTGCAGATCATCCTTCACCCCGCTGGGCTTTACCTAAGCGTCAAAAAAGGCCCAGACTCGCCTGCTTTTGCCTTTTTTTCTGTTCTTTTCTGTCGTCATTGGCCGAAAGGATCAGGACCTGCATGCAGCTTGGCCAAAAAGGAGCCCACGCACCCTTGTTGCAGCAAAAAAAAAAAAAAAAAAAGGAGTGTGTTGGACACGTAGCTACTTTGGGCTCCTGCACGCGGTGTCGGGCCCAGGAAACGTGCGCTCTGTGCTTTTTCACAACCAAAGGCAGATCAATTGTTCCCACCACTGGCTGGCCAACCGACGGTGACCATGCACAGAGCCACCATGGCTGCGATTTCTGCATGGCGGGCACTAAATCAGACATAGGTTACACAAATCACGCCGAATGCAACGCATTGCAATTCACTGCGCAGCAGCACCCGAAAATGGATCAAGTGGCTCAGCAATTGCACTAGATTGACGCGCTTTTTGACATGAAATTTTTCTTTTAGGCTGTTTGACACCCTGGTCGACATCCCAGTATTGCAAATCTCCGTACAGGTGCGCGTCTCCACGTCAAGTTAATGGGCATCTATCCCATCACTCACTCCATGTTATTTACATGCGGCTTGTCGCAGCAAAGCATCGAAAACACAAAGAAACACACAAAAGACGACACGAATCCCTGAAATAAGTTTATTTCAGCTTTGAAAATGATGCGTGTTATTTTTCTTCAGCCTGGATAAATGCAGCCTCGCGAATGTTGAGCGCATTTGCAAGCCATGGTAATGGCATTGCTGAAAGATGATCGAAAAATGAGCAATTTGGGCTCGCAAGTGGCCGTATAAGCATTGCGACTTTCCGAGCGTTGCAATGTCATTCCAGGCGATTTAACCAAGCGTCATGCGCATGGAAGTATGCTTGGCATCAAAAGAAAATCCTGTAGGGGCAATCCAAATGCCCACAATTGATCACATGTGGATGATTTTTATCTTTAAATCTGCCCACCGAGTGCTGGCGGTGCCAATCGACAATCAGTGAAACGTTTTTTCCCCTCATCCATTACGTGAAATACACAACAAATGCACTTCAATGCAAACAGGGATTAAAGCAGCAGCAAGCAAAGAAAACAATGATTTCGAAAATAATGGTCACTTTGGGCCATTGTTGCATGAATCTCTATTCCCAAACTGGAATTGGCAGCGCGCCTCACCCCTGAAAGGCGCGACGATTCTTTGATTGAGCTTGGAGAACAATGAATTCATGCCAGGAAGAGAATAAAAAGCAAAATTTATGCAAGATGGCTTTTTGTCTCTCTTTTTTTTTTTTTTTTTACCTTTCCTTTTTATCTTTCTCATCAGCATGGGTGTAGTATTCGACTCTGTGACAAAAATGCTCGACGCGTTTTACGAATTATTTTCTTCTTTTCTTCCTGGCTCTCCGTACGTGGCTCAACTGGGTCCTGGCGCCAACGTGGCATCTGGTGCCACGCCTTCAGATCCCAGCGCGGTGCACATGATCAAGGCCATGTCGGTGGTGGCGAGCCTGGTCAGAGCCATTCAGATATATGTTTGGTTTATTTTGGCGTGTGCCGCTGCCATTGGCCTGCTTCCAGCCGTTGTCTACTTGATTGCCAATATTGGTTCATTTGTGCATGGACAGCTGCAGCCGCATGTGGTGCCGCCTGGAGAGCTACTTCCACAAACTGCGCAATGGCAACCCACCTATCTGGCCCTCTGGACATACATTTCGACCATGGTGTCTCACGATTGTCTGTCTGTCTACATCTCTCTTCAACAAGTCAGCAAAATGACTATCAATTACACGCTTTTCAGCGCGCTCGTTGTCTTTGTTTTGGCGTGGCTCTTTGTCTGGCGTGGCATTGGATCCATCTTGTCCATTGGCTTTTTTTTGGTCATCATCGTTGGAAGCGTTTTGTACGCCCTGTTGCTCGTCGTGTACCTGCTCGTACGGTCGGTGTTGAATATCCCAGCATTGATGTGGTCTATGGTACGTGTGCGGCAAAAAAAAATAAAAAGATTTTGGATTCATTGTGCTAATTTCACTTTTTTTTTTTTTTTTTTGCAAAGCTCGTCCCATCCTCAACCACCTCGACAATGGCAGCTCTTGGAGGCACGCCACCTGATGCAGGCACGCCGACAGATGGATCGCCATCCAATGGAGGCACACCCCCGGACACGGATGAGATATCAAATGGGCTTCAACCAGCAATAGCGGCTTCCTTGACTGCTATGGCCGAGCCTGTTCTTAATGAAGTCTCACAAGTCTCTGTCGCTTCCACGTCGTCGCCCACAGAATTGCCACCAGACGCGCAGCCGAATCAATTGCAGTCCACCTTGACACTGTCGTCCGAGCAATCCACATCTCAGGCCGCACCGGCAGAAGACACAGGCACGACGGCGCCTCAAAATAACACGCCTTCGACATCCGCTGGCCCAATCGAGGGCCAAGCTTAAGATCGCCAATGCGGCTGATGTTGCGCCCCAGTGCTGCGCCCCCAATGCCATCCGACCTTATTTCTCCTTTTTTTATTTACTACAGTACACATTCTTATTTTCTACAATAAAATAGCCTGACGTGGCGCTTGAATATACACAATTCATGAAAAACATTGTCAATCACACAATTTTCGAGAAATGCAGGCTTTGGGCGCGCGGTGATTCTTCTGGTTGTGTATATTCTGACGTCCATGGCCTCGAGGGGTACCTTGGTTTTCTCAATGCTGCCCAGAACACAATGAAATTTCAAATTAGCCAATTAGAACCACTTTCATTTCATTGTTCTCGTTGCAACTTGTGCGATGATTGAAATATTTATTTCTCTGTCGATCATCATTTCCAGCCTTTTGCAAAAAAAAAAAAAAAAAAAACTATGGCAGAGCCATTCACCAGAGAAAATCAAATGGCGCGAATATCATTTTCTTGATTATTATTTTTTTTTTTTTGATCGGCAATGAAGATCTCGCGCGTCCCAATGCTTACCAAAGCTAGCCATGGACTAATAGTTTTCATTCAAAGGGATGGGGATCAAGGGGGATGTCAATTTGATTTACCAAACTAAGACGACAGTAGACGCGCTGCAATTCATTGTGTAGATTCCAAGCATGAATGCTGTAAAAGCGGGTTCATTTTCTCTATTTCACTCTTTCTTTTTCCTTTTTCCTTTTTCCAACATTTATTTTCGCTTTTTTTTTTTTTTTTTTTTTTGTGGATCATGCCTGTCGTGTATTGCTGCCCATTTTGTGTCGAGCACAACGACCGTGGTCATCCTGCGCTCTTTCGAGTCCACATTTTCGAAACCCATGGCCTGGAGGTTACTGAGCAGCCTGTGGATACCCTCGCACGTGCCGTCACTGGCGTCACGGTGTATGGCTGCTGCTCGTGAACCAGCACCTTTGATGATGAAGAATCGGTCCTCAACCATTTGGTTCACGTCCACCGCATCCTCTTGTAAGCCAAAAAAAAAAAAAGAATAAAAAGGATACGAGTGCTCATGCAGACAATTTTTTTTGTATCAGTCCCATTGATGGCTCGGAAGTCTCGGATGATTTGATTTCTTCGAGTGATCCAGCCCCCATTGAGGTTGATGATGCACATGATCAAGTCCCCATTGGCATCGGCGGTACACATGCGGCTGCACCGATGCTCGCTGGCAACATGCCAATGGTCTATCAAGCTTTCAGGGCAAAATTTTTACGGTTCATTGATGGGTTGTTTGGATACCTATTGCTTCTCATTGCCTTTTTCAGCACTTTGATTCAAGGCCTTGCTCAACGCGTTGCCGGTGTTCGACTTCAGGCTCGCGCTGTTGCAGTGCAAGCGGCATTTTCACGTTTTTTTCCTTGCCATTGTGCCTACGGCTATTGGAATTGGACCTGCCGCGCGTGAAAATGTACCTTGCTTCTGCTGATCAGCACCGTGTCCCTGCATTTCAGCTCGACACCAATCCAAATTCAACAACGATGCGCTACATTTATATGATACTGGTCTTATCCGTCATTCGTATAATATATTTGCATAATAATAGCAAGCAGTTGAGCTACATCTCTTCCGCCTTGGAAGCTAATAAATTAGCGGTGTAATTTGGATGATTGGGCCTTTCGCAGGTCACATCCAAGGTTAATCTTAGCTTTTTTTCCATTTTATTTCATTACAGTATTTTGGCATTTTGAGCCCTTGAAACCTTTGACAGCAGTGTTGTTGCCAGCCCACGTGTTTGAATTGAAGGATATTCATCGTCTACTGTATTTCTCCCAATGAGGGAATAATCAATGCATGCGATGGCATTACCCTCGCTCTTTAGAGGACCGGTGTGTTGTGCGTTGCCAAACGCATTTAATTTTTGTCATGGATCGAAAAACGTTTCCAACTAAACAACACAGGGTGCCATGTGGAGAGAAGAATGCGCCACAGGTGTGTACGCAAAAGATTCGAGTTGCTTTTTTTTTCTTTTTTTTGTACAAGATTTCTACTTGTCACGGACTCTGCTTGCGCAATTGTTGTACCGGGAACAGAAAGTGTGTGGCACAGGATGTCGGTTCAACAGTTGGCTATAGTTTTTATCATAGGTCGAATGATTAGCGCAGCCAACTATAAATAAATAAAAAATAGATTGCGGCGTGCGTGTGGCCGACGAGTATGATATGACTTTTTTCTTCTTTTTCAAGTCTCTGTCGTTCCGCCAACGCAATAGATAGCAACACAAGCGGTGTTGCGAGGTCAATCCTTTTGAATTGGCTCCCAATGCAGCGTAATTGCTGAAACGCTGATTTTTCTGGACAATAATATCTTTTTCCAGGCGCCTTGTAGAGATTTAGTGGAGTTCAATGGAAAGCTGAGACCAAGGCACACCCGATGAACGCAGCCTCTTGGTTCTAAACAATCAATTGAACCCGCTAGCACATGATTGGACTTAAATTGGACATTTGCAGATTTTTTGTGCCCGTTGGTGTGTCCAATTGATATTCCAGAGTAACATGACGGTGTGCTTCTCAGTCTTCCCTTGTTCTCAGATCTCAAATATGCCATTTTCTAGCAGTCGTAAGAGGTTCTTTTTAAGCCTGATTGTGCAAAAAAAAATTAGAATCATTTTTTTGCATAATGCAGAACGTTTGAAACATTTTCTGGTTAGTGTTGAGCGTTTCTGATACTTTTGCAGCGTGGACTGCCGAAAACTAGGATTCAATTCGTGTCAAAGCATTTGATTATTATTATTATTATTATTATTATTATTTATTCATATTTTATAATTTGTGTCAATTCACCGCAGCAATATATTTGTACGTGTTGAGAGAATGACACCTACAGTGTCTAAAGCAGCATCCACCACTTTTTGTCTATTTCTGCCAACGCCAACGCGTATTAGACTGCAAACACGATTGTTGCCCGTACAAAACACAATGCATTCATCATTAGAGACATTTGGATTGTTTTTGTTATTCCATACGACAATAGCGCCGTAGCGAGCAAGCTGCGCGCTATTTACAGGTATGTCCGTAACAATTGGCCCGTCCTTGGTGGAGCCGGAAACATAAGAAAAGCCATTCTTGTTGAATAAATGCATTTGGTTCACAGTTGCTTTGATGGCAATGCGAGCTACGTTAACTATTTCGGATTCACCTATACGCGTCTTGTAGTAACGCCCGCGAAGGAAATCAAACCAACTCCAGTTTTCCACAAAAGCAGCTTTCATAGCTGTTGTCAGGATTCCAACAAGAACAATAATGAGACTGAGCATACTTGTGGGATCTACACCAACACTATTCACCCAATTGCGATTCAGCGTGTTGATCAAGACGACAAAAGCAACACCACCAAAAAATAGCGCAAGCACAATCATCCAATGCCATCGAATTGACGTGCGAAAGCCATGTATCGTGATACGTTCATCAAAAGCTGCTATGTCGCAGCCACCAATATGCCATTCATTATGCATACAGATCAGGGCAGGATGAAGGTCGTCTGGATTCGTCACAGTTTCAAAATTCTTTACAACCAAGGCGCACAGATGTACCTGTCGAATGGCGATACTATGACGCACCAAAACAAAAACAGCTGCACCCATGATGGCGGGGTGACAGTGCGAAAGAAAGCCATCAAATGGCACGGCAAAGGGAGCTAGCTTATCGGCAAGAACAACGGGTTTGAAAAACACTGATTTTGAACCAGCAGGATGCTGAAAAAGTCGGCGGAAGAGCCTTCGAATCGTATAATATTGATAACAACTGTCGATTTTTCCGGCCTCATACTCGCAGATTGTCTTAGCCATTCTTAGACTGAGCGCAATTTGAAGCATGGTGCGCAAAATAGGGCAGAGACTATCGTCCGGCTCTTCGTAAATTTGGACCAAAGACATTTGAGTCTCGATTTGTAGTTCGTTGGCGGCGAAGGGAATGATACGATTGATCGATTTATCAATTAGCTCGATGGCACGCGACGCCAGAGGCTTCAAGTCATTTTTATGCGAGAGAGGCGCGTAGGTTTCAGGGTGTTTCAGTTCACAAATGAGGTCAAACACCGATTGCAAAGAAGACGCGTCATAGTTGATTGTTTGCTCGTTGGTGCCTTCAACTTGAAAGACTTCAAGCACATGATCCAGCTGAGGGTCCCCAAGTTCAGAAATCGAGCTTATTGGCACCTCAAATCGTTTTAACGGATGTCTCTTCAATGGCGGATGCTTTTCAAGGAAATGGATGTGCTGGAGCATAGCGGGCGGGTTTGCAAAAAAAAAAAAAAAAAAAAAAAAAAAAAAAAAAGCGAAAGAAAGATCATCAAAGTGATACGAGCGAACTTAAGACCTAAGCCCACCGTTGTACAGGATGCACATGACTATAATGCTTGTGAGTGCGCAGCCGCAGGCACGTTTTACACTTGAACAGGTTTCAATGGCATTTTTCTCATGAAAGTGCTTGTTTTTGGAGTTGCAAAGCAGAAAATCCCTGACGTTTTGTCACATTTTATTGGCTTTTTATTTTTAAGCACGTATTTCATCGTAACAAGATCTCCATATGCTGTGTGAGAATAATGCCCAGGTCTTGTGCGCGGTTTTTGACAACGTAGACATTGCCTCCGACTTTTTCCAATTCTTAAATGCCTCCATTGGCGGTGTGGAACACAATGCACATCGGTGCCCATGTGCCTGTGGATTTGATTGTCTTTTGGCGCGTCTGTTCCAAGACGACGACGCCGTGCTTGATGAGCTGCGTGCTCGAGACAGGCACGTTGGCGACAATGGAGCCATTGGACTCGGAGCTAATGACGTAAGAGAAACCCGTCTTGTTAAAATGGGCCTGCTGCTCTTTAGGCGCATTGACGGCGCAGCCAGCGAACAGATTGATGTGTGTGTGACCGACGCGTGATATATTAGCAGCCACGACGGATGCAGTCATACCACGACCAAGCCCGTGCAAGCACGGTCTTGATTCCTGTGATCAGAATGCCAAGAACGACAATAATCAGACTGAGCAAGCTGGTAGAGTCAATTCCCGCATCATTGAGCCACTCGCGCCTCAGCACGTTGGCGGCCGTAACACCTGCAATGCTGCCAAAAACGAGCACGACCACGAAAACAAGGTGCCAATAGACGGCCACTTGAAATCCGCGATTAGCGATGCGGTAATTGTACCCCGAGGGGGCATTGCTGGGGCTGTTAACCACGTCCCAGCCGTCACACATACATCATGTAGAACCGATAGCCGCCACCAGATGCGGACTCGTGCCTTGCATCGACCACGACAAAATTGCTGGGCAATGTAATGGAGATTTGGTACTTGTTTTCTAAAAATAGGCTAATGCCGTGTGTCGTTTGGTGCCCGTGCTGTAAAAACGCGTCAAAGGGCACAGGCGCATAGCCATCAAAAGTCAGGCAATCCAAGATGATGGACCGAAAATCGGGTGGCTGGTTAAAACACGTGTAACAAGGTTGCGGATTGCGACAAATTGGCTATGAAAGCAGTTGTCGTCGTCATTGTAACCGCAGATGGTCTGTGCCATTTTGAGTGTCAGCACGATCTGCAGCATGAGGCACACCATGTGGTCCAAAAGCGCGTCGTCCAGCTCTCCCATGTTGACATACTTGCCCTGGTAGCTGACACGCTCCTCATACTGCGCTTTGCATTGCTGTATGACGTCGGTGCGGTCGTGAATGATATCGCTGAGTATCGCAATCGCGCGCCTGGCGATCATCAACAGATCTTTTTCAGTTAAAATAGACCCTGTGCGTGGATCCTCCATTTTTGCGATTGTGCAAAAGACAGAGCACGCCGCCGATGCATCGCATGTAATGTCTGGAGCGTCACCACCATCCGGTTTAGCTCAGGGTTGCCCTGGCCAGGCGGTGAATCCCGAATCCCGAATCCCGACGAAACAACGACATTGCTGCTGCGCGAGCGGAATTGAGGGTTGTGAATTCTTTCATTTGCAATCGTCCATGATTTGCGATGATATGGAAAATTGTGCAAGAAACAAAAAAGAAGCGATGGTGATACAGGCCTTTTTAAGGTCACATATACATATTCTGCTTTTTTCATCGAGTCTTCACCTGCATGTACCCCGTGTGCAGACCCTGCGGGGACGGCTGCAGTGGTGGACGCAACGCATCGCTGGATGGCTTGATGATTTTGCTATTTTCAATATTTTTGGCTTTAAACGGGCAGGCAAGTGTGACCGTCCTTCTACGATGCTCATGCTACATTTGTGGTGCCACAAAGAGACGCATCGTGCGAGCAAAAAAAAAAAAAAAAGATCTTTATGGTAGCTGTCGCACCGTTCCAGACGCAAAAATAGGGACGCAGATCGCAAATCGCCAGCAATCTCATTTTGACGTCAAGGTGCGCATTTAAAGCGGAACTTAGTTGCATTGTGTATATTTTCGTACGCGCTCTCTCCACACATGTCAATGCGCCCATTCACGAGTAAATGATAAATCCCGAATTCAAACACGATTTTTGACCGCCTTGCATCAGAGGTATGTGATGCCATTTTTGCACGACCAACGATGCAAAAAATTCCTGGCTTTCGAATGATACCGGCTCCACGGATGGAGGACGCGAACTCCAGGTAGGGCAGGTAGATGACAGAAAAAAATCCCTATTCGAGACTTGCTGGACAACCGCCTAGTCGACCCCTGATTTTATCGCATCAAAATACAAATCATGGGACCAGTGCATCGAATATGCCGACGTTTGGGATATTGTGGTCACTGGATAGCGCGCGAGAACGATTTTGCATTGTGTACTCACAAAAAAAGCCCTTTGTTGACATCATGTGGACTGTCAAACATTCTTTGACTTTTGAATTTGAGACGCACTCAAGTGTCTCGAGCGCATGAAAGAGTCATTGCGACGCTGATGCTGACACAACAAAACATGCTGGGTCAAGTGACATGCCAATCTCAGGAACGCGCCGCTTTATTATTATTATTATTATTTTGTGTGTTATACTATGGAACATCCGGCGATTCCTCTTCGCACGCCGAGTTCTTGCATCACGACAAGACTAATTGCAATATGAAGGTCGACTAATCTTCCAAATCAAGCGAGCAAATGCATATCGCGCGCATTCTTTCCCATAGGAAAAGATTGATGCAATGACAGGTGCTCCTTGGCAAGAATTGCAATCAACCTTTATGATACAAAGCCTCATGCCCTTCAAAACTAGCGCACGGCGCGTGATCCGTTGTTCTTAAAAAAAATTGAAGGCTGAACCAACGCATGATTGACAACGAGCCGAGCGCATCCCGATTGTGTCTATGAATGTCAACAAGGCCTAACCAATCCCCCCTCATGAGCAATGGGCATGCCTGACGACAAGGACCGAAGAGACAAGTAGCAGATTTTCTGTTTCTGCACGACTCTTTTGTTTTTTTTCTACGGTGGAAGGTTAGGGATAGAAGTGTAGAAGAAAGACGACGTGTAATTACACCAAAAGCATGCAAAAAAGTACCCAAAAAGGCGGAATTCGCGTTTGAAACATTTAGGCTGTCTATTTATATGAAAATCGCGTCAAAGAGCATGTGCCTGTTTTTGAAAAAGACAACATCTTGTTTTTTTTTTTAAAGTTGAGCGATCGTCAGCGACACAGAATGGGGTGCATATGTATGTAGGACAGCTCAGAGCTTGTCGTCGATGGAACTTCATCGAAAAAGGGAGAACAAGCGCGCACGAGCATACTTGAGGAGTAAAAAAAAAAAAAAAAAAAAAAAAAAAAAAAAAAAAAAAAAAAAAAAAAAACAGGGACCACGCTGCCGCGCTTCTTTTTATGATAAACGCACTTTTTTTTTTTTTTTTTTTTTTTTTGCCTCTTCCCCTTTGTACTTTCTCCTGTTCGGTCTCAAGAAACGCCGAGTGATTGCATGAAAAACGCTCGTGGGCACTTGCGTCGCAACATTGCAGAAGCTACTCAATTTAGCTATCATATCATATGTTATACTTTTTTTTATTCAATGGCACAAAGAGGGTATTGGATACGTTTGGAGAGGGCGAGAAAATGGCATAAAAAAAGGCTACATTGGAGGCTTGACACATCATAGAGGCAATATTGAGCACGTCGTAGGCAAAAAGATGATGGCCGGCTTGACATTAATCATGGAATGACCTTTTAATTCTTAGTCATGAGCAGCGAGCATTTGCCGCGGTTGTGGCCATACTAACGAAGAAAAGGTCATTGTGCTGAATGCGACGCGTCCTCATTTTTTTCGAAAAATATTTTACCTGTCCACAATGATCACTAAGAACAGCGGGAAACATAAAGTGGATGAGACGCAAAGACAAGGCCATGGCTTGTTTTACTTACCATTGAGGTCCAGAAACGTTGACGGGAGCGACAGTGGGCATTATTCTTGTGTTTTTAGGGAAAAAAAAAAAAAAGTCGACAAAGCTTGAACGTCGGCACCTTTTGGCTTTCTAACCGGCTCCTTTTATATTGCACGCACAAAATGATTTCAGGATTTTAAGCTTTCCTTCGACTGTTTTAAGACATATTGATTATTTGTTATGTAAAAGTGTGGCCATGAGATCAAGAAACGGGCGCATTGGACCGGGCGGCAAGGGATGAAATTAAGGGGCAAGGTGAAAGCCAAGATCACAAGGAACCCAGAGTCTAGAATAAAGGGCTGAACGCGATGGTCCAACAATGACATGCAAATGCCCAGTCAAAATTTGCATTTGATGCTGTCGCGTATATGAAATGTTGATATTTTTTTTTCTGCGCGAGTTGACGCGGATCAAGAAAGTTCTTGTTTTTCCGTGCGCCTGCAGGGTCTTTAGCGCGTTGTCTTGCCTTGTAAAGGAAGAAGTTGATGGGGGGGGGTTGAGACGGGAAGGGGGGGGAGGAGAAGGCGTCAGATTTCGAATATTGGGGGGGGGGAGATGACCATGTAGAGTAGCAAAACAAGTCGCCGTTTCCTCGATCTTCCGGTCTTGTGCAATCCCTAATGCTCAATTCAACCCCGCCACGCGTCTGTTCTTGTGATGAGGGGATGACGCGCCCACGCCCGTGTTGGTGCAGGTGCGCTGTGTTGATCCAGGACGATCTATGAGACGAGATCTTGAGATCATCATAAGGAACGTGCAAAAAGCGGCCTGGACGCGATGCAGGAAGCTCGAGTTCTCGAACGCGGGCGCCGTCGCCGTCGCCGTGCATGCCGGGTGCATACGGCACTTGAAACTTGTGAGCCAAAAAAAAGGGGGGGGGAGGACGGCGTGGAAAAAAGGCAAATCTTTTCGGTTGCGACGCCGCACACACCATGCAATGACTCGTGCCGCGGCAGTTGATCTTTTTTGCAAGTCGCGCGAGCCGCGCCATTGCGTGTTTGATTCTTTTTCAAGTATGAAACACGTTCAAGAAACATGTCAATGTTGTCCAAAGTGTCTGGTGTTGTTATTTTTTTCAAAAAAAAAAACACGGTGTCACGCCATGCATGAACGATGGGGGGGGGGGAGAGGGGAGGCAATCGGGCATGGCGACGCCCATCAAGAGCCTGGGCGCCCTTGCACGGCGATCGCTCGACGCAGGCACGCCCCCCTTGGCACCGCTTCATTTCAGCATGCTTTAGCTCCTTGGTTGTAAGACGATCGGCGGCGGTCGCTCTCAAACCTTTTGCCATTCCGTGACGCCATCGCCGAGACGCGAGCCAGGAGGTGCATGAGACAAGATGTGCTTCATTTATTTTTACACATGGAATTTGAGCAAAGAAAATAGGGCGTGCTGGGGTTGAAGTGGCAAGTTCAAAGGGGGGATAGGGGGAAAGAAGAGCGACAGACCAAGTGGGAGCAAGCCAATGCCAAAATGAACACATCTTCAACTATTTTCCTAAGGTATATTGGGATCTACGTCGCAAAGAGAAAGCGCGGCCAGCCAGAAAAAGCGAAAAAAAGAGCGAGAAACAAGATAATGAGAGCATAAAACGAGAGCAATGTGGAGGAGAGCTGGTCGGGGAGAGAAGGCGGGCGAGGGAAAAAAAAGACAAGGGCACCAGACAAATTAAGCATGACCATGGCCAGGCCATTGGCGTTTAGACTTTTGCTGGCCATCGTCTTGTTCCATGATGCGCTTGGAGCGAATGATGTTGGCGTCCGTCGAACCCGCGCGGAAGATGGGCTCGTACTCCTTGAAAAAAAAAAGGCAAAAAAAAAAAAAAAAAGTGGCGTCCGTTGTCAAACAAGGGTGCATCGGGCATATGACGTCAAAATAGTAAAAAAAAAGATCGGCGATTCACGACGCGCGCCGCGCATCTTTCATTTTTTTTTTTCGCGTACCTTGAGCTGGGACTTGAACAGATCATTGGGATTGATGCACAGGCGCTTGCTTTGGACGAATTGGTACGCCTCCTTGGCATCAATGTCGTAAGTTTCCATGATGTAGGCAATGACAAAGCATGGGCTGCGTGACATGCCGCCATTGCAGCAGATGAGGACGTTGCTGCCTTGATTACGAGCGTCGCGGATGAAGGCATTGACCATGGGGAAGTGCGCAATGAGCGGCTGGCGCGTGGTATCCGACACGTTGAGGATCAAATGCTTGTACTGATTCACGGCTTCAAGTGTGCGGTGAAATAAATTTGCTTCTGCCTCGTCCAAAAGACACACAATGTGCGTCACCTTGTACGCTTGCAGGCGCTGCATCTCCTTGCACACCGTCAATGGGCCAAGGTAGATGCCAGGCTGCGCAACGAAACAAAAAAAAAAAAAAAAGAGTCAAAAGCCGGACCTCAGTGTCTTTTCTCCGTTTGCAGCCCCAATCTCACGCAGCCCCCCTCCCCCTTTGACATCCAATTGCCTTGGTTTGCGGCCCAACCCGCACACACACTCGCTCGCATGCTAATTCACCCTGTAAAATACAAATCCATGCCATTTTTTCTCCTTTTTTTTCGCCCACACGCATGGTCTTCAGCCTTTTGACTCCAAATAGAGGGAGGCTTACGATAATTTCTTGCATGTCGCGGCGCATTTCGTACTGCCAGTCATCCAAGGAGCACTTGGCCAAGCCGGTCGCAAAGTAGTCTCTGTTGATAGGCGTTTCGTTGCTCATCATATTGAGCGTCGTCTAAATGGAATGGGTGGAAACGCGAGAGTGCAAAGAAAAAAAAAAAAAAGTAAGAAAAAGGAAACAGGCGGGGCAAAAAACGCAGCGATTTGGGGGCAAGGAAACGAGCGCAAAACGGCGGTCCTCCAAAATAGAGAAAGGGCGGAGCTTTTTTTTCTCCTTTTTCCACTCTTTTTTTTTTTTTTCTCGATTTATGATTTATTCAGCAGAGTTGAAAGGAAGTTAAGGGTATTTGTCTGCCATTGGATCCAGGCCATGGCTTGCATCAAGCAATCGCTGAGATCGTCTTTCTTTTGCGCCGTGTCAAAGCGCGTCTTGTCGGCGGCATTCGCGCACGTGACGGACCCATTAGCAAGCCAGTCGGACACAAGATGATTGCCGGCACGTTTTTTATGCTGCGGGTACTCGGTCAGCGCGCTTTCCCACGTGTTGTCGACAATGCGGCGCGGCACCGCGCGCTTTCGCGTGCCCGGGGCCAGTGCAAATAGATTTGACCACAGAATGGTCTCCACCGTGTTGACGCGCATCGTATGTTCAAAGACACCCGGCGCGCCACCCGTGCGTGCGCGTTGTTGTTCAATAAGAATCATGCCAATTTCGCGGGTTTCAAGCAGCGGACGCAGAAAAGGTGTGATCAGGCGCTCTTGCACAATCGGCACAAACTCGCTTGGATGATACGTCGCGGGCGCAGCCATGCTCAGGTCCACCGTGCGCCACGCATGCACGCGGCCCTCGAAATCAACCACTGTAAACGCTAAATTGCGATACCCAAGGTCAACAGACAGCACATGGCCCCGCAACGCCTGCCGCACAATCGCAGGCACGTCCACCTTGCCCGGCTGCTGCGCAAGCGTGTCGAAAACCTCGGCCGGCACCGACCTCACAAAGTCGTCGCAGTGCGCAAACACCCTGTCCCTGAGCACAGGCTTCGTCCCGCCCACAATAAGCCCAAACGACGACGCAAGCACCTTTAGCTCGGAAACACGGCGCAGGCCAAGCGCTTGATTTACATGTGAAAGGACGGCAACCGCCATGCAAAAGCAAGAACAGGGGGTGGGGGAAAGAAAAAGGGAAAATGAAAAGCAAGCCATTGAAATTGGCCTGGAGTCTCTTTTTTTGCCTCTCAGACACAAAGCTCCGCCATTTGCTTCTTTTGGGTTTCCTCAGGCGCGACGCGCTGTCATTCAAAGTAAAAAAGAATCGCCTGGAGATTGGTATTTCGCTCAAATCTTATCCAATGATCGGCTATTGGGGCATTAAACTTTTCGTGTTACTTGCGCTTGCAATGAGACTTAACTGGTCCAAATTTGACTGAAATTGGAGCACTGTTACTGTACATAAATCTTTCGACAAACGATTAAAAAACAATAAAAATGTAAATGTGCGAAACGCGAGTAGCTAGGCAGCCGTCTAAATGACCGTCCGTTTATATTGACTCCAGTGTAATAAATAGGGGCAAACACGGAATGTACTATGTCACAGAGGTTGTTAAACAGAGAGAAACCGCAGTATTCATGCATAAATCACTTTTTGTGTAAAAGAAAACGAGGAAAGAGCAGAGAAGGCAGGCAAATACGAGACACAGAAACGGGGGCAACTTAGCAAGAGGCTATTTGCGGGCATCTGCGATTGCCGCTCTCCCAATTGGGAAGGCGCCCATCAAAAAAAAAAAGGGGGGGGGACGGTGATTCCTATTTCGGAATGTAAAATTGTCAGGCAAAGGAGCACAAGAGTGTCCGTATCCAGAAACCCCGGTGAACTGGAAAATATGTTGCTCACTTTGGCTGAGAAGAGACCATGCCGAACGGAGTAATTATGCATTGATTTTTCGGCGTTTTTACCAGTAATTGCAAAGATACGCGGGTATACTGCGCTTCTATGACGTGCAATTGACGTTTTTGGGGGATATTATGAGAAACAGAGTGACGTGCACTGTATACAGCACATGGGACGTCGTTGCAAGTCATCTTGGAGACGGGTAATAGAGTGGTTAAATGTAGGCGCGTAACTTCTTATGTGTCACATCTGGTTGGAAGAGCGCCAGCACTTAAATAGACAACTCTCTCAGGATTGACTGCATCATTTATCCAACGCAACCTGACACAGCAGGAACGGGCTCAGCGTTCCATTGCACTGGAAGTCGAGGCACGTGCAGAAGGTAATCTGTCCCACCACCCAACCCTGGGTAGCGAACCAGAGCACACATCACAGCTTTCTTTGTTATAAAAAGGCGATCAGAGGAAGCGCACTTTGTTTCCTTTAACAAGATTCAAAAATGAAGGTTTTATTTTTGCTCGCCCTCTTCGTTGGTATTGTGCTCGCAAACAGTCACTGTGGCAAGAACGCTTGGATTCATTGGCGCGTCACCGCTTACAATGATCTGCAATATGGAGCGCAAGTCAGCATCACGAGTGGAAAGGGCGCCAATGACATTTCGGATGAAACACTAGAAGCTGCTTTTGCTGATTGCGCAAACGCAAAGCATCCGTGCTTTGGTAGCAAGGACTACGTTTACTGTAAACAAAACGGTGAACAAACGACTCCTAGATGGTCTGGCAGTGGAAACATTGAATTTTCTTGCTCGGATGGTCCATACACTTGCTATGATTTTGCCTGGTATATTCTCTGAAAGCTTACATAGTACTGTACGATCTATTCACCAAACAATGTTGCAGAAACAAGATCAAAATAGACCAACAATAAATAGTAAATCAATAAATCAGAATAATGGTGTGAAAATAATACAATCAACCTGTTTTATAATTTGATTGTGGTGTGGATAAACAGTTATAAAATAAACACTGCTTAGTTGGAAAAAGTGACATCTCTAAATAGCGCGTTAAAGCAGCCAAAACACGTATTCATCATAGCAACCACCCATCACACACAAGCGATGTTGCAAAGATATAAAAGAGATGTCACCGTGCCAAAAAAGGAATGTCGCACTGTAATTTCGCAAGTCAGGGGCAGCGTGCCACGTTTTTTTTTCAACTCTTCTCCCTCTTTCTCCAATTGTATCTCATTCATTCATTGCATTCTACGATATACTTGAGCATGACGGAAGATGTTTGTATCACTGGACATTGTGTGGCAAAGAACCACCAGCAAAGTTGCAGGGAAATAAAAGGGGTACTCCAGCGGCCAAGGAATTACAAAAAAAAATGGCGACATTATTACGTTTCCATTTTTTTTTATCCCCTTGACCGTGCAGGTTCGGTTATTCAACTTCAGTTTAGATCCACACGCGACGCGCATGTGACTGAGCAGAATCAATGTATCGGTGCTGCAGCTGGAAATGAGAGAAATGAAAAGAAATCGATTGCCTTTTTCTTGAATAATTGTTCATACTGTAATGCCATAAAAATTGGTCTATTTACTTATAATATTGAACTGTTGAGATAGAAGAACGACGCATGACCACAAGATGCGTGGGAGGCATGGGGTATCAACAAAGAATTGACGATTATGGCTGAAAATGGAGAGGGGATGGTGGTGATGATGGACGCGATTGGGTAAAGATGAGCCATTGAGGACGGCGGATGCAGGGGGGTGCACAAAGGAGGCGGTGGCGGCGCGTCGGGCGGGGCGCGCGCCATTGTGTGTGCTTTAACCCATTCACCCACATGGCGGGATGGATTCATGCTGCTGGGCTAGAAACCAATGGTGAGCCAAGATGGTCGGGTGACCCTTTTATTTTTGGTGTGAGGCGGGTGGGGAGCGGGTGAGTGGGAGTTGGGTCGACTAGCCTGTGCGGGATGCTACAATCAGTGGCCGGACAATGTCAAAGTGGTGTTGCCAGACGGCGAGAATGGAAGAATTGATGGGCGACGTTGCATTTTTTTTATATATCTCTTCCCCACTTGTTGTATTTGTAAATTTTTATACCTTATTGGACTTTATGAAGGCTGCACTGGTGCTTGTGGTTCTTATCCAAAGCGTTGCCATGGCAGCTCCATGGTTACAATGGCCGATTGAGCGAGAACATGAGAGTGGCGGCGGCGGCGGCATGGTGGAAGAAGACGCCTTGTACCGAGTTAATTTTTATTGATAGTGCAAAGGCATGATGGAGGAACAAGTGCCCATTGCACGCAAGGTGATCAAGGTAATGCGAGAGGGAGGAGGGTGACACAAAGTATCTGCAACACAACGGGACGGTCCCGCTCATGTGCCTTATTCTTAATAGACCATGAAGGTGTCAGGCCGCGAGGGTCATTTGCTCTGCGCTGCTGTTGCCAATTCATGCCCATATCCGGAGGTCGAGCCATGGAACATCACATTCCCAAAGCCCAAACCCGATCTTGCGCAGTATGGCACGCCCTTCTGACGAAGAGCCATTGCCAGTCCTGCATCTGAGCGACTGGCACGTGGATCCTGAATACGAGGTATGATGACGCGCTTTTATCATGCGATCTACCCAAAAAAAAAAAAAAAAAAAATATGACGCGCCGCTCATTTTCCTCTTTCTTTCTTGCGTGGTTTTATGAATTGGTCAACGCCGATGCAGTTTGTGATAAACCCTTTTGCTGCCGCGCCGACTTTACCGATTACAACAACATTACCAAGCCAGCATCAGTGTGGGGTAAGCATCACCAAGAAACGTGTCATACCAAAACATTGACACACACAATATTAGGAGAATACACGTGCGACACGCCGCTGGCGTTGATTGAGTCGATGCTCGAATACATTCCCAAGCCTGCGCCGCATCTTGACTTTGGCCTGATCTGCTCTTATCAAATCCATGCGCCTGGCATATCTCTTGCTAGTGGGTCCGTCAGCGGGGCTTTATGAACGCGTTCTTCCTGCGTAATTTGCGCTTGAAATTAAAACTAAAATCGCCCATTGCTCGTGAACGGCCCGATGGACTGTCCTTCTTTTTTGCATTTTCCGTGGTTTCTCCGTCCGGAGCCTGTTGGATGCAAGTTTGGCAGAATTCTGGAGACCTATTTTTTCGATTTTGGTTTGAGAGCTCGCCACGGTCGATTTTTTGATTTGCGTGTGGCGCGGCCTCTTGACATGAGAGAGCCTGTCCATGGAGTTCCATGAGGGGTTTCCGGGTTACCTTTTCACGTTGCAATGCATCTCAGAGTGCTGCTGTGCCTCGCTGGCCAGATGTAGCTGAATTTCGGCAAAAGGCAGCTGCTTTTGATAAAATGCTGTAGAACTTGGTCCAATTTGTCCCCAATTTGAACGAGATGACAACAGACTTGTAAAACCGACAGTGACAGAGATTGCGGAGCGTTTGGATAACTCTGTCTTCAGAAAATCAAATAATACGTTCCCGAGACTTTATTTTTAATTGTGACTGATTCAAAGCACACTTTGAACCCTGAAATTTCTTGTGTTGCTTTGGATGCCTATGATGAATTTTTGGTTCAAATGGAGCTGCGGTCCAATCGCTGTAAAGTTAGCAATCGTCAAATTAGTGAATTTGCAGCAATTTGATGACTTCTTTCAATTTAATTCGAGCCGATTGCAAACTAAGCAAATCGCAACACGCTTTTTAGATGCTTTTGAAGATGAAGCGCGCGTGCACTCAGGCCCTAACTTTGAGCAATCTTTATAAAATAGACATTTTACGCTTTTATCGCTCGCCACCTTCCCAATTGCTGTTTTGTGGCCTCCATAAGCAAGCAAAAAGGAGCCCCCCAAAAAAAAGGCTCGAGCTTTCGAGTTGTCCATGGCGCATGAAATCAAGGCAATTGGGCACGTCGGCCGATGGGTGCCCTTTTTTTTTTTTTGTCCGGCCCGAACTCCGCTTTTTTTTGGCAAAATAAAGCCCGCCCCCCGCTCGCCCAAGGGTTCCTCTCTGTCTTTTCTCTTCGTTAGCGTGCATACTTTTTTTTTTTTTGCTGCTGAAATGCCCACACAGCAGGAGGTAAGCGCGTCATACGCGTGCTGACGCGTAAAAACATGCTTTAGGCGGCAATTAACATTTACGTTCTGCTATATTTTCGAGTAGATCTTGGAAGCCAAACGGCAGGAGGTGCTTGCGAAGCTGGCCAAGATGCAGAACCAGCACCCAGGCCTTGCACGACCGCCCGCGGCACAGGCAGCAGCACCACAACAGCAGCAACAGCAGCCACAACAGCAACGCGCTCCCCCCGCCTTGTCGGTCAACCGATCCGAGATCCAACGCAAAATTGAGGAGGCACGACAGCGTGTGCAGCAAAAGACTGCGGTAAGCATCACCTGGTGAAAATGTTCAAAATTCGATTTAACGCCATTTTCTTTCTTTTTATTTTTTTTAGCGTCCTCAGCCCATGCCCGCGCTCCCCACGACCTCGTCCGGTGGCATTGACCTGAAAGCCATGCTGGACAAGGGCATCATTCCCAAGCGCGAGCAGCAACTCAAGGTAAAACAAAAAAAGGGACCTATTTCATCTCCAATTGGATAGCCTGACGCGTGTGTTATTTTTTTTAATTGTAGGCGAGTCGCAAGCCTGGCACGGTTGCTGCGGGCACGAACAAGGCGGCGACAGCGAGCGCGAGCGCAGCATCGGCATCGACCGCGGTGTCTGGGGAGAATCCGTATTTGGCGGTTCAGAGAGTGCCTGGTCCGACGCCATTGCGCAAACCGCGTGCACTGCGGTTTGTGCGTCCGGGCAAGTACGTGGACAAGGCCAACGATTTGCGTGCCAAGACGCAGCTGGAGAAACTCAAGGAGCAGGTGGCGGCCAAGGTGCGGCAGGCCGGCATGGAAACAGAGATGGATATCTCGGACAAATCACTCAAAAAGGCCGCACCACCAGCCGTCGAGTGGTGGGATGCGCCATTCTTGCCCAACAAGACGTACGACGACCTGCCAATCGATCCCGCACAACTCACCACGCTCGTCACGTCCTTTGTTCATCACCCTGTCCAGATACAGCCGCCAAACGACAACCAAAAGGTCGCGTCGCGCGCACTCATGCTCACGAAAAAGGAGCGCAAAAAGCTGCGCCGCCAGCGCCGCCATGAGATGCAAAAGGACAAACAGGACAAAATCCGCCTCGGCCTGCTGCCGCCCGATCCTCCAAAGGTGAAAATCAGCAACCTGATGAAGGTCCTCGGCGACGAGGCCATCCAGGACCCCACAAAGGTTGAGGCTCGTGTCCGAAAGGAGATGGAAATGCGCCAAAAGCTGCATGACCAGGCAAATGAGGCAAGAAAACTCACGCCCGAGCAACGGCGCGAGAAGATCGCCAACAAGCAACTCGAGGATCAAAAGAATGCCATTGAAGCGGCCGTCTTCAAGTAAGTGGACGGAGGGGGGGCGGGACCATTTTTTAAATTTTATTCGAATTTCTCATTTTGTTTTATTGATTGTTACAGGATCAAGAATTGCGCGCACCCCAAGCTCAAGTACAAGATTGAGATGAATGCCAAGCAGCACGGGCTGACGGGGATCGTGATGGTCAACCCAAAGTGCCACATGGTGGTGGTCGAGGGTGGGCCAAAGGCCATCAAGGCGTTCAAAAAGCTGATGCTGCGGCGCATCGACTGGAACGATTTGCCTGCCGCACGCAATACCAGCCACATGGATCCCGAGCAGCTGCAGGCCATCCAGGCCGTCGCAGAAGACAAGAGCAATCAGTGCTGGATCGTGTGGCACGGCCAAATCAAGGAAAAACACTTTAAGAAATTCACATGGCACTCGTTTGAGAGCGAGCGCATGGCTAGACAGGAATTGACAAAGTGGAAGGCCGAAAACTATTGGGATGCCGCACTCATCTCACAGGCACAAGACCTTGACGTCCGCCAGCCTGTCCTGTCGTGATCCTCCCCCATGTTTTCGACTCACTTCCATCTCTCTCTTCCGCCCCTTCCTTTTTTTTTTTTTTTAATAAAAACGACACGCGTCGCGTGGACAAAATATCTTTGGTCGCGTTGTTCGTAGAAAATGGCCAAAAAAAACATAAAAGCGTATCAATGGTCAGGCTACATTTTGGTAAAACTCCAAAATTGTAAGAAGCGAATGAATGGGTCGCCACGAAATCTGGAGAAATGTAGGCTATCATGGTTCCGATCCATTCTTGCTACGGCAAGGTCGAGCGTCTCTAGGTCTGGGAAGCAAGTCGACACGGAAAACACGAAAAAACATTAAACTATGAATTTAAGATCATCTGGCCACAGTATCCCGGTGGCGTAAAGTAATGCCATCTCGCAGCATATGGACTGGGCGAACGCATACTGTAAACGCTGGATATTACGTCAAAATGTGCATTGCGTCCAATTTACGACGCCATTGAATAGAATCTTCCATCATTTTGCTCACTTTCTCAGCAACGGCAAAGCCAACTGCGATCTACCTGGCCACGTGAATGAGCCCCGTTTGTCAAGCATCCTCTGGTCCAAGTTTGGGGCTACTCGGACACGTTTCTCAGGAGGAGCCTACGAGACAGCCATTTTAGCAATAAATCAGCTGCATCTGGCCAACGAAGCACAGCAGCGCTCTGAAATGTACCGCAACATGAAAAGGCGACCTGAAAACCCCTCATGGAACTCCATTGACAGGCTGTCACATATCAAGAGGCTGCGCCACACGCAAATCCAAAAATCGACCGTGGCGAGCTCTCAAACCAAAATCGAAAAAATAGGTCTCCAGAATTCTGCCAAACTTGCATCCAACAGGCTCCGGATGGAGAAGCCACCGAAAATGCAAAAAAGGAGGATGGTCCATCGGGCCGTTCACGAGTAATGCGCGATTTTAGATTTAATTTCACACGCGAATTGCACAGGAAGAACGCGCTCACGGAATCCTGCTGATGAGCACAACAGCAAGAGATACGCCGGGTGCATAAAATTGATATGAACAGGTGCGTGTAACTTGACACGTGACGCGGTTTATCACGCGTCGAAAGTTACTTATAATTTTTAAACCGTTTCAAAAGACCAAAAAATCGACTTGTTTCAGAGATCATCCATGTCTGCACACACTTCAATCCTTGCTCTTTCTTATGATGCAACTTTCATGGCGCTGCGGCTAATCATCATCGAGTTCACCTTGTGATGAAAAATTGAGGCTTTTCGCGTTTTACGCGGAAACTAATCGATGCACCCCTGTTTTTATTGTTGCTCCATCAGTTAGATGAGGCATGTTTCCCATGTGTGTGATTCGCGTGGCGCTCCGAGAACCTAAAACTCACTGTTTTCAAATTCATGACTGCACCCCTTGGAAAATTCGCAATTTTTGAAAATGGTCATTGCGCGCCATTCATGCGCAATTACGATGAGGTCGAGTCATTCTGCGGCAAAGCATCGTGACCGAGCTCCGATGTGGATGGCAGAGGGCACCAAAAACACACAAATTTCAAAATTGGAGTCTGTTGATGGATAAATGATCTGTTTTATATGGGACTCCTGATCAATTTGGACCAAAGGACGTTCATGGCGCATGCCATAACAATTTTAAAATATCGAGGCAGCGAGTAAGGCACAAGGGGTTTATAAGGGCGTAAGAATCTACTTTATTACACTAGTTTTTAAAGTACAAGGTAAAAATAACAATAGGTCAAGCATTGGAAATGGAATTAAGAGGTGGACGCGTGGTCGTAGCGCTTTTCTTCGTCGGCTTCGTCGTCCTTGTCGGTGAGCACAAAGGCGTCGCGCTGCCATTCCATGCTGCGGGGGCTGCACTTTTGCTTTGGCGCGCGCTTAAACACTTGTGCAAGCCAGTCGCGCAAGTCGTGGATGCCCATGATGATGAAGAACACGACAACAAATACAAGGCCCACAATCAGATACATCAGCGCGGCCGACGCGCCGAGATTCCAGTTCAAAAAGGGGTAAACCCACACGTCATCGCTGTTTAAAGCCCAAAAAAAAAAAAGGAAAGCGAGTCAGTGACACAAAGCCAATTGGGCGGGACAGGCGCGTGCACGGGCTTACACTGCGTATACGACAAACGCCAAGCACATATAGATCTAGGAGGGAAAAAAGGGAAAAAAGAGAAAAAAAGGAGGCAAATTGAGCGCGTCGGGCTTTCCAAGTTTGGCGTCATCACGTGAGATTCGTACCACGACATTGACAATGAGCAGCACAATCATGTTGGTGTAGACCTGCATGCGATTGAAGATGACATCAAAGAGCATGATGAAAAACGACACGCCGTGCACATTGACATTCAAAAAGGTGGCGAGCACCGTAGAGGTCTTTGTGCCGGAATTGAGAAGCGCCCAGTACACGAGCGGCGTCACTAGGAAAACAAAGAAAAAGAGGACGTGTCAATGGAAGCATGGCTTTTGAGTTTTTTTTTTTAAATGTGTCTGTGACACCAGTGTGGGGGGAGGCCGCATGCGCGCGCATACAACACAGACTGGGCGATGACATACCGATGCTGTTTCGATCATGGGGAACGAGAAAAAAGAAAGTCAGCAGGTGAGCGTGGGCCAATTGGTCCATTTGCTGCGCTTTTTTTTTTTTTGTTTTTCTTTTGTTTATCCCTTACTTGAAGACAATGATGGTATGATAGAGGTACACATAGAGATAATTGAGCACCGTGGGCTGCTTGAAAAAGGATCGATGGTCCTTGTACATTAATGAGGCGACATGATGGTAGCAAGACGTCTAGCAAAAATACAAAATTGTCAATATATAAAGCCACGGTTTCACCCAATTGCTTGGGCTGCCCTGGCGGGCGATGGTTTCACAGCTCCGCCCTTATTTTTACCACATAGTAAGCATTGAGGCCAATGTAGGTGAGATTGGTGAAAAAGGCGAAGAATGTCTTTCCGGTGCCATTGTGGGCATTCATGCCAATGTCCATCCAGAGCACAATAGTGATCCACAGGCAAAGGAACAAGCGGATGCCCAGAAACACCCGCGTGGGCAGCCAATACGACGTGACGGCCCGCTCGGGCTGGAAAAGGTCAAAGCCGAACCAGCGAATAAAGCTGAATCGTGAGCGCTCGAGACGCTTGTCTTGATACGCAGGTGGTGCCATCAATTGGATTATGGGTGAAAAAAAAGGCGAAGGAATGGAGAGGGGAGGGGCGAGAGGCGAAGGGCGACGGCGAAGGGGAGGAAAAAAAAAAAAAAAAAAAAGAAAGAAAAGGGAAGAAAAAAAAAAAAGCCCAAAAAATAAGGGAAGAGGGCGGTGCTTTATTGTGTGTTTGCCCAGGGCTCAGGGTTTTGGCACGGAGCTGGGAATACGAATGGATGGTGTTACAACAAAAAAAAAAAAAAGAAAACGAAAAAAATGATACAAAGGGAGGTTTACACAGGCGGTGTGAGACGCGACATGGCTGCGGCTGATGGAGGCGACATGCGTTTTCGATTTTTTGTACGTGGACTTGCGCTGAATGGGGTGGATGACGCGCTGCCGCTGCTGCAACTGGGCGTGAGGAGGTCGACGATCATGGCGTCTGTGTGCGCGGGGTCGTGGTGGTCAGAAATCGTATTTTCTGTGGCGGTGAGAGCCCATGTTTTGGCCAGCAGCGAGTTTTGAGAGCCATTGAGCGGATGCCTTAGATGGCTCGCCTTTTTGCAGCCATCGCAACCGAGGAGGGGCTCGACAAGCCATTGTAAGTTGTCGGGATGGGAAGGTCCGCCTAGCAAAAGGAGCCCAAGCAGCGAGCCGACAAACAACAGCCAAATGACAAGGATATTTTGGCTCAATGTGGGCCACACGCCGCCATAAAATGACGCGAGTGCCACCAATTCCGACGTGCGCCACAACCAGTACACAAAGATGCCCGCACGCGCATACGGCGACCACAACCAGTGTAATGATGACGACCCACGACGCATGTTGCTGGCCAATGGCGCCTTTTGCATTGGCTCATTATCATCATTGTCATTGGCGCTGGGTTTGAGCGTGAGCAGCGCGTGGCCGCGGCATTGCAGCCAGTCCATGGGCAAAGAGTACACCATGAAAATGTAAAAAAACGCGGCAATGTTGAAAATGGCCTGTTCGGCGGCAAACATCCACGTGTCTGCGAGCGGCACCCACTCGTTGCCAAATACCATGCCATACAGGTAAAACGTGCCAAAGCGCTCGGCAGGCGACTCGCCCGACGGGATGAATTCCGCTCGGAACCATGGCAAAGACACCAATGCAAGCATAAACACAAACGACCCATACCAAACCGACGCCATGGAGGACGGCAAATGAATGCACCGCAACGTCCACACCAAAATGTGCCGCTGCCATCGTCCCGTCACGCTGGGTGCCGCTTGATCAAGATTGTGCAGCCGCAAAAGCAACCGCCGGCTCGTCTCGCGCCCTTGGAACCATTGCGGCACAATAAGCACACCCAAAACAACCGCAATCGTCAACAATGTCATGAATTGGAACTATCCGAAAAAAAAAGATGCGTCAATTCCTGTTTTTTCGCGTTTTTTTCTCGCGTTTTTTCCTATTTTCTCCATTTTCTCCATTTTCCTCGTGTTTCTTGATCAACTCTCGTTTTTTCACAAATCATTGCTCTAATCATTCTCTCTCTCTATTTTTTTTTGGCTTACAACAGTGGACATGTCGCTTGCAATGATCCATTCGCCGGGTCCGCCGCCGATCTTTGTGCGCTGGCCGTCGGTACGAAAGACAATGGAGGATTGGCCGGGGCGGGCGGGCGAATCGCGTGTTGTGGCACGGATGATGAGCTGGTGGGGTCCACGGCCATAATTGGCGGGGGTCCAGGGGATGGTCCAGAGCGGCAGCTTGTCGTTGCCGACGAATTGGGCGGTAGCATTGATTTGCTGGCCATCGATCCAGGCGTCCATGACGAGCTGGTCAGGTGGGGAATCGGCAAACACAAGGAAGCGGATGTGTGTGCTTGTTTGCATGCGCCACAGCGGCTCCTTGGCATCCATGGCAAAGCGCGCTTCCTTGGGATTCGTGATGAGGATCACGGGTGAAATGTCATTGATCTTGCCTGGCCACATCACCTGGCTGTCGGCAGTAAGCGGGATGAGTGGCTGGCCCGGTGCAGGCTTGTTGGGCGCACCTGGAATCGCCGCATCCACAAACGACACCATGTCGTGGTCCACAGCCACAATCCGGTACATCCCGTGATCCTTCATGTCCCCAAGCTCAAGCTCCAATGATTTCGTCGACACGTCGTACGATTGAAGCACGTCACCAATCCCTAGATCAACAAAAACGAAGAAAAAATGACGCGTGTTAGCTCGTCAGCGCTTCAATTCCTGGTCTTTTCCTTTTCTCTATTGTACTCTTGAAAAAAAGACGCGTATCGACGTGTCAACGTGCCAATTGCTCTTATTTTTTTTTTCCTCGCACGCTTTTTTTTGTTTTTTGTCTCATTAAAATCCTCTCCCTCTGACTTGCCAGCAATGAGCCGATGCAGATGGCCGCAAAAATAGACGCTGTAGTGCTTGGCAAGGTCGCGGAATGTATAGCCGTCATTCGAAACACCAAAGACCATGGTGGTAGTGGGATAGTGCGAGAACTTGAAACAAGCAAAACATAAACAATTCATCAGTCTTCATATGCCAATCATGCTCCGCGCTTTTTTTTTTTTTGCTTTGTACTGAGCGGCACGCACGCGCACACACGCGACAAAATAGGCCCTGTTTCGTCTCAACCCTGTCCTTTTTTTTTTTTTTCCTTACCACAAATGTGTGATTGGCCGGCGCCGTGATCGCAGACACAAGGCGATCCATCGTGCTTGACGTCAAGTAGCCAAAGAAATTGAATGGCCGCGAGGGTCCGCGCTTGGGACTGTGCACAAACACAAAGTAAAGAAAGTGTGAGACGCACGCGCCAATCAAAATGGCCCATTTCATTCATGCCGCCCCCCGCTTTTCATTCACACCCCCCATTTCTATTTCTTGTGTGGTCAGTCGTACCAAGCGTCAATGGCGACAAAATTGTAATCGCCATAGGCGGGTTTGTGTTGCCAAGAGTAAATGCCTTGTCCTTGCTCCACCTGATGCGCCTGCTGGCCGTGCGTGCGATAGAGATTGGCTCTGGACTGCCACGAGGGCAGGTCAAAGCAATCGTGATTGCCACGGATGTCGTACCAGGTGGTGTTTGTCCATGGCTGCTGCTCAATGGCCTGCTGATACAATTGCCACTCCTCTAGGTATTGCTGAGATGTAATGCGTCTATGGTCTTTGGCATCTGTCAAGTCACCTGTCACCGTGACAAACTCTGGCCTAAAAAGAGTGGTCAAGACACACAAAAAAAGCAAAAACAACAAAAAAAAAAAAAAAATGAGAAAGATAAGCATTTTTTTGAGAGTCCAGTCATCGTGCCTCCTTACTTGATGCGTGGTAAGATCGATTGGATGAATTGGAGGAAATGCAGCGTGTGGCCCTTGGTGCGATACTTGGAAACGTGTAGATCCGAAATCTAAAAAGTAAAAAAAAATAGCGTCAATCCACACTTTGCACGTCGCAGACATGTTTTTTCTTTTTTTTTTTGGCCGACAAAGACAACAAACAAAACCCCCTTCGTCCCCGTCCACGTCGCACGCAGCCGGACCCCACACACGTCTCAAAAGCCATCTCTCTTTTCCTTTGTTTTTTTTTTCATTACCTGTACAAAGTAAAAGAGACGATCGGGCGAGTCGGTAAGGATGATGGGATCATCGTCATTGGCGAGCGTGCGCGGGCTGAGAGGCGGGTTCTTTTTTTGCGGATGAAACACGGGCCACCACGACGACGAGGGCGACGTTGCCCTCAATTCGCGGGTCGATTGCCAATACAAATGACACGCGCGCAGCGAGCATATCAGGGTCACCAAGCCCAAGAGCCATTGCCACAGGGTCGGCTTCATTTTCTAGAAATGCAATAAATAGGATGGACGCGAAAGAAAGAAAGAAAAAAAGATGAACAAGGGGCGGACAAAAGGAATTGGTATCAAGGCCGGCTGTGTCAAAAGCAGCAACAGATCGAGTCAAATGAAAAAAAGAGGGGGGGAGAGAGAGAGACAAAAAAGAAGCAAAAAAAGGGATGACGGGTCCTTGGCCCCATCTGCCTCCTTTTTTTTTATGGGCCAAACAGTGCAACAAACAATTGAAAAATAAAAAAGCCCTCTCTTATTTTTTTCGCGTGCCATGTTGTTTCAAAGCGGTGTCGCCAGTGGTTTATGGCCCTGCCTTGTGCGCAACACGTGTGGAGATCCGCCGTGCTCTAGGGTATTGCCCTCTTTCATGCTGAAACGATTGCTTATCTGAACAAAAAAAAAAGTCATGATGATAAAACACATGCTTCTGTCATTAAACATCCTTTTCCTTCGTCGTCACTCGTTGATGCCATGACACCCTTCTTGCGCCTGTTGCTGCCAGTATGGCTCTCATGCAGAATTGTCGCCGCAATTCATTTGAAAAGCGCGCATTTTTGCAGGATGCGGGGCAAGAAAAGATCAAGAGCACACCGTTGCACAAAAAAACAAAGCTGTAAAATGCATGCTTCTTCCGCCGCCCGCCAATGGTAGGGAAAAAAAGGGGGGGAGACCGGTGAGCCAATGGCGCGCTTGACAGATGTGCAGGCGGGGATGTCCGTGTGATCAAAAAGGCACCAAAAGTCGTCAGCCGACCAGGTTGTCAGCGTCAGTTTTCCTCGCTTCCCAATGAGGCAGCGCCGAAAAAAAAAAAAAGAGGCACGCATCATCCTAAGAGTCTAATTTCAAAAAGAAAAAAATTGACGTTTTACTGGTGCAATATAGCTGCGAACAGGTAAAAAAACGGATAAAAAGAGAAAAAGAGAAAAGGGATCTACGCAATGGATGGAAAAAGAAGGGAGACAAGCAGCCATGGGGGGACGAGGGATATGAAATGCTGGAGAGGGAGAAGAATCGTAAAATAAAAAGATGCAAAAGTGAAAACAAGGAATCTAGCCGAGCAACCATGTATTTTTTTTAAAGTGGACGTTGAATCAGCTTTTGTAAGTTTTCATGAATGTCATAGACACCGCCAGCAAGGACCATGTAAAGCTGATTTTGATGCTCGATGATGCGGCCCAGATCGGGGGGAGGATGAGGACCAGACATGATGTGTTGGATTCGCTTGTTGATCTGGTCAATGACCGACTGATACTCGGTGATCTGGCCACGCAGGTGGTGGTACAGCTCGACAAAATATTGCTGGCCCTCACCAGCGTGCGAAAGGACGCGATTGCTGCCGTGCTGCGCCATGGTCATGCCGGCCGTCGCCGTGCGCAGCTGGTACATGATGTCGTCTTGCAATCGCTTGATCTCCTGTTCCTGCTTGGTCAATTGCGCGCGCAGCTGGCTCGTGTTCTTGGAAGAAAAAGGAGAAAAATGAATAAAATTGAGCAATTTACGTCCAATTTTGCCAAATTTTGCGCATTTTTTCGCGTTTTTTTCTTTTTTTTTTTCCTTTTTTACCTTCATGAGCTCCTGGACCTGGGTATTTGCTTGCTGGACCTCCTCACCACCAAAGACGTCAATGTGGGAGCGGATATTGTGTGCGAGTGCCTTTTGCTGGTTGATGAATGCCTCGGCCGCGAGGAGTTCCTGCTGGGCATTGTCGGGGAGCTGGCTAAAGCACGTCGTCTTTTGGATCTCGTTGATGTTGTTGAACTGGAGCTGGCGCGTGGTCTGCACGGCATCGGCCGACGCGGATGTGGCAGCAAGGCCAAACGCGTCCTTTGACGTGGCAGCCGGTCGCTTGGGAGGCGCAAACCCGGCCAATTCCACGTTTGGCTTGTCATCCCTAGGTTTGAACGCGTCCGCCATTTTCAGCGGCGCCGCCGCCGCGGTCGTCGTGGTCGTGGTCGTTGTGGCCGTGCTGTCGGATGCCGCGGAATCTGCCTTTTTCGCGCCTGGAGCCGAGAACATGGGCAATGTCGGTGCTGTGGTCAGCGCGGGCTTGGCAGGCGTCGATGTGGACGTTGCCGGGGCGGCGGCGGTCGTGGTGGGCGCCGTGCTCGTCGACGTCGATGTGGCAGCAGGCGTGGTGAATGAAAAGGCAGGCGCAGACGACGTGACGGCAGCACCAGAGGTCGTTGCAGGCGCGTCGGACTTTGGCGTGCCCTTGAACGTGAACAACGGCTTGCCGTCGGATTTGTCCGTCGATTTGAGCACATTTTCCAGCGAGAAAAGCGGCTTGCTGCCGGCGTCTATATATAAAAAAAAAAAGAACAAAAAAAAAATTAAAAAAGGGTGAATATCGACGTCATCCAGCATTCATTTATAAGCGGAGCAAAAACATATGATGGCGATGCGACACGCTTCGTTTTTTTTTTTCCACAATTTCGCTTTTTTCTACGTTTTCGCCTCATTTTCCTCTTTTTTTTTCCACGTACCTGATGAGGAAGGCGCAGTAAACGAGACAGATTTGGCGCGATCGTTGGACAGGTCGTCGCCGCGGCGCTTCCGGCTTGCCGATTGATCAGCAGAAATGGCATCTTTGTCCGCAGGCGGCTTGCCAAAGGTGAATTTTGGCGGGGATTTGGGCGCAATGGTGGCACCAAAGGGTGAGGGTCGCGCGGCGTCGGCAGGTGCGGTGGTGGCAGGTGCGGTGGTGGTGGTGGTAGTAGTGGGCGCGGCAGGCGGCTTGCCGAAAGTGAATTTTGGCGGGGACGTGGGCGCGAAGGTGGCACCAAAGGGTGAGGGTCGCGCTGCGTCGCTGGTGGCAGGTGCGGTGGTGATCGCGGTGGTGGTGGTGGTGGTGGTAGGCGCGGCAGGCGGCTGGCCAAAAGTGAATTTTGGCGGGGATGTGGGCGCGATGGTGGCACCAAAGGGTGAGGGCCGCGCGGCGTCGGTGGTGGCAGGTGCGGTGGTGGTGGCAGTGCTGGTTGCAGTGCTGGTCGCAGTGCTGGTCGTAGCGGTGGTGGTGAGTGCGGCAGGTGGCTTGCCAAAAGTGAATTTTGGCGGGGATGTGGGCGCGGTGGTGGTACCAAAGGGTGAGGGCCGCGCGGTGTCGGCGGTGGCAGGTGCGGTGGTGGTGGCAGTGGTGGTGGCAGTGGTGGCAGTGGTACTCGCAGTGGTGGGCGCGGCCGGCTTGGCAGGGGTAAACGAAAAAGTCGAAGTTTTGGTGAAATCCGTTGTAAACTCGGGAATCTTTGGCGGAGTGGGTGCGGATGTGGATGGGGCGCCAAAGGAGAACGATGGCACCTTGGTCACGGAGCTAGTCTCGCCTTGGGTTCCGGTCGTGGGCACACCAAATGTGAAAGTTGGCGTCTTTTTGGCCGTTTCGCCGGCTTGGTCCTTGTTATCAGAGACAATGGGTTGCGATGAGAAGCCTTGCGTGCTGGAGAAGTCGCTGGCACCAAATGCCGTGCGCTTGTTGCCGTCGTCGTCGTCGTTGGCACCGCCTTTGGTTTGGCTGCTGATGGACAAGGACCGCTTCTTGGCGCCAGCATCCATGGTCGTCGACGTTGTTGGACCGCCAAAAGTAAATGTTGGTTTGCTGGGCGTTTCTTGGGCAGCGCTGGTGCTGGAGGTTGTCGTTGGCGCAGCACCAAAGGTGAAAACAGGCTTTTTGGGCTCGTCATTGTCCTTTCCGGTGGTGGATGGGGCAGGCGCAGATGACGCACCAAACGTAAAACTCGGCTTTTTGGGCTCGTCATTGTCCTTTCCGGTGGTGGATGGAGCAGGCGCAGATGACGCACCAAACGTAAAACTCGGCGTTTTCGCAGCCTGATTGTCCCCACCTTCCTTGGGCAATGTCGCACCAAAGCTAAACGCTGGCTTTTTTAGCGTGTCGTCTTGCTTTGCAGGCGCGCCAAAGGGCGACGGGCGCGACGTGGCATGGTCGTCCTTTTTGCTGGCCGTGTCGGCGGCAAATGGCGAAGGTGTCGCGGCCGACGTGGACCCAGAGGTGGTGCCAAAGGTGAAGAAGGTGGGCTTTGCGGGCGTGTCCTTGTCCTTTTCCTGTTCGCTGCTGGCATCCTTGGCGGGCGGCACGCCAAAAGGCGATGGTTTTGCCGTTTTCGCCGCGCTGTCATCTTCTTTGGCCGAAAGCGTAGACGCCGCTGTTGTTGGTGGAGCCGCTGGTGTGCCAAAAGAGAATATGGGTTTTGGCGAGTTGCCTGTCGTGGCCGTGGTGCTCGTGGTACTGGGGGCCGGGGCGCCAAATGAGAATCCAGGCGTTTTTTCTTCCTTTTTGTCAGCGGCAGGCGGGTTGAACATGGCGAACGCGGGTTTCTTGGGCTCGGTGGTGGGTGCAGAAGCCGAAGCAGCAGTATTAGCAGCGGGTGACGCGGGCAACGTGCCAAATGAAAAGGCAGGTTGGACGGCAGGCGCGTTTTGCTCTTTTTCGGTGTTTTGCGTGCCGAAGGAGAAGGTTGGTGTTTGTTTTGACGCGTCTTCCTTGTCGCTGGTGGTGGCGGCGGTGGTGGCGGGGGCGGGTTGAGCACCAAAGCCAAATGCCGAGCCAAAAGGCGAATTGGCCCTTTTCGCAGTCGTGTCGTCCTTGTTTTCGGCGCCAAACGCACCAAAGCCAAAGGGCGACGTGGACGCAGGCGCAGGAGCGGTGGCAGCAGCAGTAGCAGCAGTGGAACTCACGGCAGGCGGCATGCCAAAGGCAAAACTGGGTGTTTTCGAAGACTCACTTACATTGCTCAGGCCAAAGGGTGAAGGATGGGTCGCGGTGGTGGTGCCAAAGGCCGAAGGAGGAGCTGCCGATGTGGGTGCTGCTGCCGTCCATGCGGGTGCCGAGGTGCCAAAGGCAGACGTAGAAGGGGAGCCAAAAGTAAATGGCTGCTGGCCGGGGGTTTTCTGTGGATCTTCCCTTGGCGACCCAAAGCCAAAAGGCGACGAAGCGGGCGGCCCGGCTGTGGCCGACGGCGAGAAGATTGGATTGACAAGCGGAAGCGTGTCATCCTTGGTGGTCGTGCCAAAAGGCGAATTCTGTGCCTGGCCAAACGAAAACGACGACTGCTGCTGCAGTTGCTGCTGAGGCTGCTGCTGCTGTTGGCCAAAGCCAAAGCTGGGCTGTAAAGAAGGCGCCGACCCACCCTTTTGAAGGCGACGCCGAGGCTGCAGGATCTGCCGCTGCTGAGGCGGCTGCTGAGGCGGCTGCTGAGGATCCATCGCTGAACGAAACAAAGAAAAAAAAAAAAAAAAAACACGTCAAGATTCAACAAACAACCCCCCTTTTCTTTCCTCATTCACACGCCTTGCATGCAAGCACTTTTTCGAGTATCACCCTCCTCCCTTCTTTTCCTACCCTCCCATTTTCTCCCCTTGCACACACACCACTTACCTTGAGAGAAAAAAAAAAAAGTCAAATGGATGGCTGGCACGTACAGCAGAAAAAGTAAAAGAGAAAGAGAAAGAGAAAAAGAAAAGAAAGCGGGAAAGAAAAACACCAAAATCAATAAGCCGACCCTGTTTGTAACTCCGACGCGGCCGTGCAAAAAAGCGCTTGTCACATTTCAATGCTGATGCGCGCCTTTCTTTTTCATTTTTTGTGTAAGCTTTATTTAGACAACATATACTCAAAGGGTGTGTGGGGGCTGGGGTGTAAAAAAGAAGAGTGGGAACAAAAAAAAAAAAACAAGGTACAAAAAAACAGGAAAAAAAAAGAGAAAAAAGGATTGATTTACAAGATTACAATTGGGGATCACGGGCTCAAGTCGACGCCGTGGTGGCCGACGTCGCAGGCGGCGTGCTTGTGCTGCCCGTCAGCCTGCTGATGATCGACATTCGCTTGCGTCCATGGGTCGTCAGACCCTTTTCGGCCTTTGGCGATGGTGTTTCTGGCACGCCAAGCTCAATCGCGTGCACAATGGCAAGATTGAGGCGCTAAAAAATCAAGGAGGAAAAAAAAAAAAAAAAGAGTCAGTTCCATCTATGTCTGTTTTTTTTCCACTTTTTCTAGACTTACAATGGCAAGACGATACTCAAAGTCGTAGCCGGAAAAGGCGAGGGCCTGTTCCCAGAGAGAGCGTGCGCGCTTAAAGTCGTCCTTGGCCCACAGATTGATGCCTGCCTCCCAATAGGCGAATGGCACGATCCATTTGGAGTAGCGCACGTGTTCGCGGTGGTCAATGACCCAATTGAGGTGGACAATGGCTTCGCGGTGGCGACCGAGGGCATTGAGGATGGACGACTTCATGACGAGCAACGTGCCGCGCTGATCATAATAATCGGGCACAGGCGCGTCAGGCGCAAGCTCGACGACGCGGATCTCGTATTCTTGCTTTTCACGCTCGTAGATGGCCTCGAGCGTGCGATCCACATACACGAGACATTGTTCCAAGGCCGACTCGGGCATCGTCGGGAAGCAATTCCACATGGCAAGAATCTCCAGTGCTGGCAAGCTAAAGTCCATGTCTTGGTACCCGCTCTGCTCAAAGAATTCCACGCGGCGCGCCACGAATTGCTCCATCTGCGTCTTTTTCTTCTTGTCAATCAGCTTGGGCGCCTCGGCGAAAGCAAGAATCGCTTCCGTGCGGTTGCCCATCATCTCCATGCACGCACCATAAAAGTATTTGACAAACGTCGGGCTCGTGTGCTTGTTCTGAAGCTGCGAAAGACGCGCCGCAGCAGACGCCCAGTCCATCCCCATCGCGCAATTGAACGCAATCTCAAAGATCGCCAAGTGCCCAATCGTCGTCTCGGCCCATGCGCCTTGGCTCACCTCGTGCGCATACACAAACGATTGCGTCGACAGCGACAGATTCTTGGCAAGACGCGACACGCGACCAGCATAGTACAAAAAGAAGGCAGAATTCGGGTATGTCTGCTGCGCGTCCAAAAGACACTCAATCGCAGGCTGCACAAGCTCTTGTGTCAGCAATTGAGGCGCAAACGACGTCAAAATCACATAGTACGACAGCAGCCTACAAAAAGAGAAAAACTTGGTAAAAAAAAAAAAAAAAAAAAAAAAAAAAAAAAAAAGAACCAGACAACAACAAAAAAAAAAATTACATCATGGATGCCAAGGGCGACCGGATACGACGGCCCTCCAAACACAGCTTGAGCAGCGCGAAACCAAGATGCTTGTCGGCTTTCCACCCAAAGGCAGACACAATGCGCAGAATCTTGGGCGGCAGCGACGACAGCAGCAGGTGCACAGAACCAATGCCAAATTGAATCGCGGAAATCGTATCTTGATCCATGTACTTGTTGAAATCTTGCCCCATGCGCTTGTACTCTTGCCACACCAAGCTGTAGCTGCTGTAAGCTAAATACAAAACGTGTCAGACAAGCGCGCAAAAGCCAAAAATCAAAGAAAAACGTGCGTCGACATGCCCATTTTCCCTCTTTTTGCCTTTTTTTTCCTCGTTTCCCCCCCCCTTATGCCCTCTTTTTTCATTTTTTTTCTTGATTTTTACCTCGTCGCAAATTCATGCCCATTTTCAGGTAACCGACGACGGTCTCTTGGGTGAGGTGGATGATGCTCATGAGCAGACCACACTCGGCGCGGACCACGTGCGCGCGCAAAGCCCCATTGGGCATAAACGATGGCTGCTTCATCTCGACCTGGCTCAGGGGACGCGTGTTGGTTGGCAAGTTCGTCGGGTTGTTGCCCATCAGGTTCGTGAAATAATGCGACACGGTGTCCTTTAGCGGTTTTTTGGCCGACGCAGCCTCAATTTGCGCATTCGCAAACTGATACGTGTCGTGCAGCGTCGCAAGAGCATTCTCGACGTCACGGCTGTCATTGGACTATGGTCACACAAACAAAAAAAAAAAAGGAGGCGGGGGCTCAGAATCCATGCATCGCCACAACACACAGATCACGCCATGCTTACGCTGATGGCTTTGATGAAAGCCATGCACCCAAGACCAAGCGCATACAATGGATCGCTACCAAAACAAAAAAAAGAGGGGGATATTGAGCTTCCTTTACCTTGGCAAATTCGTGCAAAAATCGTAAAAAAAGAAAAAAAAGAAAAAAAAAAAAACGGACTTACGCGTCAGCTTTTGCGCCAAACATGGTTTTGGCGTCTGAGAACTTGTTGTTGAAAAAGGCCTGCATGCCCTTGAGCATGTTGATGTCTATGCCGGCAAGGGTCAATCTTTTTTTTTTTTTTTGCGATTTTCTCTTTTTTTTTTTTTTTTACCATATTCCTCTTGCGCACGCGGCCCCATGGTGTTTGGCAGGACGTTCTTGAGATCGACTTTGCCCGGTGTGATGGTGTTTGATTGGGCATATTCTTGCTGCTCGCGCAATTCCGCAGGCAAATCCGGTGATGGCGACGTGGGCGTGGGTGCCATGCCTGGGGTGGGCGGTGTGACGAAATCGGCCATGTTCTTGTCCGACGGCAAGTCGATATTCTTGTCCGTGTGCACGCTCAGATCGGGTTTCTTTTTCGCCCCGTGCTCCTCTTCGTCGACGAGACCGACATCCGTCAGGCCAACATCCGACGGCACAGGTGTCCCAGGTTCACTCGCATCGTTGGTTGACGTCGTTGTCGTCGTCGTACTCGTGTCGATGGCGAGCGACGCCACCTTGGCCTCGTCATCCACGCCATTCGACGATTGTTGCTGCTGTTGTTGCTTCACTGTGCCTTGCAAGGCGCTGATCACCATCGACAACCCCGCCGCACCGCCCACTACGCCATCGGCCTCTTCATCATCATCGTCGTCATCATCATCATCCTCATCTTCATCGTCGTCGGCCTCCTTTTTCTCGTCGACATGTCCATTTTGCGCATCGGCAAATTCGTCTTCCTGCTCTTGCGTGGCGTCTTGCCCGTTGCTGCTGGTATCGATGGCCGCCTCCTGCGTGGTATGCTCTTGCACAGGCACTGGCGCATCGCCCTGTGTCTTTTCGACGGAATCCGACATGAGGGGTAAAAAAAAAAAACCAAAAAAGGGGGTAAAAAGTAAAGAAAGAAAGGAAAAAAAAAGGTAAAAGTGAAAGAAAGAGAAAAAATGAAAAAAAGCACGTCCAACCCTCCCCCACCTCTGTGCTGGTGTGATTGCTGGGAAATACAGCGTAAGACGACCAACAAAATGCACTTGCCGTGTAACAAACCTTTGGTTTGGCGCCTTTCATCCCCCAGCTTGCCATCCAATCAAGGAAGCAAAGCCGCCTCGCCACGGCCGTGGCAACACCGCCAATTTCAATTTCAGCAAATTGAGCACCAACTCTTTTTTTTTTTCCAGGATCTCGTGAAAAGACGTGGTGCAAGCAAGGTTCAAACTCTAAATCTCGTCGCCCTGTGTCACCTCATCCGCCTAAACTACCTTGTTTTTGCCTGTTCATCTCGATCTCGCCCTTTCATATTTTATTCTTGCGTGGGTGATTGACCAGGGTAACGCGTCCATGGGGTGCGTCCATGGCATAAAATCGCGTGAATTCTCAATAAAACTAACAAAAAAAGACGTGACTCATGGTCGTTGTTTGAGTGAAGCCAGAATGAGAAAGGAAATAAAAAAAAAAGGGCAAGATACCAATGCGTGATTAGATACATCGACGTGCCTGGGAAAAGTTCATTCAGGCACACACCAAGCTTTCACAGGCGGGATTTGAAAACTTGCACACTCGCACACACACACACATGCGCGCCATCGTTTTTTTTTTTTTTTTTTCGCCCGTGCACGTCCGCCACCCATGTGTCGTTTGGCTTGCCAACAAGACGCAAAGAGGAGAAAGAAAGTACAAAAAGCAAAACTTTGAGCCCCCATTGGGCTTTATTTCGCCGAAAAAAAAAGTACAAAATCTATGGCAACACAATGTATTTTTGCAAATGCTCGGGGATCGCCGTCAGCAGGTTCTTGGACTCGAGCCATTGGCGGCTAAAGAGGCGCGATTGGTATCGGTAGGCGCCATCGGCAAGGACGGTGACGATCTTTTTGTTCTTTCCGAGCTGCTTGGCCATTTTCATGGCGGCAACGACATTGAGCGCCGACGACGCGCCAACGTAGATGCCCTCCTCGTGGAGCAGGCGGTACACCATGTGGATGGACTCCTCGTCCTTGACATGGACGGCACTGTCGATCAATTCCTTGTCCTGGCCCAAATTGTCGGTGATGCGGCCCTGGCCAATGCCCTCGGTGATCGACCCATTGCCCGTGCGCTCCAATTGGCCCTTGGTGAAGTAGCTAAACAGCACCGAGCCGGGCGGGTCGGCCAAAAACACCTTGACATCATCGCCCTTTTGCTCCTTCAAGTAGCGCGCCGTGCCCGCAAGCGTGCCGCCCGTGCCTGTCGCACAAACAAAGCCGTCCACCTCGCCATTGGTCTGCGCCATGATTTCCGGCCCAGTCGTCTCAATGTGCGCGCGGCGGTTCGCAATATTGTCGAATTGATTCGTCCACACCGCATTGTCAAGGCTTTCCGCATGACGGCGCGCCTGGTGGTTGTAATTCTCAGGATTGTCAAACGCAACAGCAGGCACAGGGTACACCTCGGCACCAAGCATGCGCAGCAAGTCAATCTTTTCTTGCGACTGGAAAATCAAATAAAAATGAGTCAAATGCCCGTGTTTTAATAAAAAGGCTCTCTTCTTCTTTTTACCTGAGTGTTGGGCATGTAAATGACACACTTGTAGCCCTTTGCGCGGCACACGTGCGCAAGGCCAATACCCGTGTTGCCGGCCGTGCCCTCGACAACGGTGCCACCAGGGCGAATCAGACCCTTTTCTTCGGCATCCTTGACGACAAAGAGCGCAGCGCGGTCCTTGACAGAACCACCAGGATTCATCCACTCGGCCTTGCACAAAATATCAGAGCCAACCTCCTCACTCATGTGGTTCAGGCGAATCTGTCAAAAAAAAAAAAAAAAAAAAAGTGGCGAGGATGAGTGTCCGCTGCATTTCCATGCCATTGACCCCCTTGGCCACCTTTTAGCACACTACAAGCATGCTTCAGGCCACTCAAAAGGAAAAGGTACTTACCAAGGGCGTGTTGCCAATAGCGCCAATCAAGCCAGGGGTAATCTAGTGTGGAGGTGAACAAAAAGCGGAGAAAACGGTGAGAAACACGCGCAAAGCTGTCAAGAGCCAACCCGGGCTTACGCGAGGCACAACCGCAGGCTTGACAGCGGTAGAATAGGCACGGCGAGCAGCCAAACGAAGGGTGTTCATTGTAAATGGAGTAAAAAAGGGGGTGAAAGAAGAAAAAAAAAAAAGAGAGAGAAAGAAATAAAAAGAGTCGCAAAAAAGGTCGACCCAATGCTTCGCGCCCTTGCGCCATGGATCTCGCCATTGGCCATCGGCGTCCCAAACTCGCATGACGCCATCTCCCCACACACTTTTGAAGATTTGCAAGCGCGGATTCGGCAGCAGCATCTCGCCGGCCCGCACACATCCGTATCGCCCCAGGGGCAGCACCTGTCAAACAAAAATTGGGCAAAACGTGACGGATGACAAAACCAGAGGGACAAAATCGCATGACTCAGCTTCCAGGCACTTTTCACCGCACCCCCCCCTTCACCGCAGCAATGGCACTGCGCAGTTGTTGTTTGATCATCGCCAGTGGCCCCCCTCAGTCGCCTTTTTCGCCCCCTGAATTGGTAAACAGGCAAGAAAAAGAGTTTATTTCGGTTACTTGGCGGTCATTTTTATTCTGTTGCGAGCGGCCAAGTGCCTCAGAGCAAAAAGAAATAGAACTGTACGTAGACATGAAGCTGCCATCAATGCCCGTTGAAAGATGACACCATGACAGGCCTGGCGCCTTGCATTGGGAATTGAGCCTTCTACTGTGACTGAAAGCACAATGATCTGCCTCATTATACAAAAAAAAAAAAAAAAAATACAATTATCTGCCTCGTTTTCTTGGAACACGTCACGTGCTCAGAAGAAACACCATCAGTTCGGCGGAAACATGTATAAGAGAGTGTCAGCTCGTAGAGTCGCGTGGGACCATGGGTCAGACTCTCGCATTGCCTTTTTACCGGACAAATAGAATTTTTTACCCAGCATCTCACGCCATCATTTCACGCGAACCGCGTCTCGTGCGCGTATTTACAGTACCATAAAAATACAACAAAAAGAAGCGTGCAAAAAAAAAACGAGAACGATGAGATCAATTATTATCATAGCCAGACACACCATTTGTGGGGTGTTACAGTACGTAGGTGTGTCAAATGTCAATGCATATCATATGATATGATACAGTATTGCTTGTGTGCATTGTAGACAACAGGGCTCCTGTTAGGTCCCAGCGCATAATCACACTCTAAAACGTAAAACACTCAAATGGCTCTAGGGAAATGATCTTACTGGGAGGAAACTTGCTTTTTGAGGCAGATGCCTTTATTTCTTACGTATGTGAATTATGAGACTATTTATACAGTATTTGAAAGGCATCTGCACTGAGAAAACCAGAAAGGGGGCTTGAGGTCGAGACCCATTGGTCCTTGACCTCCTTCCAACACTCACTAATCGTGGACTGCATTAGTAAAAGGAGCTGATTGAGCATTGGACATTGACGAGGGACACGAGGAACTTGCAACGAGGAGAGGCCACAGGGAGGGGAAACAAGATTGTTGGCTTGACGCGAGAAGTAAAAGAGAGAAAGGTTGCGATAGAAAGGTGCCGATTGAGGAGTCTTGACGAATTGGTGAACATCCGCTCTTGCAGACCGGATGCATTTGATTTGAGACGCGCTCCTACTGTAAGCGCGACAGATATTTTTAGATTGGATTTTGACATTTTGCCGCAGCATTTGCTGCGGATTGGCGATCAATGCCAGGCCTGCAGGGCAAAGCCTGACAGCTACACACCGCCAACAATACAGTAATGTGGTGCCTATGATACAGCCAGTACGGTAGTACGTAGCGCGTGAAGCCTTGAACTCATCAGGCCGAGCTGATGATGAGACGTCGTGTTGGCTTTTTTCGAGCGTCTTTTCTTTCCAGGAAACCATTATTACAGTACTGTATGATACAGTACTGTAAAAAAATCCAAAGGTTCATTGAGCTGTTGCATAAAAGACCGTACCTCAAAATGCCGTTTTTTCACAAATTCAGCACAGGCCCTTGAAAAAATTAGCGGACCGTGGTAAAACTGGCACTGTTCGAAAGAGACGCGATCGAATGTCATTTTCCAATTGTTTGTTCGCTCGATGGAGGAGGACGACCTTAATAATACGTTTGCAAAAGCCAATCAAACATTTGATCAATTTTCAGACTCAATTTTTTCGACGACAGAAAAACCTGCAGTTCGTTTTCGTACAGTAACGTGTCACGGGCAGCAGCTGATCAATCTTCTCTTCTGTCAAATGAATGAGCACAGTTTAATCGGTGGATGACCAAAACTCGCAGAGAAAATTCACTTTTTCGTCAAAAACTTTGATCGCGATTTGCTCGACAATGGTCTAATAAACCTGTGATTTTTATTCCAGCTTTAATAACAAACAGGGGGGTAAAATACCTAATGGGATGACTTGCAGCGCACTAAATCTTGGGTTTGAACTTTTTGCATCGGTCATTTCACCAGCCTGCAGCCCATCCACGACTCAGCGCATAAAATGTGCAAAGCAAAAAAATAAAAAAACGAAAAAATTAATAAAAATTCCATGCAATCCACTTACTTAATTTGGAAGTGTAAAACTTTAAATTTTTGGAAAATAATTCGCACCAAAGTAGGCACTTTTTCTCAGTCGATCGCCGTTCATGCATCACTCTTTGACCAGTTTCTTAAAATTGGGGGGGGGGCGAGCTGCCATTTTGTGTGCCAATAGCAAATCGTCGGAGCTACCTGTTTGGGATGCATTGATCACTCGGAGTTCGAAATATCCTAAATTTGGCATTTTCTGAGATTGAAATGTGTGACCCCTGAGTGACCCCTGAATTTTTCAAAAGTGGTCGTAGCGCTCTGGGGGTTTAAGCTTTTTTGTTGCAATTTTTGCGTTGAATGCAATGTGGCTATTTTTGAGCGGGGTCAAATATGCAGATGGCGAGATGAACGCAAAATAGAGCAAATGGATGGTTTTTGGAATTTACAGGCTCAAAACAAATCGGGCGGTCCCGTCACGAGCATTATTAGGCTGCAGTTCGTGCCGTGACGCGATTTTCATCGGTGGGCAAGTAGGCTGTAATTTTTTTTCTGGAAGCACAGCGAGCCGGCAAAGTCTGAAAACATTCACTATATTCTTTTCCATGGGCAAATATATACAGTATGATACTGTATGATACTGTAATTTTTTTGCAGTGCTTGTTGTGTACAGTACCACAATGCTGCTGTTGTAAGCCTTGTCAAATTTGGCATTGATCTGGAATCTGGATGATGCGCAGCAGATCAGACCTGCATTTAAGCTCAGTTGCACACAACACGCTCTGACGTACGTACTGTATGATGCCTGAGGCCCTGAGCACATCTACCGGTACAGTAATTCGCCTCATACAGTATGATACAGTAGCCTATTTCCATAGCCTATGAAGATATTTACTGTAAACGTCTCTTTCCCCTCTCTTTCCCCGTTCTTTTCTCTGGCTCTCTCAGACTTTTGATATACGGTATCATAAAAGCCTATCTTTAGTGTTTAGTCCTATCATTTGTCCTTTTTTTCATTCGCAAGCCTGTATCTCTGAGGACGATAGTAATCACTCTATTGTCTTGTACCGTATCATATGATAAAAAAATGTAGAAATTGAGATTTATGATACGTACGTATCATATCCAAGGCACGGTGCCTGCCTGTAATTTTGGCCAAATGGCAAGTGCATGATATGATGGGACATGGGACGACACAAAATAGAATCTGCGCCGCCATGATGAGAGCAAGTAAAAACAAACAAAAACAAACCAAAATTATGATTGTTCAACTGCTGCGACCCTGTAGGCACTGTAATGGCGTGAAATCTGGGTGCTCTGAATGGAGTGCAATAGCTCCAAGTGTGTGTCGGACTTTGGGACGTGTCATCCAGCGTTTTAAGAGGTGTCACGAGCGTCTTTGCTTCTCTTTCTTTTGCCTTTTCTCCTTTTTTATAGCATATGCCACGCCATGGAGTGTCTATCAAAGGAAAGTTTGACATACACGCGGTGCTACTGCGAAGAGAACATTTACAAGCTGTGCGAACACTTGCGATCTACATTCCCCGAGGCACTTGACCGCTCAAATGTCGTGTTTATCAGCAACGAGCGCAAACAGGTATTTGCGACGCGCTCTTGCTAATAAAGACGCCTTTTATGATTTGACCAAGCTTTTTGGATTGCTCACCTTTGTGACTAGATCCCATTGTGGTGTCAAAAAGCAAGCCTTGATCGACCTTTTGTCATTTGGGTGCGTACAAAAGTGTTGAGAGAATTTGACCAACTCTATTGACCTTGTTACTGACACTTTTTTTTTTTTTTTTTTTTTTTTTTTGATGCTCCGAAGGACTATCACGTAATTCTGTTGATAGACCAGGACGACACCGACGCGTAAAAAAAAAAAAAAAAAAACAAAAAAAGAAAATCTGCGCGGTCTACTGAGGCTTGCATTTTTTTTTTTTTTTTTTAGGTCGACATCGCTTATTTACGACTTTGACTCTACGCTGCCGTTTCCATGTGCATGGCACGACTACACACACGCGACGTTCCAACCATTTGTGAATTTGAGACCCGAGTTTCAACGCGTCTTTCGCGTCATTCCAGCCAGGGCGTTCCTACAGAGCTTTGCAAGTGATCGATCGCACATGGTAGGACAGCTCGATCTTTTTGGCTCCATTTGATCTTTTGCAAGTGCTGACGGATCCCCCTTTTTTTTTGGGGGTGTGTGTGCTAGATTCGCGAGGATGGCACATATTACGCGCCTCCACCCACGTATGCGCCCATTGTGTCTGCAGACGGCTCGACAATGACCTTGCCGCGCTTCCAGGACATGATCTCCACGGCTGAACCCGAAAAATACGGCGTTGTCATGGACATGGATACCTTTTTGAATCGTAGAAAAGCTTAGCGCGCAAAAAAAAAAAAAAATAGTGATTTTGGTGCGCCAGATGCGACAGATACGCGGTTTTTTGAGCGGCACATCCCAATTGACAAGTCCGTATCGCGGTCATCATTTTTTTTCAAGGACTCATAGATTGAAACACAAATATTATGCATTTTAGTCTTTTTTCATTACGTATACAAAGGCGGCGAGCATCAAATCAAAAATTGCAATGGTATCAGTAGGCAAAAACGAGGGTAGCTAGAGCTTTAGTTCGGCAAGGATGCGGCTGCACACGTTCTTGTACTGCCAGGTATCGCCGCTGACGCGGTGGAATTGAATGCCATACATGCCGGGGAGCCATGACACTTTGACAATGTAGATTTCAAAGCGGACGACGAGGTCAGGCACGGTGACCGAGGCTGCAGACGTGACGTGGGCGAGTGTGGTGGGGCGCTCGGTATCTGTTGTGCCGTTGGACGAGGAGGATTTGTGTGTGACGCGATGCATGTCGATGCTGGGCAGATGGACACATTCAAGGCATCGCGTGTTTTCGCGCCACTTGATGGCCATTCGCTCCAAGACGCGGATCAGGTCGGCACGGATCACGGATGGGTGCTTGGTGGATGTTGTGGACACGGAAAACAGGCCCTTGAGAAAAACAGGCTTGATTTCCTCATCGGCCGTGCCCTGACGGCGCGCGTGGTATGACGACGCGTCGGGTGACATGCAGTCGGCGGTGACAGGTGGCGGTGTCGTGGGCGGTGGTGGGAATTGAATGTGTTTTCCTTCCATATGCGCGCTGTGCGAGAGTCTGCGCGCGTTTTGCCGTGAATTGCCTTCTATGGCCATGGTGAAGGATGGACGCGGCCGCGACGCTTGAGGCGGGCTGGTAGACGACAGCGAGGGTGCAGCACTGGCGGGAGACGTTGCGCTATATTTCTTCTTTTCGTGATGATGCAGTTTTTTGCTCAATGACCGGCCGAGGCGTTTCATTGGATTGTCATCCAATGATAAGAGATGGGTGTCAATGACGAGACCAGATCCGTGCGTTGGCCTGTGCGCCGCAGAGAGCTTGGACAGAGGCAAATTGTCATCGTCATTGCCGTTTTCATCGATTCCGTTGTTTTCCTTGATTTTCGGTGGATGTTGCCCTGGGGGTGTTGGGGTGTGGTGCTTACTAAAGACGCGGCTCAGGCCATGGTAGGCGTCCAAGACGGTGCGATGGTCGGCATCGACAATGCGGCCCATGGCATCGACGCGGATGTTGGTTTTGCCCTTTTCTGCATAAGTAACGCCTTTGGTGATATGTGTGTCCATCACGGTGGGTTTGGAAGGCTTTGGACGGTGGCTACTGTCCGCCGCGTGGGCAGCCTCGGGCATGGAAATGAGTGGCACGTGCTTGGATGGCGGGGAGGAAGACGATGGTGCGGTAGGTGACCGCGGGCGTGTTTGACGAGGCGGTGGCGTGTGCGTAGCGCGTCGCGTGAAGTCTTCAGGCGACGCACGACGTGTTACTGGAGATGACGTGGACGGCAATTGGGTGCTAAAAGACGCGTGGACAGGCCGTGGACTGATGCTTTTTGTGCGCCGAATGGCATCCCATGTGTTGCTCGCGGAAGGGCTGGACAGAACCGAGCCGTCAATAGGGCTGTTGCCGTGGCTCGACTGCAATTCGCGATCCATGCACTCGCGCACAAGATAGTAGATGGAGATCAACGGGTGATAGGCGGCGGGAATCACCTGCGGACTAATGTCAGGCAAATCATGCGGTGTGTGCTGGTTGTTGAGCCGCGCAAGTGGCGACAGGTGGAGATGGATCTCATCCTGTGCCTGTTGATCATGAAGAACACGCGCAATTTCCCCTTGTCGACGCGCAAGTGTGGCTGCAGCCTGCTGGTACTCGTGCGACTGGATAATCGCTTCCAATTGCTCCTTGATCTCCTCCTCGGAGCCAAACTCAAACCCAGTCATGCCTCGAATCACGTTCATGTCCACGGGCAGCGACAGCGGCGCGCGTTCGGGCAGATGGTTGTCGATAAGCGACTTATGCCCCTTGTTCATCCATGGGTGCGTAATAATCTCCATCGTCGTCGCACGGTGGCTTGGATTCACCACAAGCATCCGCGACAACAGCTCTTTGCAATCTAAAAAAAAGTGGGAGTATAAGAACTTTTTTTAGGAATGATAAAGCAATACGCGTTTTTTTTTTTTGTTTTCGCCTCCTTTTTTTTTTCTCTGCGCCTCTCTTATCCTTTTTGTATTTCTTTTTCTCGTGATCATACCAGTGCTCAAATGTGAAGGATAGTCGACAATGCCGCGTTTGATGCGCTGATGCAGAGCAGCAAGACTTTCGTCGTCAAACGGGACCTTTCCGCACACAAGCACGTACAGAACGACGCCAAAGCTCCAGATGTCCACCTCAGGGCCCGTATACGCCTTGGCATTGAGCAATTCGGGCGCAGCAAAGTACAGGGAGCCGCAAAAGGTCTTGAGCAGCGAGTGCGGCGAAAACAGATTGGATAGACCAAAATCAATGATCTTGATTTGCCCCGTGCGTGATATCAAGATGTTCTCGATCTTGAGATCACGGTGCACCAGCGAATTCTTGTGTAGGTAATCTGCGCAAGGTAAAACAAGGAGCGCAACTTGGTCAAATCTCTCTTCTTTTCTCTCTTTTTGCCATTTGCCCCTTTCAATTCTCTTTTGCATCTTGTTGCTCTATTGCCCACATCCTTTTTAGACTTACCGAGAGCGCTCAAGATCTGTCTCGCGAATGTTCTTGCGTGACGTTCCTTGAGTTTTCCATGAGAAATGATATAATCGATAAGAACGCCGCCATCGACGTATTCCATGAACATGTAATAGTATGGATCGAGGATGACGAGCTCCTTGAGACTGACAATGTGTGGATGATGTAGCAAAAGCATGATGCTGGCCTCGCGGATGGTGCGCACCTCGCGCTGTTTGTCTTTTTCGCGTTTTGCCTCGGCCTCTGCCTCGGTCAGCACCGCCTTGTCCTGGGTGCCTACTCGGGGCACGATCTTGACAGCGAGCTAGAAAAGAAAAGAAAAAAAATGATGTCATTGTTCATGCCCCTTGCAAAAAAATGGGATTTTACCTTTTCTTGGGTAAGATTGTGGATAGCCAGGCGGACCTTGCCCATTGAACCCGAGCCGACGGTGCTGACGAGTGTGTAGTTGCCAATGACGCGGCGCGGCTTGACGTGGCGCGACTTTTCTTTGTTGCTGCTGGCTCCGCTGGCCGCCGCGCCTATGTCTGTGTCAGGCCCCGCATACGCTGGCAGCGACGACGACAAATTGGGCGAGTCGCGCAGCACCAAGTTGCCTGTTGGGCCCGGCACAGTGTGTTGGGCGCTCGACGCCTTGAGCAGCGAGTCGTCCGAGTCGTCCAGACTGGGTATCATTATAGCATTGCCATGGTTGCTCATCTTACAAGGCAAGCAAGCTCAAATATAGCTAAAAAGCAAAAGAAAAGGACCAAAGTGAATGCGCAAACGGGAATGCAAAAGTAAGAAAAAAAAAAGACAAAAAAAAGTGCAACAAAAAGAGTCCGACCGCTCCTTGTTCCCGCCAAATTTCAACGCCGCCATTCATGCAGAAACGGGGTTGCCCTTTTTTTGCCCCCCCCCTTTTTTTAATTTTAGTTGTTGGCAGCATCAAATGCAGAGGTGAAGGTGAATGTCTTGTCGGCAATGATGGTCTCAATGCGGATTTCTGTCAGGCCAAAATACATGTTGATCTCAATGCGCACCTTGTCACCCTTTTCATAGCCTGGCAGATAGGGCATTTTGATCGGAAAGCGGCCCACTTTTTCAATCTCATAGTCCGACACATGCCGCGGCACGTCATCGTCGTCGCCGTCATACGCGTAGAGATCTAGCCAAAAAAAATAATAGAAAAAGTCACATCAGCAACTTGTCGCGCCCAATCCACCCCATTTTCTCGCGCCAATTCGCACAACGTTGTCATGACAAGATACCCCCGACATTCAATGGCTGCACAAATTTGGCCAATAGATGTTCTTTGCTCTCACTTTTCCCTTTTTTTTTTTTTTTGTTTCTCGTATCGCGCCTGTTTGTTCCTGTGGTCCTTGCTCGCGCAACCGATTGTCATCCAATTTCGCCATGACACAACACTCTAGCATCCATTAGTCGCATTCCAACCCCCCCAAATCCTCTTTTTTCATTTTTTTTTTTTTTTTTTTTTACCCGAATCAGTGTTGCTTGGGTATCTGATGACGAATTTTTTCGACACGCACTCGTCAATCTTGATGCGCTGGCCCTTTTTGACATAGACACTGAAGCGGTGCCTACAGAAGCGTTGCTCGTCGACGCCAATGACCAGGTATTCAACGGGGTCCAGCCCGTCCGCAAAGAGCATGCGCGTCTCGACGCCGTACGTTCGCCGCGACACGCGCTCCGTGACAATGCGCGGATTAAGCCCAAAGTAAACCGCGCCGCGCACCACTGCAAGCTCGCCACGCGGTGGCACGCCAATCATGTCGATTCGCGACGCAAACCGGTCCTCGATGCAATGGAAGAGATAATTGGACTGCCCAAACCCGCCAACAAGGAACAATGCCTCCAATTGCGGCGACTGCTCCATCTGGCCCTCAATCAGGTCCATCACCTGCTCCACCACAGGGTCAAACACGTATTCCTTAAGCTCCGCAGCCGGAAGCTGCAATGTGCCTTGATCGAGACCCATCCGGCTGTCAGAAATGTCAGACACGTCCATACTCGCCGGCAAATCGAGGTAATGGTCCTCCTCACCATCGAATTCCGGCTGAAAAATTAAAGAAAGAGGGGAAATTTTTAAAAAAAAAAATGAGACACGGCACGCTTTTTTTTTCTCTTTTACTTATTTTTTTTCTTTTTTTCTTCGGTACCTTGATGGCATTGACAAATGTTTCCATGATTTGATCCAGCACTTCGTCTGCAATATCGATAAAAGCCAGCTTTTCTACGAGGTAGTGGCGCATCCGATTGTCCAGCAGCCCAGATCCGCATGTCGCGCCATGACCACGCGTCACCTCGCGCAACGTTTGCCTAATACCACCAAAACAAGAGAAAATGCACAATGAGTATGCCAATTTTCACTATTTTTTTTATACGCGTACTTTTGCCCCTGAGGATGATAAATTTCAAAGACCATGAGATCGACGGTGCCGCCGCCTGCATCGCACACCAGGAACCGCTGCCCGTGCTTTAAGTTGAATTGCGTAGATTTCTTCTGGCAATAGAGTGCCGCGGCCTCGGGCTCAGACGTCAGCAACAGCCGCTCCATCGGATCATCGCGTGAAATCATGCCTGCCCGCGTCGCAGCCTCGCGCATCATCGCTTTGGCTCGATCGTTCCACATGGCCGGCACTGTCAGGCACTGCAACCAATAAAAAGAAAAGTTAGCATGGCCATTGAATTTACCTCAAAAAAAAAAAAGCCACTTACATAGCGAAAATGCTCCTCCGAGTAAAATCCCGCGAGTCTTCGATGGATCTCGGTTTTGGCGTGCGCCATGAGGCCATGCAGGTAGTCGGCAATCAGATCAACAACCTGCAGGTCATTGGGCAGCTCGGCATCCTGCATATGTGCGTCCAAAAACAGCTTAAACTTGCTCATCAGGATATAGTGATAGCTGTTCGGCCGATTCGCAAGGCGACGTGCCGAATGACCCCATGCAACCATGTCTGTCGATCCCTTTTCATACAGCGTCAGCGACGGCGTCTGCGCAGTAAAATCAGAAAAATAGATAAAAAGCAAAAAAAAAAGCAATCAGCATCCCTCAGCCATGCTTTTTCTCGTTTGAATTCCACTCTGTACCTTGGGATAGATGCTCCTGCTTTGCGCTGGCCATGTTACCACATCATTGACTTCCTCCGTCTGGTGCAAAGCATAGGAACAGCCAGAGTAGGTCGTGCCTGACGCAAAGAAAAAGGAAAAAAAAAAAAAAGGCGCGCTTGAATTGAGAACACTGCGCAAAAGGTTCAATGCTAATTCTTACCAAAATCAATGCCCACAACCACGGGATACTTTTTGCTGTCAAATTGATACGTCATGCCTCTCGACAGGTGAGAAAAGCGGCGAGAAAATACTGATTTCAGGAAAGAGCAGTAAAGAAATTAGGAACAATGGACCAGACCGCTAGAAATGGAACACACCTGATCCCTCACTGGGCCATTCAAGTCCCGCTTCCAACCAAGCCAATGTGCGCGGCCTCATTCGCCCATCATGGTGTTACCAGCTCATTTTCACGCAATTTATCATGATGAAGCAAAGCCGATGCCCTGGCTTTTCATTTCTGAAGCTTCTTTACTGCTCCGTCAATGATAGAGATGCGCGCCAATGGGCGCACGACGCGGCATTCGCCCTGCCTTTTTGACTTTGAAATCCAGCCATGCGCGGCATTTATTTTTCTGCGAGCCCAATTGACGCCCATGGTCCTTGCCCCTTGGATTTCCCAACGTGTCACAAAGTGCCATGGCAGCACAGCCATGCTAATGCACTCAATTTAAGAGTTCCAACAGCAGGGAATCCCGCCGCGCTGCAGTTCACTAGAAGAAAAAGCCAGATTCTCGTCATTTAAAAGGTACAAACGGTCGATTCTATCCAATCTTAAGTAAAACTTGCTTCACGTTTTATCGTAAGCTGACCCCTGAAAACATGGGGATGCCAAAGCTTGAAGATGATCACGTCTCCTTCATGATAAGAAAAAGACCTTTAAGGACAAAAAAAAAAAAAAGGCATGAAATCGTTGGATTTTATCAAAAAATAAAAAAGGGAACAGCAATGTGCGCCGTGCTATGCGCTCAATCCATGCTTGCTTCCCTCGTTTTCATCGTCAGCGTCGCCATTGGTCTCATTTTCGTCGGCGCGGACGCTTTTACTGTCGTTGTAGTCGCTGTACTCGTCATTTTCATCGTCGGCCTCATAGTCTGTGCTTTGACCTCCATGGATGTCGCTCTCAGTGTCATCGTCGGTACCCAGCGGGCCGGCTTGCTTGCCATTGGCGGGTTGCACGGATGACATAGCCGGGAATGACTCTTTTGAGGCGGGAAGCGCGTTTTCAACAGCAATAATGGACGCGGTGTCGACCAATGGCATTCCTGGCGCGTAAGGAAGAGACGACGGTGAGGTGTACGCTGGAGACGCGAAAAAAGTATTTTGAGCAGGCGTCATGAGAACATGTCGACCACCAAGCAAACCACAGTAGACAAAGTTGTTCTAGTTGATTCTTTGCACAATTTCTTCATTCCGAGTTAATAAACAAAAGTCAAGGTAAAGCGCACTTGAGAGAAAACCAAGATTTTAATCGCGTTGTAATTGTTTTCTCGGCAAGGACATGCTCAAATGATGCGTATTAGACTTCAAATGAATTGGCACGACGAGAAGATAATAGTTATTATTCTATTTGAGCCCGTTTGCGAATTTTTCTCGGTGTATTTATTACAGGATCATCAGTTTTGTGGTCATCTGCATGTCATTCGCCGGCCGGCGTCATATCCATAGCTCAAAAGTTATTCAGAAATGGCAAGCTGGAAACCCAAGTTGGGCCTCAACTTGCGACTGTCAAAGGCCACAGCAGCGCGCAACACGCATGTCGCAAAATCAGCCATTTCGAACTCCCAAATCAAAATTGAAAAAATCGGTCTCCCGAATTCCACCAAATTTTTACACAAGAGAGGCCCCGTGGAGAGACCACGGAAAATGTTAAAAAAGAGTGACATCGCCCTGCTGATTGACGAGCAATCCGGGATTTCAGCTAATATTTCATATGCGAATGGCACGGGATAAACGCGCTCATCGAGCCGCAGCAACGCGTCCATCAGCAAGAGACACGCCAGGTACATGGATTTCATAACGAACAGACGCGTGTCACTCGACGTCTGACACGCTTTATCACGTGTCAAAGTTGCCCCGCAAATATTCTGTTCGCGTCAAATCTGCCTGGAACACGTTTTTGCAGTGATCATCGATGTCCACGTAAACCGCAAACGGCGCGCTTTCTGATGATTTCAATTTCGCAGCTCTGTGGCTAATTTTCGTCGACTTGGCTTTGGAGTGAAAAAAAGAGGCAAATTGCATTTTACGTGACAACCACTCGATGCACCTCAGGGTTTTACTGCATTTTTGTCAGTTACTTGAGAGTGTTCACCCTATACTGGAAGGGCGTGGACATCTAGGGACCTAAAGTTTGCATTTTTCAAATCCATGACTGCACTCCTTGAAAAAATCGCCATTTTCGGACATCGTGTTTGCACGTCATTCAGTGGCCACATCGCCCAGGGATGGGCTCATTTGAACTAGAAGACTTGCGCGCGGTGAGTTCTTTGCACAGAAAATTTTACATGTTGCTGTTTCATCGACAAAAGACCTTAAAGGCATAAAAAGCGCCAATTGCGATACTCTGGACAATCATCTAGCTGATCTCCATTTTTCAATGCACAGTATGCTTCAAGAGGAACCAAAGCACAACAGCAGTAAGCGTGAGACGAGCAAATAAAAGAGTGCCATACGGCCAATGCTTCGGTTTTTCTTTTTTTTTTTTTTCTTGAGAAGCAAGATCACGTGTGCTCTAGAACAATCAACGTGATGCCTCCGCGGGAGTGCGTAAATGATTGTCTTAATGGCTGCCAGGCTAGCATCTGGCATGGCCAATGCCGATCTCCTCCTTACCGGGCCCACATGGGCTTTTTTTAAAGTTGAACAAACAAATCAAGCTAGCGCGGTAATCTTGTCGCTTGACAAGGTCCGGCCAGGATGGAATAAAAATGAAGAGCATCTTGATACGCTTTGAAATCTATTGTCAGGAGCCATGATTGCTCAAACAAACAAAGAAAAAGGCAAGCGCCATGATAACAAACAAATTCGTGATAATGCTTAATCACCAATCGCCCCATTGCTATATGGGCAAGGATATCCCGGCCGTGCTCTTGCAAGCCTTTGCCTTGCTCTTGTCTTGGAATTGAGGGGGATGGGTCTAAAAAAAAATACAAAAACACAAAAAAAAAAAAAAAATAGAAAACGCCCGTTGCGACCCATGAAGCCGCTGGCTCCCGGTCCCGAGACAAGTTTCATGGGAGGTCAATACGTCAATTGGCAAAAATATTGCCAGGTACCACCTCGCAACTATCATTGAGGATCACATGCACGCTTGGCCAATAAAAGAAGAAGAAAAAAAATGAGAATGGTGTTTTTTTGTCATGGTGGCACGGCTTTTTTTCTGCAATTAGACTAGGTAAAGCATCGCGTGGTGTGCGCTCTGCATGTGTTTTGTGGGAATAGAACGCGCTCTTGCCTCTCTTGTGGCTGTACAGGATGCAAATGAGGGAATGTGCATTGTGCGACATACAAATGAGAGCCCTCTCCCTCCCTTGATAACCCGCGCGGCTCATGAAGAGCGCGCGCGATAAATCAAAAATCACGCAAGATGGTCCTACAAGAATGATATGGCTGAAAAAGGCAAGTTCCCGGATAATCAAGTGAAAAGCGCGATTAAACGTTTGCGAGCCTTTTATCATTGGCAAGCCCATTGCGGATCAACGAGATCGCCCCCCTTGGCTATATAAATAATCAGTCATGGACAAAAGGATGGCGCCAAGGCTTTGCTTTTTTTTCTCCATTGATACGTCTTTCTTTTTTGCTTTGCTCATTTTTCCCCCATTTTCCCCTTTTTTTTTTCCATTCCCCCATGGGCAATCAAGTGTCCTACGCGAATTACACGACGATACCCACACCCGTGTCCAATCAGCTGTCGGAGAAGGCAAAGCAGAAACTGGGCACCCAGGTCCCACCAAAAAGCCTTGCCACGCCGCCAAACAGCAATCACAAAAAGGCGGCAGACGACACATTCCAATTCGTGCCTCCCACCGAGGAGTGTGCTATCAATGAAGTGTGCTTGTTCAACAATCGCAGATACATCGTGTCGCCCTATGCTAAATACCTCATGCCGTGCGATGCCGATGAAACCGATCGCCTGATTGTCATGGTAAAATATTAAAAAGGCGCGTATTCCCAGCCGGCCCATCTCATTCATTTTTTTTTTTTTCAACAATAGCATTACCTATTGAAACATGCCCTGCAGCACAATTTCATCGCACCAGTGCATGCGGTGCTTAATCAAGGCGATTATGACCCACATGAGCGTGCGACGGTCCTGGACATTGGCGCAGGCGCCGGCACTTGGATCATGGAGATGGCTTCGGAATTCCGTTCTGCAGGTAAGGAGATGGCACGTGAGATTTGATCAAAAACACGTAAACAAGGTTTCACTGATAAGCTATTTTTTTATTTTTATCAGATTTCCATGGCATTGATATTGCAAACATGTATCCATCGACGATCAAGCCGACGAATGCACATTTCCAGCACCATGACGTGCTGTGCGGGACGCTGCCGTTTGATGACGAGACATTTGATTATGTGTACATGCGACAAATGCTTCCCGGGATGACCAAAGAGCAGCTCCACAATGTTTTGAGCGAGATTTTACGCGTGCTCAAGCCCAATGGCTATGTGGAGATTGTCGATGCCGAGTTTGCCATTCAGCGCGCCGGGCCTGTCACACAGAGTCTGATGAACACGCATTGTAAGCGAAAAAAAAATAGAAAAAGAAAAGAGTGCAAGTGAATTGGACGCGCATGGGACTGACCATTTTTAAATAGTGGTCTCACGATTAGGGTCGCTTGGGATTGATGTGCAAGCGTGTCGGCAGATGGCGACGGTACTGATGACAACGCAATCCGTGCATGGCGGGTTTGTGGACACGATGCAGCACCAGGCGACAATTCCGCTTGGGTGGGGCGGCAAGTTTGGCGAATTGCATGCGCACAATGTGCAGCAATACCTGGAAGCGCTTGATCCGGCGCTGACACAATCCATGAGCACGTCCGATGACAAACCATGGCCAGCTTTGGCCTCGGGAGCGCCACATCCACGCATGGCGCGCCATCAAGCGGCTTCAAAGACCGACACCGTGGCATGGAGCCCCGCCGCCATTAAACACATGATCAAGGAATGCAAAAAATACCAATCACATCGCAATTGGTACGTGACCATGGCGCGCAAGGCCCCCACCACGCCTGCAGCCACGTTGGCAAGCTCGCTCATGAGCCGCACGTCGCCCGCGGTGTCCATCTTTAGCGGGTCACACGGATCGGCGTCTACGCATTACGCGCCATCTGTATTTAGCAGCAAATCCATGCACCCACCCACACCTCCCATCGACAAACAAGAGTGGGATTCGATCAATGACTTTATCAGCGGCTTCAAAGAATAACCCTCATCCATTTTATTTATTTTTTACACTCATTCCTTCCCTTTTCTCCCTTCGTTTTTCCACCAATGCCATCATGCTCGATACCCCCTGATACTCGTTTGACCAAAATCTCTTTGTTGTATATAGCCTTCTTCTTTTTTATCATTTATGCTACATTTCTCTACTTTTTTTCGGATACCAAAGACGCCATGATGCCCAAATTAAACACGTTTCATTTTTTTTTCTAGTTTCAATCGCACAAATTAGCGCCGAGAACGCGCCATTATAAGTATTTTATTTTCAATTCGATTCAATTCGATCCATGCAAGATGCTAAATGTCAAGTTATGCAGAATGAGGGGATAAAACAAGAGATTAGAAATGGAAAGTGGGAAATATGGGGGATAGGGGAGGGGGAAAAGAGGCGGGAAAAAAAAAGTCAATTTCGTTTCATGCAGTGGTGTGTTCTGTGGCGGTGATGGTGTTGACGCGCTTTTTGTTGCCAAGGAGCTTTCTGCGTGTGGATAAGCGCGATGCATGCGAATTTGGAGGCAGTATGTGGTCAGTTGCCATGATGGACAGGGAAGGCGCGGGCGACGTGGAGCGTGACGAGTAGACGGTGAAGCGCTGGTGCTGCGGTCGGCGGCGGATGACGCGTCGGCGCGAGTCAGTCGCGTCGTACATGGGTAATGATGGCGCGGTATGGTCTTGACGGCGCAATTGGCGTCTGCGGCGGCGCGTGGAGGACGACGAGGTGTCGGACACAACACTCATGGCAGACGACGACGCGGTGGACTCGGACATGCGACGCGCTGCGCCGGTCACGTGCCAATCATCTGGGCGAGTTGCATGCACGTCATCGCTCAAGCCAATTGGCGCCGCATTGGCGAGATCCGCAGCATTGATGCGCGTCGATGTCCATTTCAGCGCGTCGGTGGGCTGCTCAGTCGGCAAAAGTGGAGGTTCTTGTCTTGGATTATCGGCGATGTGCCATAGACGCGCTCTTTTTTCATGGTTGTTTGCAGTAAATCCTCGAATAAAGCGCTTTGCGCGTGTCAGCATGCGAGCGCACCAAGAATCCATGGCCACGAGCTCGTCGGGTGTGTGTGTAGTCGAGGGCATGGGCGGAAACGCGTGGTGCAAGCGGGGAAAACGACGCGATGGCGCAGCGGTCGACGCAGAGCGTGGCGGTGACGAGCTGATGGCCAGCTTTCCACTTGTATCGTCCTCGGACGCGTCATCAGACACGTCACGCGTGCCCCACATCAGGTCCGAGATGACAGACACGTTGGAAAGCGACGGTAGCGACGCAATCGACGATAAACTGGACGTGCTCATAAACGAGGGCCAAAGCGACAAGGACGGTGCATCCGGAAACGCGTCCAATGGGTCTGTCGCCTCGCTTTGCTCCATTGGCTCATTTGTGTCCTTTGCCTCCGTGTTGTCTTTCATGAAAAAGGGTTCAATGGCTTGTAATTCCTTGGAAATGGCTTCTTTTTCGGCTTGGCGCACGGGCGTGGATGTCGACAATATGGGCAAAGGCGGCAATGTGGATGTTTGGTGCGTGGGCATGGAATTGGACGAAAAAGCGCGTAAAAAGGGGAGATGTGGCGGAGGTGAGGGTGCCAACGGCGACACGATGGACGAATTGGGGGAGAATTGCGACGGTGAATACTGGGTATGCTGTTGTGCCGGCGCAGGGGGGACAATGCGCGGCAAGTAAGTGTCTGGTATCATGGGGAACGAAAGGAGATCAAGTGTGAGCGATGATGCGTCCTCGGTAAAAACATCTTCATCTGCGTTGTTTTCGTTGTTTTCGTTGTCATCGTCGTTGCTATGGCTACGGCCACCCGACGATGACCGACGCCGCCGCAGTCCATTGACAACAGTCGTCGCCGACGGCCGTTCCGTCGACTTTCCAATGGCATTGGCGTCTTTGTCGTGCTGGCTTGGCTGCTGCTGCCCGTCCTGCGCATTCATTGGTGGCAGAAAGTCCCAGTCAGATACCGGTGCCGTGTCGGTTGTCGTCAGGTGTTTGCCAAGATCGGGAGCCACCAGGATCGGCCGGCGCGTTGGCAACGTTGGCGACGTGTCGATAAAATCCTTGTCGTTGAGCGGCAGAAACTCGGGATCTGCTGACCGCTGCCGGCGGAGCTTGCGCCTGCGCGCGGGCGGGGTCGTCATGCAAAAAAAAGGTGGAAAAAAAGTGGGAAAAGGATGAAACAGGAATGAAAAAGAATGGCAAAAAAGCGTTAAGAACAAAGAAAATGAGTGCCAAAGAGCAAAAATGGATCGGCTCGCCTTTTTGACAGCGGTTTTCAAACTCCGACGTCATGTGATCGTGTCCGTTATTTCACTCCACTGTGTTTTTTTTTTTTGCGTTTTCCCAGGCCAAGATTTCTCATTGCCTCCCATCGGCCACGATTTCATTGAATAGAAATCATTTTTTTTCGAGGCGGGCACCAAAGACGGGGGACACTAGCGTTGGTCAAACCAACGTTTTAGGCGCTGCTTGGGCGGAAGGCCAAAGATGGCGCACGCGTGGCGCCGCTCCAAGGCGAGCCAAGAAGCGCTTTTTTTTTGTGTTTCTTTCCGCTTTCTCTTTGTTTCTTTTCTTTTTCTCTTTTTCCTCCCAGCCCTCTTTTTTTTTTATCCTTGCCATGAACCCTGCCCAAACCAACAAGGTCGATCTCAGCGTACGTTTTGCAGCATTACAATGAAAAAAGGCACATTTTCTTATGTTTCCATCTCTTTTTTTTTCTTTAGCAACTGAACGAGGAAGAGAAAAAGCTGTTCCGAATGTATGGCAAGCTGCCGGACCGCAAGGACCTGATAGGCCACAAGCTCAAGGTATACGACAAGAAAAAGAAAAAAAGCGAGCAAAACACTGAAATTGGAGCGATTTTGCTAAAATTGACAATAGGAGCGCAAGTATTTTGACTCTGGCGACTACGCAATGTCCAAGGCAGGCAAGGAAACGGACGTGTCGATCGGCGTCGAGCATCCCAGCCCTGATACCATCCCTCATTCCAACCCTTGTCCAACGGGTGGCTCCAGTCCCGTCAAGGAAAGTCCCCTTGTCCCCGAGAATCAGCAGCAACAATGATCCGTCCATGCCCGTGCTATCCGCTCCCGCACGACGCTTGTACACACACAAGCACAATTCACACAAATCAACTCAAACATCCAATACCTCCCATTCAATTTTTTTTTGATCCCACGACGTGAAAAAGAATAAACGTAGCCTCGTTTTTTATTTTTTTCATGATTTACGGGTATCTTTGTGTCCCTGGAAGCCATGTGGGGCTTTTGAGAAGCATTGAGGTCCATTTGAGAACCATTGATGGTCATTGGAGAAGCATTGGGGGCCATTGGAGAGTCATTGATGGCCATTGATGGCCCATCGGTGAGTTAAAACACATGGCCGACCCACGAGGGGCAGGCATACTTGAAGGCGCGAGTACCAAAGTTAAGGCGGACGGTGGCAGCCCCATCGGCGCCAATGGTGGGATAAAAAATGTGCGTGTCGAGACCAACAAAGGCAGGCTCTTGAATCATGGCGCCATTGAGCGTAAAGTACACGTTGCCTTGCTCCACGTGGTAAAGGCACCCGACCGTGTCGCCCTGGCCAAACGACGGGCCAAAAACATACCCAACCGTCGGATCGTTTAAAAACTTGTTGCCGTCATCACTGTGGTATCCCAGCGAATGTTTGTTCCATCCAGGCAGGCGGAACCACGGATACGGCCGTGTCGCGAGCCCAATGGCCACGACAACATCCGCGTCAAGCGCCAATATCTCCATTTCAAAGTAATGCACTGTGCCGCCACTTTCCTCGTCCATTGCAATCCATGCATCACGTGCCTGCACCATCACATCCAAGTCGCCATCGTCATTGTCGTCGTCCTTGCTCGAATGCCGCCCAAGAAACCGCGAAAACCCGCCTTTGCGCGCTTTTTTCGGCCAAAACGCCACCGTGAGCTGATCATGCGCCACCTCGTACGCGTCTGTGCGCGGCAAATCGCGCTGCACAACCATCACATTCACCTTGGGCCCTTGCTGTAGCACCCTCAAGCGCTCGGAAGGTGCAAGGTGGTCGACGACGCCAAGACAGTTGGCTACGTATGCCTCGCCGCGCTCAAAAGCGTCAACCGACGCGTCGTGCACCACGCCTTCGGGCCGCTGCTGCTCATGGCGCTGCTGCTCAAGCTGATAGCTTGGCGGCGGTGCGTCGTTGTTGCTATAGTCCATACGAAAAAGAAAAAAAAAGTGGGGAAAAAGAGTAAACTAAGCTTGGAACGCTGGGAAACACCAGAAAAAGTCAGTTGAGCCCAAGCTGCGCAGCCCCGCCTCGTTGCCTTTTTTGGACCGCTTGGAAGATGGCGATAAAAAAAATGGGACTGGACACAATCTATGATTTTATTGTGGAAAATAGATGGCAAGGGGCAGCCCAAGCGACCAAGAGGGCCCTTTGAGGGCAACGAGGGAAAAAGATGCATATAATCAACAAAAAGGGAAAGGGGGAAAAGGGATGGGGATGAAGCAAAAGAAATGGTAAGAACAGGGAAGGGGGGAAATTGACAAAAAAAGTCATTAGATGAAAATTGTACTGCTACAAGAGATGATGAAAAAGAGACATTGAGACACCATGGGAGGTGACCATGGGTGGGGTGGGATGGATATACGTTGGAAAAAGACAAAGAGAAAAAAAAATAGAAAAAAGAAAAAAAAAAGGAAAAAAGAAGAAAAACCGCGCGATTGACTCGGAACGCGATTGACTAGGAAGAGGAGGTGGGAGGAGGTGGTGGAGGATTTGGGGCGTGTGCTATGGAAGCCATGGAGGACGATTGGGACAAGGATGCGGTTGAATCTGCGACCATGATGGCGGCTGTGCGTGGTTTTGGTGTTCTTGACGCGATGCTTGTCTTTCGTGTGGGTTGTTGCTGCTGGACAATGGTGGCACCATCCTCGGCGAGCTGGCGCTGGAGCAATTCCTCTCCCAGGCGACGTCGGCGCTCCTCATCTACGTCTTCGTCGAGCGACGACCAGTCGGGGGTCTGCATCCAGTGTCGGAAGTTCTCGCCCAAGGCCACGGCGTCCTGCGACGTGAGCGACGGCAAATGATGGCTTGCGTGGTCATTATTATTGTGGTGGAAGATAGACGACCCCGTGTTGCCATGCACGCTGACGGACGACCGTGTCGCTGCCGCGCCCTTGAGCATTGGCGTGTGAGAATAAATCGAGTCGGCCTTGTCATCCCCGTCCATGCTGCGCGCGCCAGCCGCAATGCCAACGCCAACACCCATCATGGCGCCATCGCCACCAAACCCGCTCGCCACCTTTTCGTCGTCGTCGTCGCCGCCAATGCCTGGGGAAGCTGCAGAAATCGCCTTTTCTTGCTGCTTTTGCATGTCTTCCATCTGTCGGCGGCGCCGCGGACGGTACACGCAGCACACCCATGCAAGCACGCCAGCAGTAATGAGCACGGCAACAACGACAATCACCACGAGCGCAATGCCCCACCCAGGGAACGCGCTCGACGACCCATTGCCATTGGCTGACGCGCCATTGGTCGATGCCGTCGACCCCGTCGAAGATGGACTTGGCGACGCGCCCTCTAAATCAAGAAAATGAAAGAAAAGGGGGGAGTGGGAGAGCGAGGGTGAGCAAGGGGGGAAATACACGCAAGGGGAGAGGGGTTTCCATTTTTTTTTTTTTTTTTTTGCGTACGGATGGCTGTAAAGTTGAATTGTTTGGGAAATTGCGTGTTGTGATCGAGTAAAACGTTGGTCGCATTGGAGCCAGCCGGCACGTAGAGGCCGTACAACGTCCAATTCTTGGATGATCCATACGACGGGCTCGGAAACCACGAGTCATCAACCTGCACGGCCAATTCGCCTTGCGACGTCGGCAGATTGGTCCAATTCTTCACTTCGACCATTTGATAGTTTTGGATATAATACAAATGCAAGTCCAGCGCATTCTAATAAAAAAAAATAGGGGGGGGGCACAAAAAAAAAAGAGTCGTTTTGGGCGTCAGCAAGGGGGGCACACCGGAAACAAAAAGAGTTGAAAGCAAGACATGAAAAAAAAGGACGGGCCCCTGACACATATCCCAAAAATAAATCACCCATCTTTTGCTTTGCCCTCATCCTCCCAGTCGCTCGTCGCCCCTCTCTGTTTGGTCCCCTTTCCAAAAACAGACTTACCGCAAGCACATAATAAGGAAAACTAGGCAAATCGAGAGAGAAACATGACGAAAACAATGGAAATAAGCCCCATCATGCTTTAAATATAAAAAACAGTGCGCGCTTACTTGTAATTCCACACAAATTCGTAATGGCTGCCATTTACCCACACGTCTGTGCTTGTAGGCTGGCAGTATGGGTACCCGTTCCCCATTTGCGAACAGCTGTCCGCAAGAGAATCTAAAAAAAAAAAAGGAGATTAGCCCGGTGGGTGCGTGGGGTGCGAAGTGGGCGCTCGAGTTCGTTATTTTGCGGGTCAGGTACAAAAAAAAAGGCGTACCTTGTCGTTTTGCCAGTGTCATTATCGAGCAACAGACGGTGAAACAGCGGAAAAGATAATAAAAAAGGTGCTGGGCAAGCGAGTAAAAAAAAAAAAAGACGAGAGGACGGGGGCGGGTCGTGGGCGAGAACAAAGAGAAGAAAAAGAAAAAGGGAAGGGAAAAAGTGATCAAAAATGGTTGGTGTGACATTTGCAAACTCCCCAATCAGGGCTCGTTTTATTTGCTCGTTTCAGTCTCCGGTACGCGCTCGCCTTTGTCGTTGCTAAATTTGGCTCCCCAGCTTCCGTTTTGGTGTCTGCGCTCTTATTGCATCAGCCAAACCCCGTTTTGCGTGGCGCTTGGACGCCCCCTTTCATCCCTTGGCTCTCCGCCTTGCTTCTATTCTTCTTTTTACCACGCGAGCGCGTGCACTTGCAATGCTGAGGGGGTATTTGCGCTTATTTGACGACAAAACGACAAAGAAGTCTGCACGTTCGTCCCTCTTATATTACTTTTTTTTTTTTTTACTTTTCGATTGTCCCACCTGACTCCATATTGGTCACGTCATTACGCGATTCTAGATTGCATATCATATCGCACCAAGTAAGAGGATGCCCAATTGGCCATGACACTACGATCGACAAAGGAAAACAAAATCTACACCATGAAATCCATAAATGCGGCGTCTTTCTTCCTTTTAGACAATCTGGACGCGTCGTGCCCCGCCTCTGTGGCCTGCGCTGATGTGACAAAAGCTCAAACATGTCCAAAAGTGCCATTGTACTAGACCTGCGTGGTCCACGCGAAAAATAAATTGAAAAAGGATCACCAAGTCCAAAATGATGCCAAAGTCGCAGACAAAAACAGATGACATGGGAATGGTAGGAAAAAAGACCCACCCAAAAAAAAAAAAAAAAAAAAAAGCGCGGTCCATAATATGCTCGTTGACGAACAGTGAGCAATTTGGTTTTCAAGACAAATGACGTCAGGAGAACGTATCATGAACCCGCCTCAGAAAGGTGAGCGCTGATAAGCTTTTTGTTGCAAATTTCGCGCCGCGATGCAGCTATATTTGAGCGCGATCAACCATACAGATGGCGAGATGAATGCAAAATAGTACGATTAGGAGGTTTTTGGCATTTTCGAGTCCAAAAAAATCGGGCGGAGCCGTCTTGAGCACTGGGCTATAGTTTATGCCGTGTTTCATTGACGGACCAGTAGGCTGTAAAAAAAAATCCTGGAAGTACAGCAGGCTGACAACTCTGAAAAACACGCTCTGGTGTTTTAAAGGTAAATATGCACGTTTTTGTGCCGTGTAACGCGATGCTTCAGGCATTGAAATGATAGCGCGCGTCAGTTTCTGCATGCTGAGATTGAAACATGTACGGATCAAGCTCTCTATCGGTGTGCAAAATTCAAAACGGATGACATTTGTGCTTTTGTGCATTTTCTCGGGCACTTGCCGAGATACTGGCTGTTTTTTTTTTCCACGCTTGCGGAAGCCCGTATTTGTGAATATGGGGCTGGCTCGCGCGTAGGTACGTTGGGCCGTTGTCACATACGTTACCAGAATGGAAAAGACCCTACCCCCATTTTGCAGGGCGCATCCTCCGGATCTTGTTCATCGGGTCACATATTTAAGCTAGCGAATGCTGAGCACAAAAAACAACAGTGTCAAGCTTTTTACAGAAATCGAATCACTCAGGCCTGAGAAATAATGCATTCTGCATGAATTATGACCAAATCGACCCTGTGAAGGCTAGCTTGCCGAGAACTTGACGCCATGTCCCCAGACCACAAGCGCTTTTACCGCGTTCGACCGCTGATTCATTTGAGGTAGCTCTCGCGTCGGGGCGCTCAGCCGTTGTCGCTGCACAAGACAAAATGCCGGTGTTCTTACCCCTTTATGCCCATGAACTGGTGCTTTCTCATAAACATGCTCGTCTGGTCCCACATTTGGACCAGTTAATGGTAGTCCCAATTCTTCAATGGTGTCAACTTTTTTCACGGATCTGATCACTCAGTTTTGAGAAATCTCGAGATTCGTGTTTGTTAGTGAAACCCCAGCGCAAAACAATATTTTACGCGTTTCCCCCGATGAGCCTGATTTTATGGCGTAAATTTAGACCAGTGAACACTCGACTCGAAGCTTCGATGATTCCAAGTTTTTCTAGAGATCGGATCACTCAGTCCTGAGGAGAAAATACATTTTTCGTAATTTCAGGGCCAAAACAGGATCTAAACGACCCCTAAAGGCTAACTAGCCGAAAACTCGACGCGATGTCCCCATACTACGAGCGCTTTTACCGCGTTTGACCGCTAATTCATTGGAGGCGACTCTCGCGTCGGGGGGTCAAGCCGTTGCTGCTGTGGTATTATGAGACCAAATGGTGCGATTTTTTACCCCTTTTGCGCCTATGTACAGTATGCAACTGGCGCTTCCTCAACAGCTTGCGCATCTGGTTCCAAATTTTGACCAGTTGATGGTAGACCCGATTGTCTGATGGTGTTAAATTTTTTCACAAATCGGATCGCTCAGTCTCGAGAAATCTTGAGACCCGTGTTTGCAGATGAACACCCAGCGTGTCAGGCTTTGCCCTGCAGGCCTGGCATTGATTACCAATCAAATGCTGCGGCAATATGTCAAAATCCAATCTAAAAATATCTGTCGCGCTTACCGGTAGGAGCGCGTCTCAAATCAAATGCATCCGGTCTGCAAGAGCGGATGTTCACCAATTCGTCAAGACTCCTCAATCGGCACCTCTCTATCGCAAGCTTTCTCTCTTTTACATCTCGTGTCAAGCCAACAATCTTGTTTCCTCTCTCTATGGCCTCTCCTCGTTGCAAGTTCCTCGTGCCCCTCGTTAATGTCCAATGCTCAGTCAGCTCCTTTTACTAATACAGTCCTCGATTACTGAGCATTGGAAGGAGATCAAGGACAATGGGCCTCGACCTCAAGCCCCTTTCTGGTTTTCCAGGGCAGATGCTGCCTTTCAAATACAAATAGTCTCATAATTCACATAAGAAATAAAGGCATCTGCCTCAAAAAGCATAGTTTTACCAGTAAGATCACTTTCATAGAGCTCTTTTGGGTGTTTATGTATTTTAGAGTGTGATTCCGCGCTGGAACCTAACAGATTGAGGCAGATCAAAAAAAAAATTCATGCATTTTTTTTTTTTAGAAATGCAACATTCTACTTCTTCTCCTCTCATCAACACTGTTGCCCGCACCTCTCAAGCCACCTCCTCCGTGGCCACGTCGGCGTCCCTCCTGTTCGACGAAGATTATTACGAGGTCTTTACCTCTTCAACAACGGTCTGTCTGGACACCATCAGACAAAACGTGATCAGACGGAAAGTCTACCTGCTGCGCAAGCTGATGGCGCACCCAGACCAGTGGCAGTTAACTGGATGGATGGAGGCCATCACCGCGCAAGAGGAGACTCTTTGCCTAGCACTGGCGGCGCAAGAAACAGCACGAATGAAGATAAGTGGTAGCTCTTTCGCCATAGGCGGCGGCGGAAATGCGTCGACAAGACGCGGCGACGCTGAAACAATGATGTTGGCTCTGGCCCAGATGTGTGTCCACCAGGCGCAAGACGAGTTGCACGCCACGCTTGCGGCCGCAGAGCGCTACGTGCGCGACGACAACGAGCTCTAAAAAGAGGCGCCGCCATCATTGTTGCCCGCCGTGCGTGTATGGTACTTTTTTTTTTGTCCTGCGCGTCATCTTGATATTTTTTTGCTTTTTCTCCTTCTCTTTTGCTTGTTCCTTTTTGTTTGTGCCTCACGCTCGCCCGGGTGACGTGCGCCAACAACGTTCGTAAAAAAATCGAACGAACGTTGGGAAGACTTCTTCGCGAACAATGTGTCACGGTCGTCAAGGCCGCCGGCACAGCAGCAAGCATAGCCGTGACCCTCAGCCTCCTCCATGTCTAGCAAATGATTGACGCGTCAACGCATGATTCAAGGACCGACGCGACGCGTCTTTTTTATGCAAAAATCATCTCTCACTCTTTCAATTGCCATGCAACCTCAAGATCGCCTTTCATCAACAAGCACATAATATGTACTGTACGTACGTCATCATACATACTTTCGGCGCGCAGCGCCGAGGCACGTATTGGATCACTCTCACACTGACAAGTACTGTATCTCGTTTCAGTGTGAAAACAAAAAAGAATCACCTCATTTTCGAATGCACGCCCACAACGCCACCTGGTCGGCGTGCGCACACCCCCGCACTCTCGCTTCCACTCTCTGCCAACTTTGCCAACTTTTGGCGTCGGCGCGTTTCAGCAAAATCACCCCCCCATCACCCGTGCAATCCCTGGCACCACTCACTTTTGTTTTCACGGTCTCGACCTTTCAACGCGCACACATTGACGTCACTTGCCTCTTCATCAACAAACCACACATCCAATCCACAAAACGTCATAGCCTATTTTGAACTACTGTATCATCTTCGTCGCGTTTGTTGTCTCAACACCAAAGCCCAAAGGAGTTGTTTTATTTTTCTTTCGCCGCACGCCGACTAGTTGCATGCAGCAGTGGGCGCACCCCACATGCCAAGTGAACACTCTTGCGTCAAGACGACACCACGTCAGCCTTATTGCCCCACAAGCCAACGACAAGAACAAGATACGGTATATAATACAGTATTATAATGTAAAAGTGCCATAGTTTCCATAGTCCCTCCTTTTCTTTTTCCCCATACTCAACATCTCTCTCATTCCCTCCCACCATTTCATCTTCTCTTGTTCTTTTCCGTTGCTTTTTGTGGCCTTCCTTTGTGACCAATAAACGCACGACGTTTGCGGTTTGAATCCATCATGTCGTGCAAGAGCAATTTGCAATTGGCGAGGTGTACTCGTGGTGGTGCGCGTGGCGGAGGGGGGCGTTTGGCGCCCAGCAACGACAAGGACAACGACGCGGGGGCGACGAGGTGGTGCTCGACGGGGTCGCGCACCAGTGGACCGCCACGGCGGCAGCGAGAAACTTGACAGGTTTCGCTCGCCAACTCCATCATGAGGCCAAAAAACGTGCGCGTAAACGAGCCGTTGCCCACGCCATCGACAAGCCAAACATCATCGCCGTCCATCACTGCCATCGCGACAACGAATGTCGCACCGCTCATGTTCAATCATCACTAACGAGTAACGACTGCGCCGCCGCCGTGGCAACAAGGAGCCGATCACCATCTGTCGTTGTTAGCTTGCAATTGCATGATGCGTGAGAGCGTGACTATGATACTGTAATACAGTACTGTACTGTACAGTGCCCGGACAAAAAAAAGTTTCGCTGTGCATAATTCTCTGCAGTGCAAGGTATCAATTAATCGCGTTAATCTCTGCTGTATTGATCAATAATGGCTCCAGTGATATGAAATTTTGCAGGAACAATGATTTAAAAGTAAAAAAGCAATTCTAAAATTATGAAATGGCTATGCCAAGCGGGTATTGAAATAGATCAAAAAAGGGATACCTGACGCGTCACGCGACGCGACGCGTACCTACGCGTATACAATGGCCTGTGGAGATGAATTGACGTTATGAACACCATCTCCAATTTTTTTGCAACGAGTGCAATGATGCCTAATTGTATTTTAAGAATCAATTCCATGTTACATGCATTGCATCGGTGCTGTGATCGAATAATGTAAAATCATCATGTGACACGCTTCACGCGTCAGTTGCATCTGGAATAACAATTGCCATCTCTGTTATCTAATTTTAATCCCTAGTTGGCTTAAAACCATTGTACTTATTTAATTTGAAGGACTAGAATAGACTGTTATCGATTGGTTGACCAGTAGGAGCACTACGACCATGTTACGAAGGAAATCGCGACTTTTGACGCGTCTGACGCGTGACGCGTGTCACATGATGAATTTTACATTATTCGATCACAGCACCGATGCAATGCATGTAACATGGAATTGATTCTTAAAATACAATTAGGCATCATTGCACTCGTTGCAAAAAAATTGGAGATGGTGTTCATAACGTCAATTCATCTCCACAGGCCATTGTATACGCGTAGGTACGCGTCGCGTCGCGTGACGCGTCAGGTATCCCTTTTTTGATCTATTTCAATACCCGCTTGGCATAGCCATTTCATAATTTTAGAATTGCTTTTTTACTTTTAAATCATTGTTCCTGCAAAATTTCATATCACTGGAGCCATTATTGATCAATACAGCAGAGATTAACGCGATTAATTGATACCTTGCACTGCAGAGAATTATGCACAGCGAAACTTTTTTTTGTCCGGGCACTGTACAGTACCGGTACTGCACGACGCTTGCAAAATAAATTCGATCAAACATTATTTGATTTACTGTACGTTTGTTTAAATTCCATTTTCTCGACAGCGAAAAAGACGACCCACGACACTTTATTTTACAGTAACTAACATGTCACAAGCAGCTGTTGATTCTCTATCGAATGAGACCATTTCATCGATGGATGGCTAAAACTCACAGAGAAAATTCACTTTTTCATCATAATCTTTGATCACGATTTGGTTGACAACGGTCTAATAAACCTGTGATTTTTATTGCAGTTTTACTAACAAAAAGGGAGGCAAAGAATCTAATGGGATGACTTGTAGTGCGCTAGCTTGAGTTTCAACTTTTGCATCGGTCATTTCTCCAGACTGCAGTCCATTCAGCGCACAAAAATGCGCAAAATAAAAAATTAAAAAAATAAAAATTCCATGCAATCCACTCACCTTAATTTGGAAGTGTCAAACTTAAACTTCGCAAAAAAAATCTTGCCCGAAGTAGGCACTTTTTCTCAGTCGATCGCCGTTCATGCATCACTCTTTGGACTTTTTTCTTAAGGTGGGGCGACCTGTCATTTTGTTGTTTGCCAATAGCAAATCATCAGAGTTACCTGTTTGGGATGCATTGATCACTCGGAGTTCGAAAAATCACAAATTTGGCATTTTCTGAGATTGAAATGTGTGACCCCTGAGTGATCCCTGAGTGACCCCTGAATTTGCAAAAGTGGTCGTAGCGCTTTGGGGGTTTGAACTTTTTTGTTGCAAGTTTTGCGCTGAATTTAATGCAGCAATTTTTGAGCGAGGTCCGCCAAGCAGATTGTGAGATGAATGAAAATATGGCAATAATTGAAGGTTTTGGAATTTGCTGGCTAAAAAAAAATCGGGCGGACTTGCCGCGAACGTTGGGCTGCAGCTCATGCCGTGGCGCATGTTTCACTTGCGGGCAAGTAGGCTGTAAAAAAATTTCTGGACGCACAGCAGACCTGCAAAGTTTGAAAACACGCTTTTTGATGATGTTTAAAAGGTAATAAATGTATGCGTGTTTGTGCAGTGTCGCGCAATATGTCCGGTATTGGAATGATGATAACACACCTCAGTTTCTGACTTTCTGTCCACGAGATCAAAATACCGGTACGGACGGATCAAGCGATTTATTTGCATGAAAAATCCAAAACGAACAAAAAATCGTGTTTTTGTTGTGCATTTTTCAGGCACTTGCTGAGATACTGGCTGATTTTTTTCACGTTTGTGAATATGACATGGACTACCTGGCAAGCAGAGCCAAACCAGTATTACAGTATGCGTGTCTGTCAAACCAAAATCTCAAATTTTCAGAGTCATTGCAATCAAAGTCGCCGAAATCTCAACGCAATCTCTCCTAACCACAAGCGGTTTTACTGTACGTACGTACCGCCTTTGATCACAGATTCATTTGAGGTGACTCGCCCGTCGATACAGTACGTTGGGCCATTATTGTCGCCAGAACCACCAAAAAAATAGAAATTACCTTATCATCATATTACTGTATGTATGAAAATATGATACGTATGAATACGTATCATACGACGAATCTTAAAACTTGTCCGGAGCGGATAAACTACTCTCTGGATTGAGCCTGGTTGCTGAATTTAAGCAGTGTCACGTGGCAAACAAGCATATCATACTGTAGCCCGCAAGATAGACTTGTACAGTATTGAGCTTGCACAAAGGTCTAAGCATTGGCCCCTTTTTTTTAAAAATTATGCCAATGACGCATGCGAGGGCCATGGTATTTGTAAAATACCTTACTGTAGTTGCAGCTGCAACCTTTGTGCTGCACTACAGTATAGATAACGTATCATAATCCTTTCGAACCTTCTCTTCTAAAGATGCACATCCACTGGGAAACTTCCAAAGAGCGACCAACGAGTGGCTGTTAGCAGGAAGACGACGGTCAATTGCTAAATTTGTTATGCTCAGCCGTGTCACCTAGGGATTATTTGAATCCATTGTGCATGGAAAATTAGCTTGCCAATGGCTGTTCCAGGAAAGAACTGCCTTTTTGTTCCTGACTCCAGCCATTGGCAAGCTGTGAACCTGGGGTCCATCTAGCGGTGCTCCAGCCATGCTTCATGTGCCATCGTGACCCTAAGAGGACGACGGTTTAGCTTTTTTTTTTTTTTTTTTTTTTTAGAATAAGAATCAGATGACGATGGATGATCGTTGCCACATTTTCTTTTTAATCTTCATGTCGGTTGTGTTTTCCGTTCTCGCGTGCGTAAGCCGAGCCCAGTCAGTGCAGGGGCACCGCGAATACTACCATGTACGACCTTGGTCAATGCCTTTTCCTTTGCTTTGGATATGTCTCTGACCGCCGAGCAAAAAAAAAAAAAAAAAAAAAAAAAAAAAGCACATTCGGCCCTCCTCCGAGATCGTTTTTGGCTCTCGATCACTTCGTTTGTGCCTGGATCGGCTGATGTTACCCAGTCGGATGAGACGGACCGAGAGGACGTGAGGGGGGGGGAAGGGTTAAAGTTCATTGTCTGGGACCTGTGTAAGCAAAAAGAAGGGGTGGGGGCATCATAGTGGCCCTGCCAGTGCACCGTGTCATCATTGGATGAGGCTGAATTCATGCAACAACAGATGGGCAGCTTCCCTTTAAATGGAGACTGCGTTGCTGATCGCCGAGCCCATGGGCGAGTGCATGCATTTCAAATGGAAAGATCCATGCATGGCTCATTCCATTTGCCTCCTCATGGGCCATGCGGGCGGTGGAAACGGGCCATGCCATGTGCTTCTTTTCTGATCGTCTCAGTCCAAGCTCGTGGCGGGCAAATGCGAAACCAACGTTGCACCATCGGCTTGCCCGACAAATTTTTTTTTTTTTCTGTTTCCACATTTGCCACATTTGCCAGGACATATTTTTTTGGGTCGTTGTCTTGTACGACCGTGGCCATTTCTCGCCATGTCTCCCTCTCTTTTTTTTTTTCCTTTCCTTCCCCCTCTTTTGTTTGTCCTTTTTTTTTTTTTTTGTTTTAAAGGTTGTCGATCTGTTTATCACGATTTGTTGTCTTTTTCCTCCATGGTTGAATCCTCACGACTTGACTTGATGCCCATCCCAATGATGACCATGGCGACCATGGTGGGCATTGCCGTGGGGGCGCTTGTGATTTCATACCGGGCATCACAATCGCATCACGAAAAGTACGATCGATTTTACGCCATCAAATCCCCAGCGCAAAAGCTGCCCCTTGTTGGTGAGGAGACCCATTCGCACACACTCACGGCTTGAAACAAATGTCTTATTCTGTCATTGTGTCGCTTTTAGGACATTTACCTTTTACAGGCGTCAAGAAAAAGTACCTCAAGCTGCAGGAATGGCACGAAGAATATGGTAATCGTTTGTTTGGTTAGGCCCTTGAGTTGGCCAACAGCCAAACACACACACACACACACACACACAGATGTCGACAAAAAAAAAAGCATCAGAAAAGGGGCAAAAGCTGACCCCAAGACTGGGTCCCCCACGGCCCCCCTTTTTTTTTTATGTGGGCACAATAGGATCCTTGCTCCGATTACAAATGGGGTCACAGCATTGGCTGTCGATAACCGATCCGGCAATGGCCCACGAGGTTTTGGCACAGGGCAAATTCAAGACCATGCGGAGACCGCATCATCAATTCATCGACGAATATTATAGCCACAATCGAAAGTAAGCATTTGCATAAAAAAATAGAAAAAAAAGAAAAAAAAAAAAGAGCACCCAGGCACAGCCCCATATTGACGGCATTTTTTTTTTTTTGAAAAAAAGGGGCATTGTGTATTCGGACGACGATCGCGAAGGCTACAAAAAATTAAAAGAGATCAGTAAGCAAAGCACTGCGGGCTATGACGCGCTTCTCGTGGCCTCACCAGTCTTTTTTATTCGTAAAGTTGAGGAGTATCTGCTGTCGCCCATCGTGGACGACAACAACATTCGCGTGCAAATCCAAGATTTAGCGCGCTATTTTGCAGAAAAGCAGACTTTTATGCCATTGGTGCCGCTCAAGGTGGTGTGCCGCACACTGTTCTGCTCCATTGCGTACGCCAAAGAGTTTCACCACGGGTCCGATGATATCAAAGAGGCCGAGCAGGTGATTGACCGGTGTTTCCCGCTGCTTGGCGTCTGGGGCGATCCCAGCGCATTCTTCCCCTTTTTCAAGTACATCCCGGGCCTGTCACCGTCCAAAGCCACCATGGAAGCCGCCGGCAAGAAATTGGACAGCGTGATCGATGACTGGTTCAAAGAGACGGTTGACAAAGAGAGCCATTGCCTAGTCAAACAGCTCGAGGCCAAGGAACGGCAGCCAAATAGTGGGATTGACATGACAGACATCCGCGTCGCCATTTGTAAAACATCCATGTCATATTGAAAATTACAAGAAAGTGGGGGAACTGAATCTCTTTTTTATTTATTTTTTTAGCTGACATGAGCGGCATGGCGGGTGATTTGATCCCTGTGGCACTCATGTGGATCATTGGCCTCCTGGCAAATCATCGTGATGCGCAGACGCGGGTACGCGACGAGCTGAATCGATTCCTAGCTGAGAACGGGCATCTCCCAAGGTATAATGAGCGCCATCTCGTGCCAACAGTCGTTTCCACGCAACGCGAGTGCATGCGCTACCGATGTAGCAACTTGTACTCGGTCCCCCGCAAATTTGAGGAAGAAGGTGCGTATAAAATGCCAGAAAAAAAATTGTGGCCCTTGCCGAGATTGACGCGACACGTGCCCTTACCCCTTTTTTTTGTTCTCCGCAGTGACGATGCAAGGGATCACGATTCCCCCGGGCACAGTGATTGTCGTGCCCTTTTATTCAATGCACCGCAATGGCGCATTCTATGACGACCCGACGGAATTCATACCCGAGCGCTTCAACGACCCCGCTGTCCAGAGCAAGTTGGTGGATGACAGAAACACGTTCCAATACGGGTTTGGCCCGCGCAAATGCCCTGCTGCCGAATTTGTAAAGGGTGCCCTTCCGCTTTTTTATTTTCATGCAATTCTCACACCCGCTTTTTTTTTTTTAGACCGAAAAGGTTTTGTTTATCGCGTTCGTGGAACTGTTTCATCGATTTGAATTTTACCCACCCACGACAGGCGACGACGGCCAACCTGTGCCCATTGACTTGACGCAAACGACAGACACGGGCGTCATGCTGCGACCACCGCTCTTTGATGTGAGTGTGCGCGATCTGCATCCCGAAAACAATGACCAGCATCATTATCAAGTGCAGCAGACGTCGACAAGCACCGTGTGCTATGATTATGATAGCCTCGAAGATGCCGCGAGCAGTGACGAGGATGAAAATGACGAAGAATCCGCCTCATCGCACCTGCTTATCTCCTCCAGCATTGTCCCTCAATAAAACAAGATGCTCATGTGTGCGCGTTGCAAATGATTTCTTTGCATGTGCGACACATGAGCCTAATTTCACGCGCTTATGATCCATTGCGCGATCCTTTTTTAAAAGCTTGGAGTGCCACCTTGAACAAGCAGGTCGACAACGAGAGTTTTGGCAAAAACAAGAGAAAGAAGCGCACTAAAAGTGAAAGATGGACCGAGGCGCGCGTTTTACGCGCGCATTGATCACGCTGCTGGACCCCAGTTCATACCATTTGCTAAGAAAGGAGCGCATTGATCACAGAGGGCTGGGCCTGGATTATCCCCTTTGCTAGAAAAGAGCGCGTCGTCGACTCCATGGCGGACCACGGCGCCGGTCCTTGGGACAGAGAGAGGCGCCCAGTCCATGAAGAACATCGTGTGACGGAACGCGCGGCCCGGTTTTATTTTTTGTCGATCAATGGCGTGCCTGGGAAAAAAAAAAAAAACGAGAAAGCAAAAAAGAGGGTCGCTTGCATCTTTCTTTGCCAATGACGGCCATGCTCGTGCGGGTTTTGCTCTCCAATTGTTTCATCCCGCGGCAATCTTGCATTTTCTTGGTGTCTGCTCTTTGCATACTTTTTTCATACACGCGTTCATCGGCCCCAAAACGATTCTTTGGCGTGTGGGACGCGACTTTGAGAGCATAAAAAGAAAAAAAAGAAAAGAACACGCGCGCCGCACCGCTCTTTGCCGCCATTATGGAAGGTGGGTCCAAGTCCATGGGCGGCGGGGGGTGGGGGAAAAATTATTGGCGCTTAGCAGAAACGGTTGGGGTGTGAAGATGACAGGGCCTGTGGCAAGCAAATCATGCATCTTGGTCGTGGTCGCGCCCAAACAGTTTACTTTTTTTTCTTGTGTGACGATGCAAATGCACCAGGCTGCAAAGAAATCCAGGTCAGCTTCAAACAACGGATGAAGGCTCGCTTACTTGGTCACACAAAAAAAAGTCGGCACGACAATAACATCCCTGGGAAAGCCCAATTGAGCTCCTCCTCCTCCTTTTTTACGCGGCCGGTGGGTGGCAAAAGAGGTGGATGAAACGTGCAAAAACAAAAGAGGGGGAGAAAAATCAATGCGCCAAGGCAAACGTCAACGAAAAAGAATATAAAAAAGGCGAGGGGCTAGACTTGTGGCGTCATCGCTTCATTTGTGCCTTGGCGCCGCCGCCCCTTTTTTTTCAATAAAAATCAAAATGAGCGCGTTTACTTTTTGTACGTGCTGTCCCCGAAATACCCGTCATTGCCAAGGCGTGGAAAAAGAAAAGCAAGACCGGTGACGTCGCTGCATATGGAAGGAGGCCATTCGAGATCAAATAGGCTTTCCTACAAAAAAGATTGGCATCGCGCGTCTGACGCGGCTTCCAAAAATAGGTCCGCCCTCTCCCCCCTTTTTTTTTCTCACTCATAAAAAGAAGCGTCGCGCCGCTCTCTTTCATTTTTCTTTTTTTTTTTTTCATCATTCTTTCACAAAAAGATAATCTCTCCTCTACCATGTATGCCCAAGAAGTGTCTTATGAATATTCACAGACGACGACCACGTACAATTCGGATGAAAACGTGGTGCGCACGTCGTCCAGCCACTTTGAGGGTGGCTCCAGCTCGCAGACACTTGTGATCACGGCGGTTGGCGCGGTCACGGACAAGAATGTCGAATCCCTTGGCAAGCAAGACCCTTATTTGCAATTCTCGCTGGACTACTCTGACAAAAAGTCGTACCAAAAGACGTTTGTTGCCAAGAAGGCTGGCAAGGAGCCGTCGTGGAACCAGACTTTCAATGTTGCGCTCTCTGGCCAGCAATATTTGTTTGTCGAGCTGATGGACGAAGAATCTGGCGTTGACGAATTGATTGGCTTTGCGGCGATCCCCATTGCGCAGGTTGTGCAGGCGCCCGGTGCGGCTCTCAATGGCCTGTTTGATCTGTACAATCTCAAGGGCAATGTGGCCGGCAGCCTGAACTTGATCTTGCAGGCGCAGGGCTTCAACAACTCGTCCAACCAGCAGCCTGGCGCGCCCGTCCGCGGCCAATCTCTTATTGAGGAAGGCCATCAATCGCGTTGCAAGAGCCTCAAGAACAAGGAACGCGCGTCCGAGGCCGGTGTGGCCGTTCTTGGTGGTGCGCTTGCCATTGGTGCCGGTCTTTTGGGCAAGAAGCTGTACGACGACCACAAGAAGGAGAAGGAAGAGGAGGAGCGCGAGCACGAGGAGGAAGAGCGCCGCCGCCAGGAATTCTCGCAGCGCGAGGAGGAGCTCAAGCGCCGTGAGGAAGATTTCTCGCGTCGTGAGCAGCAAGAAAAGGACGAAGAAGAGCGCCGCCGCCGCGAACGTCAAGAACAAGAGACGAGCGAAAAGAGCGAGAAGAGCAAGCACAAGAAGGAGCGTCGCCACAAGAAGAAGAGCGGCTCGGGCTCGGACTCGGACTCGAACTCGAATTCCGACTCGAACTCGGACTCGGATGACGATTGCCACAAGAAGAAGCATGGCCACCACCACGAGCGCCGTGATGCCTGCGATTGGGACCCCGTTGGCACCTACAGCGCCGGCGACCGCGTCGAATACAAGGGCCGCACCTACGTCTGCCTCCAGGGCCACACCAGCAACCCTACCTGGGAACCCACTGTCGCTCACTCCCTCTGGCGCACAGAGTAAATTATTCTTTTTTTTTTTATTTCTTTAAAAAAAAACATGTATTCCCCCCCCCCTCCTCCCCAAAAAAAAACCCTTCGTCAATAAAAAAAAAAGAAGCTTGTTTTTGTCGTAAAATCATCGTCATTGAGCCCCCATCGCTGCTTAATTGCCGTGGGCACCATGGAACCTTTGGAACAAATCGCCTCTTTTTTGCACTTGATCCCCCTTTTTTTTTCCGCGTCGCACAATGCCTGGTTTGACACTTTTTTTTTGTCGGAGCTGTCGGGGCCGGCGTTCCGTTTTGCCACACCCGAGAACAAAAAGGAATTAAAGCGCGTCATCCAAATGAGCGCGCATGATGTCTTTTTTTTTTTTTTTTGCATAAAATACATGTTTTGCGATGCTTTTTTAATTCTAAAACACGGTGCGACACAGGGGACAGCTGGTGGAGCTGGAGGACCTGAACCACTTGTACAGACAGCTCGCGTGGAACTTGTTTTTACATGTGCGGCATTGCTTGGTGGGAATGGAGCGGTCCAAAACACTGATGATCGAGTAGCAAATCACACAATCGCCCACACCATCGAAGTGCAAATTCGCATTGCGCTTAAACACGGTCAATGCGTCCACAAGGTTGCCATTCTATCATCAGAGAAATCAAAAAAAGAGGATCAGTCAAGTAATTTTCTCTCATTTTTTTTTCGCGTTTTTACCTGGGAGCCAATGACGGCCGTGATGGCAAACATCCAGCCGCGCCACTGTTTCTCGCTGACGCCGACCTTTTGCACGCCATCCACGGAGATTTGCTGCAATGGGTAATTGCTGGGCAACTTGATGGAGATGCGCATCTCTTGTTCGTCGACGTGGTACGCGGCAGCGACCTCGTGCGTCGTCCGGAGCGTCTTGACACGGAATTCATTGTCATTGTCCTCCAGCTGCTCCTTGACATCCGCGCGATTCACCGTGTCCAGCTCATTGTTGATCAAAATATCGCTAAAGAACGATTGCGTGTATCGCTCCACGGCAATCACCGTCTGACGCTGCTTGTAATTCACCCACCATGACCTAGAGAAAAAAAAAAGGGGGGGCAAGAATGAGCCACCATGGGCTCCAATTGACTCCAATTGGGTCTTAATGGGCTCCAATAGGCGCAATCGATGGCTTACCTGACGAGCGAGGGTATATGCTTCAAGGCCTTGAAATAGATGTGCGCCGCGAGGAGCGAATAGCTCGTCTCGACAGACATGTCAAACCCTAATGCAACCATAAAAATCATTCAGCAATGACGAATTGGCGCGTTAAAAGTGCCTGTTTTTACCTTGTAGGTCGTAGATGGACGTGTCCCACAAGGACAAATCAAAGAAGGCGTGGCCCTGGCTACTGCCAATGTGCAGAATGTGACATAATGCCGGCATCAGGGTGTCCACGGCCTCGACACGCTTCAATTGGTCGGTGAATTGCTGCTTGAGCTTGAAAGTCTGCGAAAACACGAAAAAATAAATAAATAAAAAAATGAGACCAAATGGAACCCATTGAACCTTTTCACAGGGTGCTTACAATGTCATTAAAGTGATCCAGCATCAGCAGCCACGACACCAAGTAGCTAAAAAGCTCGTGTTTCTAGATATTTTCATGTTAGCGGTCTCTTTTTCGACCTAATCTCCTTCCATGGTCCTTACATGGGCGCCAAGCAGCGACTCGCTCCAATCGGGCAAAGGCGGCACGCGCAGCAAGAGATCGATGAGGCCCTGTTCGATGTGATTGGGCTCACGAAGCTCGTCGTTGGCCGAAAATTCGACATTGACAGACAAATCGGCGATGCGCGTCTTGATCCATTCTTGAAGAATAAAATACGCGCGCGTCTGGACCGACTCGTTGGCCGTGTGCTTCAGCAGTTGGAGCACGGTGGCGAAATCGGCCTGAGCTTGGACGATTTTGGCGGGGACGCGGCCGATCAGGTCAGCGAGCAGGCATTGGTAATGGCGGCGAGGTTGCGAGATGGGCGTTTCGGCGTCCTTTTCCGCGACGAAGCTCTGCCACAGTGCGGCGTGCAAATCGGCCCAGCGGTCGTCGAGTGCGTCTTTGATTTCGGTCGAACCGTCCGCGGCAAGGCCCATGAGCGTGGAAAGAAGATTGAGGGCGCCAAACATGACGGGCAGCCCGCTGGGATCGTCGGCCTCGTTGTACTGGATGAAATCGCACACGCAGTCCATGAAAAAGTGCCATTGAGAGCCGGCCACTTGCTGGACGGCGTCGCTCATGTGCCCAAATAATAATGCCATCTGCACATGCACTTTGCGTCGCTCCGTCACACCAAGGTGATCGTCGAAATCCTGTCCAAACCACCCGCGTATCGTCGAAATCAAAAACATCAGTCGCTGCGGCGGAATGGCAATCGCCCCAAATGACAGCGACGACGCGTTCAACAGCGTCAGCCATTGCCACGCTAAAAAATAATAAAAAAATAAAAAAAATAAAAAAAATTATTAAAACGCGTCAATTCAAGCCCATATTCTTCCATGTCTTTCAATCGCAAAATCCGTACCCTCGTCCGAATCGTCAAAGATCTGCATGGCCTGCCCACCGGCAAGTCGATTCGCGCAATCACTCTGCATATAGCGGAATTTGCTGCTTTCGCCGACAATGGGCTTGATGGATGTGAGCACCGCCACTTTGCACAACGGCGCCACTGAAGGAAAAAAAAAAAAAAAAGAAAATGTGTGCGTGTGAGCTCGTGTTTTTTCTTTTCTTTCTTTTTTTTTTTCCAAATTTTCTTACACTTCTTGGCGTCGGGCTTGACGAGGGCAAGCCAGGGCTCCAATTGAGCCAATGTCCAGTGGTCGAGGGTAATGAGGCGGTCCATGAGCATCTGCACAAGAGTGGCGTAATAGGCGTCCGTCTGGTCACGCGGCAAAAGCAAGATTTCCGCGACACTTGACGCGAGGCGCGACAAATGGCTGGCTTGAGATGCGCCATTGGAGACGATGGAGAGAATCTGGTGGCATAAATCGGGCTGCACGCTCTTCTGTTGCTGGAACAGAAGCGTCAGCCACGCGTCAAACACGGCGTGCGCCTGCTGGATGAAGGTTTCGACTTGAAGTACAAAGGTCTCGTCCAAAAGCGGCTTTTCTTGCCAGAAGCGCGTGAGCCCTTGCATTGCCAAGCCATCCTGGCACTCGAGGGCAATGACCATGAGATAGTGCACGACCCAGTCGCGTTCCTTTTCTTCAAAGAACGCGCCGACGCCCAAATCACTGATCAGGCTGCTCGTAAACATGGCCAAGCGTGCCAATGCGCTTGCCCCCGACGCGTCGTACGCCACAGGGTACAATTCGTCCTTGTCTTCATACAGCGATTGATCGTCCATCCCCGCGTACCCATTGGTCACCGACGATGCCATGTATTCGAGCGTGCGCGACGATTGGAACGCCTTGTACATGTCCTGCCACGCAGAAGCACTGCCCATCAGCGTCGTCACACCGTCAAAGTAACCTGACGAGCTCGAATCCTCATACAGGGCGCCAAGCAATTCACGCGCTTGCTGCACCATCTCCATTGAACTATAAAAAAGAGAAAAAACGGAAAAAAAAAGAAAAAAACGCGTTTATTAGCCATGTTTCCTAATTTTTTTTTTTTTTTTTTTACCTCGTCTTGTGATTGATGTCCGTGATGGCGTGCGCGACGTGCTTGAGAAGCGTCTTTTCGTGTGCGCCGATACCAGGACGCAAATGATTCCACACGGATTGCGCAAGTGGCTGAATGGTAGCCGCCTCCGCCTCCGATGCTGCACTCAAAAACATGGCATCAAACACCTGGCACACCAATTCGTCGCCAAGCGCGCCAGAAAAGACGGCCAGAGTGTCGTCTTCCTTCAGACTGGCTAAAACAGCCAGGCACGACGCCGCAGCACCATCCTGAGCGCTCCAATGACTCTTGTTTGCCGCCGACAACGATGACACAAGCAGCGACACAATCGCGTCGTACGTCGCGGTGCCTGAAAATGTAAAAAAAAAAGAAGCTTCAATGACCACGAAATCGATATTTTCTTTTTTTTTTCCTACCCTTTTGCTGCAAAAGCGACTCGCGGACTACTGACTCGAGCATGTCACGGTCCTCGACGGACATGGTCAATTGATGCTCGCCCTGGGAGAGTAATTCAGAGGCAACATCCTTGATGATGGCGTCTAACTGCTCGGAAATGTTGGTGTTGCCGGCGACAAGGCGAAGAAGTGCAAGTAACGCGCCGCATTGGCGCCCACGATCGGCGCGCATGGTCTCCAGGCGTGCGAGCAACGGGGCGAGCGCGCATTGGTTAGCGCCCGTATTGAGCAACGTGTAAATGTGCACGAGATCCTCCATGCACGCGCTTGGCACCGTCGTCTCGACCTGCAGCAGCGTCGACATCAGCGCAGAAACGTCCAATTGAGCCAACACCACGTCCTTGTACTCGTCCAACACCCGGCGCACGAGGCGCAGCAAACATGGTGCATGCTCTGATCGAAAAAAATAACCCTTTTAGCCCCAAAACTGTCGTTTTTCTTCCTTTTTTTTCTACCTTTGTGAACAAGAGCTGAATCAATGGCGGCGGGCAAGAGCGAGACAAGTGTGTCGACCATTTGAGCGTGCGCAGCGTCGGTGCCATGGAGGTAAAAAGCGGATAGGAACGTGTAGATGCGATCGCAAACGTCAGGCATAGCAAGCGTCGATCGTGCATAGGTGCCATCCAACACGTATTGCGCCCAGATCTCGCTGACGCGCGAAATGAGCGCAGGCACCGCGGCGGCAAGCGTGTTGTTCTTTGTGGCGGCAAGCAATGCGGTGCTGGTTGCCATCGGCACACCATTGGCCGTGGGTAATCGCTCGTTCATCGCCTCCGTCGACTTGGTGGGCACAAAGTATGACAACATTGGCTGGTACATGGCCTCTTTCACAAGATATTCGGCCGTCGCCACTTGTCCTTCATTGGCACTGCAGAAAAAAAAAAAAATAGACGCGTTAGGCGCGAGTCGTTTGGCAAAAAAAAAAAAAAATGGTGGCGAACTCACGTCTTGTCGGCAAAATACACAGCACATTCCATGTAGGCAGACACGAGATCGCGCGCACCCTTGACGGTCAGATGGATGCTGGCCAAACCCGCCCAAAAGCTTGTAAACACATCCTTGTAAAAATTGTCCTCTTGCTTCATCTACAAAATGAAAAAAGGGAGGAAAAAAATTAGCCCATTGTCGCGTCCCGCTTGTCGTCGCCCTAGAGGGGGGTCTGTACCTTGGCGGAGAGACGATCCAAAAGCACAATCACGCTAGGGTAAGCAATCGCGGGTGATCCGTGCAAGCCCGCGCGCAAAAACCCGCACAACTTGGCAACAGGCGATTTTTTGCCAAACACGTACCATGCATCCGGGATTTCTAAAGAAAAAAAAAAAAGAGTCGCGTCAAATTTCTCTTTTTCTAAAAGAAACAGCGAATAAAATACTGATCCTTACTATCGGTGAACAGCAACAGGGCATCCCACATGTCCGAATGCACCGCGGGCTCCTTTTCACTCAGCACGCTCTTGAAGAAAGGCGGGCTGATCATGTCCAAGCGCGCCGCAATCACTTCTGAATTGGAAAAAACGAGCATTGAATGGCAAGGTTTGCGTGTTGTCACGTTTTTGTTTGCTTTACCCTGCGATTGCTGCAGCAACGTCTTGATAAAGTAGTGCACAGCCTTGCGGATGACCGGATTGGCGTGCGACACAAAGGCCCACACGGTGGCAGAATCAAACAAGCCATTGTACTCGGCCGCTGCCTTGTTGCGCTCCTCCACTGGCAACTGTTCCGTCAAATACGACAAAATGTAAAAGCACGAGGCAATCACGCGTGCATACTTGGCCGCCATGTCCTCAGGGGTCACATAGCGCGCGTCACCTAGGCAGATGATCAGTTGACATGTCATTCTTTCTCCCCCTTTTTTACTTTTTTTTTTTTGTTTTCCTTGGGCTTACTGAGCGTGTCCTCGGTCTTGACAAGCAACATCTCGCCCACATAATCGAGCAACTCCTTTTGACAAAACACAATGACGCCCTGGCGCTTGTCCTCGGCAAACACGCCCTAGAAAAGCAAAAATGTAAGTTTTGCGTGTCAAGCCAGGCCAATTGGACGCGCTGGGATGCTCGGTTATTTTTTTTCTGTACCTCAAAGGATCGCCGGGCAACCGCGGCAATGTCCTTGCTCTGGTCAAACATGGCCACCATCCATGGACCAATGCAATCCTTCAAATACGGCGCAAGTTTCTTTTTGGCGTGCTGCGTCACAAATTGGTGCAGATGCGCGCTCGCAAGTCGCACGCGTCGATCCACTTCCAGCGCAAGCTTGCCATACAACGCGATCTACGCGAGAAAAAAATTGCGTGTCAGCGCGAAAATGACCAAGAAAAATGCATTTTTGCACGTTTTACCCAGGTTGGCAGCAGCGCCGCCACAGCCGATGCGTGGTCGTGCAAGTACGTGTCAAGCTCCTCAAGCGCCTTGAGCTTCGTGGTGGCGTCGCGCTTGCTGATTTTCTTGACAATGACCGTCAGCTCGGGATCCAGCGCCATGCTGTCGCTGCTATCCGATCCAGGCGTCGCCGGCCTCGAGATGGACGCGCCCAGCGACGGGCTCGCAAATTGCGCAAACCCGCCAAGGTTGCCAAGCGGCAACGACCCAGATTGACCCACAAGCTCGGCAGCGCGACTAAATGCGCAACACAAAAGAAAAAAGCGTGAGCAACAAAAGGCACGCCTCCAAACAAACATACACACAGCGCGCACGCTTCGCGCCTGTTGGCTCCCACGTACCTGCTGCTGGCTGGCTTCAAGTTGCCTTTCACTTTTGCCTGCTGTTTCGACTTGCCCATGGTAAAATGCAAAAAGAAAAAGAAAGAAAAAAGAGAGAGTGAAAAAGAAGCAAGAAGAAAATAAAAAGGTGCGCCAGCTGCGACAGGCAAGTTCATACTCCGACTGGCGCAATCACTTTAGCAGTGAATTCGCCTTGTCATCGCGCTCAGCCCGCATAGCAGCGCAATCATCGTCCTTCACAATCGCTCCTATGTCCTGAATTGAGTTGAAAATGCGCTTCAAAAAGGACAATCAAATTATTTGGTTGTTGGAAAAATGAAAATGGGCGTCCTTGGCTTGGGTAAAGAGCAAATACACGCGTCCGTGGTGATAACTCATCTTTAATCAGCTCTAGATCTCTCTGGGAATAATCATCTCGGGAGGCAAATGCTTCCATCTTTTTGTTTCGCTCATTCATCCGAGACTAAATGCATCATTAGAACCTCAATCATCATAAATTAGCATTTTTTGGTCTTTTTGTGCTTTACAGTCGGCTTTTGTTCATTGCATGTGCATTGAGCGTACCTCTAGAGATCTACGTCTTTGCTCATTCTTGAGCACTGGGTGCATTCAAATGAGAAATAGATTAGGTGGCTGTCCAGAAAAGTTTAATTTGTGATTTTTTTTTTTTACAGTAATTTTTTGTTCTTTAGTCAATGAAATGACCACGTGCAAGGATATTTACCCTTTGAATTTACAAAACTGGGCGCCGTCATTCCAAATGAATCTGCACCTGGCGATCTGCGGCCTCTTGAGTGACGCGCAAAGGCAATTTTTACAGAAAAATCATCAATTTTCCAACGGGTACATTCGAAAATTTGAAAAGGTAATTTTTAAACATTCAAGTTCTGTTTTATCATGCTCGGCGTGCGATTGGCGTAAAAGTCGGCGTCATACCACCTTGAAAATGTCCCTGAGGCGAGCGCTAAATCGACTTTTACCATTCAAAAAGGAGTCAATGCCTATTTATTTCGATTTCTCGGCACCTCACGTCTCCAACTTACTTTCCAGATCGCCACAGAATGATCTCCTAAATTACAGGGACTTGAAAAGTAGGGGAGCCAAGGGAGCATGGGAGAGAAGGAGGTTGATCCATTACGGAGTGTGCTGTGCGCTTCTATGTTCGGCGTGCGATTGGCGTAAAAGTAGGCGTCATGCCCCCCTGAAAATGCCCCTGAGGCGAGCGCTAAATCGACCTTACCATTCAAAAGGGAGTCAATGCCTATTTATTTCGATTTCTCGGCACCTCACGTCTCCAACTTTTCAGATCGCCACGGAATGATCTCCTAAATTACAGGGACTTAAAAAGTAGGGGAGCCAAGGGAGCATGGGAGAGAAGGAGGTTGATCCATTACGGAGTATGCTGTGCGCTTCTATTTTCTCGTTGAGAGCATCATGTGGCGCTCTGGTTGCTTGTTACTAGCTGTCACGATTTGTTCACTGGCACGCGCTTAAGGTGCCGAATGACAAATTGGTTTGCAAGTAGGAATTTTCCCTATAAATAAAGGGCGCGTCAATAATAATAGGTGGGTTTTTCACCTTTTTTTTTTAACTCCACAAAGCAAACAAAATGCAAAAGCTATCGCTTCTCGTTCTCATTGTGACCATTGTTCTGCAATTGGTGGCGGGTGCTGTCACAAAAGGGCGGCGCGCCGCAATCGAGATGGCCAGCTCCGACCAGCAGGCGATTCTCGACGCCCACAACAAGTATCGCGCCATCCACCAGGCTCCACCTTTGACCTGGGACAACACTATTGCCAATTATGCTGCCGATTACATTGGAAAATGCGTGTTCAAGCACAGTGGCGTAAGAAATGCCATCAAAAAAAAAAGAAAAAAAGATCATAAGAACCTTTAATCTGACGCCAATGTCATTTTCTTCTTCAGGGCGAGTATGGCGAAAACTTGGCTGGAGGTTATCGTGACTGGCCCAGCGTCGTCAAAGGTTGGTATGACGAGGTCCAAAACTACGATTACAGCCACCCCGGATTTGCCTCGAATACTGGCCAATTTACGCAAGTCGTCTGGAAGAGCTCGACCAAGATTGGCTGTGGGTTTGCTCCCTGTGGTGGCCAAAGGCTTTACATGTGTGATTACGAGCCCGCTGGTAATTACGTTGGAGAATTCGAAGAAAACGTCTTTCCCCCCAAATAAAAGCGCTTGAGCTGTCTTTCACCACCACGTTCTTGGATTCGAGGGACAAAGAAAGCGCGTTTTTGATCTCTTTGAGCACTTGTAAATTGCAACTTTGTGCGATTTTCACATTTTAGAGATTTATTCAACAACAAATCGACCAAATTAGCATGCAAGACCTTGAATACAGTAAATCAGCGTGACAAGGGCGAAAAACATCTTGCTTTCCGAGGTAATTCAATCGGCATTTTGAAGTTCTTTTGTAGCTAAAAGTGCATTTTTCAATAATGCGTGTATGATATCACAAAAATGTAGTTGCCGATCACCATGATGTTTCAAAATAATTGGACCCTTAGTCCCCGCCACCACATGTCCAAATTTGGGACCAATTGGACTAGTATACCAAGAGGATTCTTGAAATTCAAGCATTTTATTGGTAATCAACTTGTTCCTTGCCAACGCGGCCTTCCCGTGGCCAAATACGTGACGGAAAACGAAGCTACAGTACAGTGCCCGGACAAAAAAAAGTTTCGCTGTGCATAATTCTCTGCAGTGCAAGGTATCAATTAATCGCGTTAATCTCTGCTGTATTGATCAATAATGGCTCCAGTGATATGAAATTTTGCAGGAACAATGATTTAAAAGTAAAAAAGCAATTCTAAAATTATGAAATGGCTATGCCAAGCGGGTATTGAAATAGATCAAAAAAGGGATACCTGACGCGTCACGCGACGCGACGCGTACCTACGCGTATACAATGGCCTGTGGAGATGAATTGACGTTATGAACACCATCTCCAATTTTTTTGCAACGAGTGCAATGATGCCTAATTGTATTTTAAGAATCAATTCCATGTTACATGCATTGCATCGGTGCTGTGATCGAATAATGTAAAATTCATCATGTGACACGCGTCACGCGTCAGACGCGTCAAAAGTCGCGATTTCCTTCGTAACATGGTCGTAGTGCTCCTACTGGTCAACCAATCGATAACAGTCTATTCTAGTCCTTCAAATTAAATAAGTACAATGGTTTTAAGCCAACTAGGGATTAAAATTAGATAACAGAGATGGCAATTGTTATTCCAGATGCAACTGACGCGTGAAGCGTGTCACATGATGATTTTACATTATTCGATCACAGCACCGACGTGCTGCATGTAACATGAAATTGATTCATAGAATACAATCAGGCACCATTGAACTCGTCTCAGAAAAATTTGGAGATGGCGTTCATAATGTCACTTCATCTCCACAGGCCATTGTATACACGTGAGTACGCGTCGCGTCGCGTGACGCGTCAGGTATCCCTTTTTTGATCTATTTCAATACCCGCTTGGCATAGCCATTTCATAATTTTAGAATTGCTTTTTTACTTTTAAATCATTGTTCCTGCAAAATTTCATATCACTGGAGCCATTATTGATCAATACAGCAGAGATTAACGCGATTAATTGATACCTTGCACTGCAGAGAATTATGCACAGCGAAACTTTTTTTTGTCCGGGCACTGTACAGAAATCCCGAATAGGACCGGATTTTTAGCTGGCATAACTCATCGGGGTGCGCAAAATAACAAACACGCTGTCGCGAGCTTTGAAACCAAAATTGAAGACCCCGGTCCCTATTATTCTGCCAAACTTAACACAGTGTGAAGTGCTTGGCGAAACCACGAAAAAAGTAAAAAAAAAAGAACATGGCCCATCTATTCGTTGACGAGCTATGCGCGTTTTTAGTTTATTTTTTTGCGAGCGCATGGCGAAGCAAAGACGCGCTGTAGAACCGCGCTGACGCGTCTGTTAACACGAGTGACGCCAAAGGGCACATAGTTATTACGAAGTGGCGCGTGTCGCTCGACGTTTGACGCGCTTTTTCACACGTCGAAAAAGTCCATGATATTGAAACAGGGTCAAAATTGCCAAAAAAGGGGTTTCCATTGATCATCAATGCCCACGTACGAAGCAAACATTACTCCTTCTAATGGCTGCATTTACTTGGTATCTGTCGGACGGGCACCAGGAAATAAAAAAGGCTGGAGAGCAAAAATGGCTGTCGTGCGAAGGAAAAAAAAAAACTTGCTGCGACCTGCGAGAACATAAAACAAACCACCTTCACTCACAATATTTGTCCCTTTGCCATCATGCACAATCTGTATCTCTTTTTTTTTTTTTTTGACTGTGCTGCACTATTTCCCTCCCTAGGTTGCCGCTGAACGTACCATGCATCAAGGAGACCAACAAAAAACTCGTGCCACAACACAATGCTTCACCCCTTTGCAATCACAAACAAAATGACATCTCTCTTCTTTTTTTTTGGGGGGGCGGATTGCATCAAAGTGTGCGAAAGTGTGAGTGTAACACCCTGCATACCATGTATGCTCATTTCCCTCCTTAACGGTGCAATTCAGATGCCAGGTTTGGGAGAATGAACTTGAGTAAGTCGCTGATCTTGCACGACGGCAGAAAAAAAGAAGGAAAACGATGCGTGATTCGCAAAACGGTCGCACTCTTCAATTTTTATTCCACATCCAAACGGGTTGTTATATTTTGTGATGGATCACAAAAGACAACAACTCTTAGATTGGATGTTGATTTTGACAGTAGTTATTCTAGAATTGCATTTGCGATTATTTCGGCTGAATGCCATCTCATACTAATCCAATTGGTCTAAACTTGAGCCAGTGGTTGTCGAGATTGATTCATAAATTTAATTACTTCAAAATGTCTGGACGATTGGATACTTCATTTTTATGGTACCATACACGCGTTATTTTTGAAAATGCACTTTTATCCGCAAAATATTAAAAATGCCGGTTGAATTGGCTTGGAAAGCAAGGTGATTTGCCGCCCTTGTCATGCTGATTTACTGTATTCAAGGTCTTGCATGATAATTTGGTCGATTTGTTGTTGAATACATCTCTAAAATGCAAAAATCGCACAAAGTTGCAATTCAAAGATGCTCACAGGGACCAAAATCGCGCTTTTCTTGTCCCTCAAATACAAAAACGTGGTGATAAAAGACAGCTCAAACGCTTTTATTTGGGGGGAAAGACGTTTTCTTCGAATTCTCCAATGTAATTACCAGGGGGGTCGTAATCACACATGTAAAGCCTTTGGCCACCACAGGGAGCAAACCCACAGCCAATCTTGGTCGAGCTCTTCCAGACGACTTGCGTAAAGTGGCCAGTATTCGAAGCAAATCCGGGGTGTTTATAATCGTAGTTTTTAACCTCGTCATACCAACCTTTGACGACGCTGGGCCAGTCACGATAACCTCCAGCCAAGTTTTCGCCATAGTGACCCTGAAGAAGAAAATGACATTGGCGTCAGGTTAAAAGGTTCTTATAATCTTTTTTTCCTTTTTTGATGGCATTTCTTACGCCACTGTGCTTGAACTGGCATTTTGAAATGTAATTGGAAGCGTAATTGGCAATAGTGTTGTCCCAGGTCAAAGGAGGAGCCTGGTGGATGGCGCGATACTTGTTGTGGGCGTCGAGAATCGCCTTCTGGTCGTCGGCGCTGGCCATCTTGATTGCGGCACGCCGCTCTTTTGTGACAGCGCCCGCAACCAATTGCAGAACAATGGTCACAATGAGAACGAGAAGCGACACCTTTTGCATTGTTGATGGCTTTTTCGCTTTGTGGATAAAAAAAAAAGAAACATGTTGTCGTCTTTGTGTCCCTTATTTATAGGAAAATGCCGATTTGCAAGCCAATCTGCCATTCGGCATCCTGAGCGTGCCGGTGGTGAGCAAAACGAGACAGCGCTTGAAATGTACGCGCGCAATAGCTGAATGCGCAGTGATGCACAATCAGAGCGCCACATGATGTTCTCAATGAAAAAAAATAGAAACGCACAGCCCACTCATGAATGGATGAATCTCTTCTCTTTTCTGACCCCCCTCCTCACCGTGTCCCAGCAGCTTGGTAGATAATTGAATCATTTTCTGCGGCAACCTGGCAAGTTGCGCGTGTGAGTGCCGAAAAAAATGAAAAAAAATAGATTTATGATGAATAAACACGTCATTTACAGCTTGCCTCAGGAGTTATCTTTTTCGTAGGACATGGCGGCTACTTTTCGACCGAGCCGCACACCGAGCATGATGAAATAGAACGTGAATGGGAGCCCAAAAAGCCAAAAAAAAAGTGGAATTGAGTGCTTATGCTGATGATCAGGCATTTTTTTTTAAGGGAGTCAGGGAGATCAATACGCCTTGCCTTGATGAAGAGGAGCAAGATATTATCGGTTTTTTTTTTCAATTTTTATAGCCATGATGGCGCATCCACGGAGTCCATGACGATCAATTCTTGCAAAACCACAAAATCTTGTTGCCTTTATAATGCGCTTGAGCTTGATTTGCAGTTTTCGGATCACAATTGCAGCTGGGAAAGAGTCACAGGAAAAAAAAAAAAATGGGTAGAACGCGGTCTCACACGCCTTGCTTATTTTGGAGGCAGATTTTGGGTTGATTCTGCATCTTTCTTAATTTTTTTTTCAACAATACCGAGGATGGACCGTCCATCTTTGTGTTAATCACATATCCACTACGCATTTTACATTTGGGTACGTCACGAGCAGCTTTCTGATTCGAGCAAAGCGCTTGTGGGTGCGATGCAGACCCAGGGTACAGTATCGGCCCCATTGCTGCAGCCTGCAGTCATGGGCAAAGCCGCCATAGCCGATACCCATCCGCTCACTACAAGCCGATGCCGTAGCCAATAATGCTCGTTAAAAATAGCGATCTCTTTATTGAAAATATCCAATTGGCGCTTTTTTCGAGTGCTTTTGGCTTTTTTGTCAATGAATTGACCACATGCAAGGATTTTTTTCTTTGAATCAACAATATAAGTATCATTCATACTCAACATTTGCGGAATCCCATAATTGCGAATATGAACAGGCAGGCATAGTTGAACGAATATTATGTCTGACAAACCAATTTCGAAAATGCGAGGTTTCAGAGTCATTGCACACCAAGTCGCGCGGAGATCTCAACGCGACGTCTCCAAATCACGATCGCTTTTATTGCGCTTGGTCACTTATTCATTTGAGATGACTCGCGTGTCCGTGCGCTGGGCCGTAGTCGCGTGCGCCACCAAAATGGACAACCCCTTACCTCCCTTTTGCTTGGCGCGTCCTCTGGATCTTGGTGATCGGGTCCTATACTGTATTTGAGCTAGATGTTGCTGAACACAAAACACCAACTACTGTACAAGTAGCCACGCACGAAATTGACGCGCTTGGAGCACCGACATGCGAGATTTTTTTTTTTATGTCGTGATGGCATTTGAGCAAGACGGATGTATTTACATTGTACAAATTTTGATTTTTATGTTCGTAAAAACTGCATAATCATAGACTCATGATCATAGCATAAAGGCATACTACAGAGAGAAGGAAAGGGGTGGTGGGGGACGGGGGGGGGGAAATCACACAAAAGCGTCGCAAATGACAGGCCGCTTTACAATTCAATGCCAATGTTCATCTTGACAGACTTGACTTGGATGTAGCTATAGAAAGCAAGGCAAGATGGCATGTGAGTGACTCCAATTCAAAAGGCCCGCGTGGGTAAAATGAGACAAAACTTACTTTTCGATGGCATAATGACCATTTTCACGGCCAATGCCGCTCTGCTTGTAGCCACCGAAAGGCGTGTTGTAGTCGAGCACTGTCAAGGAGAAAAAGAAAAAAAATGAGAATCGCAAAAGGTGGATGGATGGCTGCTGCGGGGCTTACCATTGTGGCAGTTGACCCAGACGGTGCCGGCCTCGAGCTGGTTGGACATCTTGATGGCGGTGGTCACGTTGGTGGTGTGGACCGAGGCGGCGAGACCGTAGGTAGTGTCGTGGGCCTTCTTGAGCACGTCATCGGCGTCCTTGAACTTGGCAATGGCGACAACAGGGCCAAAGATCTAAGGAAATGGCGGCAATTGGCGCTGTTAGTCCGGGCCTTTTCCAACGTGCTTTTTTGTTGTTGTGTTTTTACCTCCTCGCTCATGATCTTCATGTCCTCGGTGACGTCGGTAAAGACGGTGGGCTCAATAAAGTAGCCCTTGTCGCCAATGCGCTTGCCGCCGGTGAAGAGGGTGGCCTCCTTTTTGCCGGTTTCGATGTAGCCCATGATGCGGTCGAATTGGGTCTGACTGACCTGAGGACCTTGGAAGGTGGTGGGATCTTCGGGGTCGCCAACACGCGTGGAGTCGGCCAGGGCCTTGAATTTAGCGACAAACTCGTCATAGATGGACTCTTGGACATAGACACGCGAACCAGCGCAGCAGCATTGACCGTGGTTGAAGTAGATGCCGTGATGCGCCCACTTGACGGCCTTGTCCAAGTCAGCATCGGCAAAGACAATGGTGGGGCTCTTGCCGCCCAATTCGAGCGTGACCTTCTTGAGATTGCTCTCGGCGGCGGCCTTCATGACAGCACGACCGGTGAGCGTGGAACCTGAAAAAAGGAAAAATAAGCAACGTTACACGAAATGGCGCCCGGACCCGCGCGTTTTTTCTTACCAGTGAACGCGATCTTGCCAACCTTGGGGTGACGGGCAAGGGCATCGCCTATTAAAAAAAAAGGGGGGAGGGGGATGAGATGAGACATGTTTCACCAAAAGGCAAATCGCTCAACTTTTTTTTTTTTTCTTACCAGCCTTGGGGCCGTAGCCGGTGATGACGTTGAAAACACCAGGAGGGAAACCGGCCTCCTTGGCCAAGGCGGCGATCTTGATGGCCGAGAGGGGTGTCAATTCGGAGGTCTTGACAATGATACAGTTGCCAGCAGCGAGCGCAGGACCGATCTTCCAGGACAACATCATGACTAGGCAAAGAAAAATCACGGAAAAAAAGTAAGCCACGCGGCCGCCCTTTTCTCTCTATTTTCTCTTTCTCTTTTTCTTACGAGGGAAGTTCCAGGGAATGATGCAGCCAACAACACCAATGGCTTCATGGCGCGTGTACGAGAGCGAGCCAGGGGTATCAATGACAGCACCGTGGATCTTGTCACAAAAGCCGGCATAGTAGCGGACCGTGGCAACGGACGCCTTGACGTCGACATTGCGCGACAGACTGATGCCCTTGCCATTGTCCAAGGTCTCAATTTGGGCGATTTCTTCGGCGTCACGCTCCATCAGGTCGGCCAGCTTGAGCATCAGGCGTTGGCGCTCCGCAGGCGAGTTGTTCTTCCACTTGCCATAGAACGTGGCCTCGGCAGCATTCACGGCGGCATCCACCTGCTCCTTTTCAGCTAATTTGAAATTAAAAAAAAGTGTCACGTTAGAGCCCATCACTTTTTTTTTTTCCCTGGTGATCCACCACTGCATGGGAAATGCGTGGGAAAAAGGCGGGGCAACTCCCCTCCCCCCCTCAATTTTTTTTTCTGTTTTGCTTACCAGCCTGGACGGCGCAAATCTTCTCGCCCGTCGTGGGATTGACCACATCAATGGTGTCGGCGCCAGCAACAAACTCGTTGTTGATGAACAGACCGGTTTGCACTATTTAAAAAAAAAAAATCAAGTGGATTAGTCATGGCTCGCGCACGCGTTGCGTGCGTTCATGCAACCCAATGCAGATGCAAGCTCTGCTAATCCCGTCACTCTTGATCCCCGAGGGAGTCAACTTACAGGAAAGCTTGTAGCCCTTGGGGGTGGAGGTTTCAACGACAAAGTTGGTCATGATGGATTATTCAGAGGGGAATCGAAAGAGAAAAAGATGCAGAAAAAAAGAAAAAGAGGAAAAAAAAGTTGGACTAGCAAGTGGCGCGCCCCCCCTTTCTTTTATGCTATTGGAAAAATCCAGTGTCCAGACGTAAAACCTTAATTTGCCAGCCAATAGGAAAATTAAAAGTCAGCAAGACGGCGACATGGCAAGCGGGGCAGCCGTGTGCCGCCCAGTCGCACGCTGGCCATGGATTCCCACGTCTTGCGTTTTTTTTTTAACTTTTTTAATAGCGTGTCGCCTTTTTGCAAAATCACCATGCAAGAACAAGACCATGTCATGCAGCGAAGGGTGAGGGGGGGAAGGGGGGAAGCGAGGCGTGAGAGCTTGCGCAAGTTTCAAGACCAAAGAACGGGCCAATGGCGCATGGACCGGGTGAGAAAAAATAAAATGAGAAAGCAAACAGGGACAGATCAACCGTGTTGCCCAATGGATTTCTCCCACGGGCAGATGAACACACCGGTCTCACAAGGGCCAAACTCTTGCAGATTCATCATCTTTGTTCTCATCCGAGTGGTGCGACGAAAAAGAGCAAATGCAGTCTTTTTTTTTTTGGCATGCGTGGACCCCGTTGTCCTCTCTTTTCTCGCATTTTTCGCGCGTAACGTCTAAAATGTTGTCCCGATGGAGCTATGTGCATAATACCTCTCTTCTTTTTTTTTATATTGGTTGGCGCAAGATGGCGGAGATTCGCGTTTTGCGCCACCTCACTTCTTGATCCAGGGGTAGCATTGGAGCGCCCTCATCCTGCGTCTGGAGCGTGACGCGTCATGCAAGCCCCGTTTTGCGAAAAAAAAAATACGCAACCCAACGCAATTCACACGTTTGCACGCGTCGGCATGGTCCAAAGGACCCATGCGATGTCACAAGCCATTGACCACTTTGCGACGCGTCCCAGAAGGGTTGAGGGACCCAGACTTGTCTGTACCACCTTTTTTTTTTTTTTTTTTTGCAATGATCATCCTCAGTCTGTCACCCACGAAATAAAAAAATAAAAATATAAAGGGCTCCATCCGTTTTTTTTTATTCGCCAAAGCGGTCCATGTCCACGTGCACAGAAAGGGAGTATGATAAACAAGAGATTAGTCGGTGTAGCCGTAATTGTTTCCGCGGTGGAAGCCCAGTTGGTTGAGTGCGGTGATGAGCTGTGTGCGCGCGGTGGCAATGTCATCGTAATTGAGGGCACTGATGGCCCATTTGGCGTTCTTTTGCGCGGCGGCGATCTCCATTGGGCCAACAGACGCGACGGGCGGCAACGCCGGCGTGGGAACATGGGTCTGTGGCTGTGCAGGCGCAGGCGCAGGCGCAGCAGCCGACGACGGGATGCCAAACGAGTGGCTGGGCGACGGCGTGGCGGCTGGCGCGGGTGCTGGTGCTGGGGGAGGCACGGGTGCGGTCGCAGGCATAGGCGGCGGCGGCGTGGTGATGGTGGAGGGCGGGGTAGTCGTGGTGGTAGTAGTGGTCGTGGGCGCGGCCGGTGGATGAGGCGCCGAGTCGTCGGCAGACGCAGGATTGTCAAATATCTGGCTCGGGTCGTTGGGTGAGATGGGCGCCGTGAAATTCGACGGCGGGCTCGGAAAGTCGGAAATGGACTGTGGCGCAGGAAAAGAAGGCGGCGACACCGACGCGGGTGGTTGCAAAAACGACGCGTCGTCTTGTCCACCGCCTGGAGGACCTTGTGCTTCCTCTTGTGCGCGCCCAACACCAGGCTCACCCATCGCCACATCCTCCTCCGCCGCATCAATACCGCCAGGCGGACCAGGCACAGGCGTCCGACCCTCGCGCAAGGCCTTCATGATATCGGCCGCCTTCCATTTCGCGTATTTGATCTTGCTTTCCACCTTTTAAAAAAAAATGTTGAGATCCAAAGCCCCAGTGCATGCAAATACGACACACACACCCATTACCTCGGGTTCAATTGGACCAAATGTCTTGAGCAATTCCAGAAACACGGACGATGCCAAGAACGTCTTGGCTGTTTTTCTATGCAAAAAGGGAAAATGAAGGCAGTCAGATCAAAAAGCTATTGCAAGCACACAACAGAAATAAAAAAAAAAAAGGGGCGTACTTGCTCGCCTTGCCGGCGCGATCCTCATTGTCTGCATTGACAAACACCTTTAGCGCGAAATTTTCAAGGTGCGCATATCCCACTAGATCGCTCGTGATAGCCTCATTGTTGTCGCCAAGGCCCTTTTTCGTCTGCACGCGCAAAACACCACGTCAGCACAGCGCGTGGCTTTTTTTTTCATATTTTTGCTTTTTTTTCCAATTTTTTTTTTGCTACCTGTTCTAGGCCGTCCAAGAGGTGCGAGATATAAAGCTTGGTATCGGGTGTGTTGGGGCCTTGCTGCAAAGCAAGCTTGACGGCATAATACGTCGCTAAAGGGGTTCTTGTGAGCACGACATACGCCAAGACGACGCTTTTTGTACAGGTTTTTGCAAACTTACCATAATATGACACAATTGGCTCGCGCTCCTTGAGCTCCTCTCCTCGCTGGATATACGGCGCGATGAACTTGAGGTCGGCAGGGACGTCCATGGCTAATGACAAGGTTGAAAAAGGCGGAAAAAGAAGCGTTTCAGGATCAAAAGCGAGCCTGCCGTTGCCCAAAAGGGGCGGGCGGCGGGGAGCCAATAAACGTCCCAGCTGGTTCGATCAGGTGCCACTCACCGGGACGAAATCTCAGCTGCCATTGTCAAAAGTCAGATCTAAAAGAAAAAAGAAAAGGCTGGGTGTCACATAAAAAATAAATTCTCATAGTAGTGCTTCTCGCATCCGACGGCAAAGCCTGTTGCCCGTGTACAGGCAGTCTTTTAAAAATCGAATCAGCCCTCTGAAGTCGTTAGCAGCAGCGCGTAAAAATAAAAAAATTACAAACAAGTCATAAATGAGATAGGTGGCACAACCACAAAAATAGGAGGTGATCGAACCACCGTCATTCGAAGGAGACGCACATCCTGCATCATTAAATACGATAACACACCGTGATTTGCATTGACAGCTGCCGTGCATGTGAACAAAACGCGTTTTAAATTGCTTACTTTGATTTTGAAGGCGTACAAAGGGTATCGCGCAGACCACCCAGCCGCAGCCGAAAGGATCGCACAGCACGGATCTTTCCACCGGTGTACGTTTCATCCCGGTTCACCATCAATTGCATGCAAAATAATACAAAAGAGCAGAAAATGATAAAATGTTGATTTGTCTCGAAAACAGCCCGGTAGACCTCCCGTTTTAATCCGTTTCTGAGAAGATAGCAGCAGATTATGCATTTGATCCGTCCCCGAGAGATCTACGGCAACGAGACGACGCGCAATGTCCACTTTCAAAAATCACGAATTTTCCTGGGGGTACAGTCATGGAGTTGAAAATGGTCAAATTTTGGTCCTCGGATCGCCATGCCACTCACCCCATGGCAGATACGCCTCATTTCACCGTCGAAAACCAACTAAAAACCAGGGGTACATGGACTGGCTGTCGCGTAAAATCTGTTTTGGGTCTTATTTTCGACTCAAGGTCATCTCGACGAAGAGTACCTGGATCCCCGAGAAACACACACCATCAGAAAGAGCTTCGCTTGCTGCGCACGTGGCCATCGGTGATCATTGAAAAAAGTGAACTTTTGGGCATTTTGGCACGCGTTCAAACTCATATATAATTTGCGACGCGTGAAAAACCGCGTCAAACGACGTGTGTCACGCGCCTGTTCCTTTTCAATTCCATGCCTCTGGCGTCTCTCTTGCTAGTGGGCGCATCAGCGGAGGTCGATTAACGCGGTTTTCCAGTGCAATTCGCGTTTGAAATTTAGTCTAAAATCGCGCATTGCTCGTGATCGGCCCAATGGATGATCGTCATTTTTTGCATTTCCCGTGGTTTCTCCATCCCCTTGTTCTTCTGGGAAAGTTTGATGGCATTCTGGCGACCTGGATTTTCAATTTTGGTTTGGGAGCTCGATTGTGGCTGATCTTTGATTTGCGTGTACCGCGCCGCCGATGACTCGTAGCTGCTGAAACTCGCGTCCCACTCGGGGTTATTCGCCTCCTTCTTTCCTTTGGGACGTGTTTCGAGGCTCTGGGATGTCTTTGGCTGGCAAGTAAAATGCAAATTGACATTTTAAAATGTCATTTCTCGAAGCTTCTCGCGACAAACGCGTCCAAATGATTCCCAAGTTTAACCTTGTGGAAAGCTCGGCTATCGTGCTCGATGATGGCCAAGTGGGTGACCTCATCCCTATCGTCACACTGTCCAAAAAGACAAACTACAGGTAAAACTAGCCCATTTCTTTATTTCATCCCCCTGGGCATGGGAGTGGCCTAGGATGTTTTGCCCACGACGGTGCGGCACAGGTTGGTGACGGTGCCGGACCACTTGTTGAGCACTTCGTAACGAATGGAATCCGTGGACCTGGCGAAAAAAAAGAAGTAAAAAAAAAAAGAATTAGCATGAATAACGGCGAAAAGTCACGCGATCAACGGCACGTACACCTGGTCAATTTCAAGGCGGCTGTGGACCTGGTCAATCTTGCCAAGGATCTTGCCATCCAGGATGAGCGAGACCAAGATTTCCTCGACATTGACCGGCGTGATGTTGAGTTTCTATAAGACGAGAGTGAGCAATGCGCGGCCAAAAAAAAAAAAAAAAAATGAACGACGGCTTGGCTTACCTTGGCGATGAATTGGATATCAATGCGGGTGTACGGTTGGATCAGCTGGATGAGCACCTGGGTGCGGATGTTCTTGAGCACATCGTCAATGTACGTCTCAATGAATGGATCGCCCATGATGGCGCGGTGATGGTCTATGGAAAAAAAAAAACGAGCCATCAGGCACACGCGCGCGTCCTCTGCCACTTCAAACCCTCCTTCCAAAAAGTGAAAAACGAGCAAATTACCTTTTAAAATCTTCTCAAACTCGGCAATCTCCTTTCGCTGATAGGCAGAGACGAGGCTCGTCATGGCGGCAATCTCGGGATCGTTTTTGTACCTGGCAAACAAATGACAAAATTGAGCACGGCTGCGAGGCGACAAATTCTCGTGAAAAAAGGAGTTTACGGCTTGGTTTCTTGGGAATCAAAGGGATTGATCTGTGATTCCGTGAGCATGTTGGCCAGGACGAGGTATTTGAGCACTTGGATGCGCTGTGGGCTGCCGGCTTCGTCGTAATTTTTGAACGATTCGAAGAAATCAGACTGCGCATTCTCCCATTGTTCTATTAAAAAAAAAATAGGTCAACATGGCCGTCGATTATTTCCCTCCATTGGTCCCTACTTTCGCGCATATGCATTTTGCCGCCACACTCGCGGATGACGCCCATGATGCGCGGATGCGGGATGGCGGAGCGGACATTGAGACATTGTTGGTACAGCTCTTTTAGCTTTTTGGTATTTTTTGTGGCGGTGTACATTTGGATCTCGAGGGCCAGGATCTCAAGCAGGTGTGTGCCCTTGCGCTGGTCGTCGGTGCCGTCGTCCTTTTGGCACGACTCGCGCAGCTGCTTGAGGATCTTGGTGAGGCGCGCATATTCCTTGCGATCGAGCCACAATTTGGCGAGTTTGAGGTTGGACTTGACCCAGAGGCGCTCGTTCTTGGACTCGGCGAGGGAATCCAGCGTGGTCTGGTAGAATTGCTCCATAAACTTCATATTGTCGGCCGTGGACGCGTAATCGAGGATATTGTTGATGGATTTCTCGCTGTAATTGCGCGTCACCGCGGATTTGATGTACGTCAGCAGCTTTTTGTAGTATTTTAGCGTCTGATTGCATGGTTAAAAAAGAAGTGAGCCCCATCATCCTCACTCTTTTTTCGTGGTCAAAATTACATCTTCGTGGTGATTTAGCTGAAACGAGATTTTTGTCATTTGCTTGAGCGCCTTGAAGCCCCTATAAAAAAAAAGATGAGGCGGCCACGCGTCGCCAGGGATCCAATTGCTTTTTACCATTCGCCCTTTTCCTCCTCCATATCGACAACTTGTTGAAAATCAGCAATGGCTGCTGAAAGATCGACCTCCTTGCGCGCTAAAAAGAGAAGCAAATGAGCCAATGGGTTGGGCTGAGAGACAAAGAGAGAAGAAATTCACCTTTGGCATTATAATACATGTTCTCGAGGCCGACATCGGGCTCGTCGTCGTCGTCGTCTTCATAATCAAAGTCATAGTCCTAAGGGCGGTGGGGATCAGCCGCGGCCTAATTCATTGGTTTAAGAGACGAGAATGTTACCTGGTCGTCATCTTCGAGCATAAAGTCGTCGTCACTCATGTTGGCAAGAAAGAAAAAAAAGGGGGGAGGGGAAGCGAGAATGAAGAAAAAAGAAAAAGAAAAGAACAAAAAAAAAGGCGCGCGGCGATGAAAAGATAAAAAAAAGTCCGCCCCGCCTTCTTTTTTTTTCGCTTCTCTTTCTTTTACTTTTATTTTTTTGTTTACTCTCCCCTCTCTCCCTCTTCTTCCTTTTTCGCTTTTGTATTCTTTCCAGGGTAAGGCAGGTGGTGTGCATGTGCATGTCTGTGTGTGGGTGTGTTGATGTTCTTTTTTTTTTATAGACCATGCCCGTAGCGACGACGGACGGCAATGAAGACAGCAAGAGCACGAGCAGCACCCTTGTCAATGGCGGCGAGCGTGAGCCAGCTGACCAGAGTGCGGTGCGGCACGGCTTTGACCAAGACGTCTTTGAGGACATCATCCGCTTCCTTTACTTTTCCGAGAAGCGTCATGACACGCATGCCAAGGCACTAGTGGCGCGGCCGCCGCTGCAAGACTGGGTATGGCTGAAATTGCCCTCGTTTCCTCTCCCTTTTTTGTCTCATTCTCATTTTCTTTTCTTGTTTAGCGTCTCCGTGAGCGAGTCAAGACGGTGTCTGGTAAGAAGAAAGACAAAAAAAAAAAGAGTGGGCGATTTTGGGAAATCACATGAAAAAAGGGGGCATCCTCTCATTTTTTTTTTTTTTTGTTTTTTCGCCAACAAAGGGTTGCTTGTGATTTGTTTGAATATTGGCACGGACCCACCCGACGTGGTCAAGACGAATCCATGCGCCAAGCTCGAATGCTGGGTGGACCCGTTCCTGATGATTCCTCAAAAGTCGCTGGAGACGATTGGCAAGCATTTGCATTTGCAATACGAGAACATCAACAGCCGCACGCGGTTCAAATTATCGCTGGATCCGTCTGTGGAAGAGACCAAGAAATTGTGCTGCCAGACACGACGCAATGCCAAGGATGAGCGGATCTTGTTCCATTACAATGGCCATGGTGTGCCCAAGCCGACGACCAGCGGCGAGATCTGGGTCTTTAACCGCAATTATACCCAATATATCCCCGTGTCGCTGTTTGATCTTCAATCGTGGCTCGGTGCGCCTGTTATTTATGTGTGGGATTGCTCATCCGCAGGCAACATTGTCAATGCCTTTAATCGCTTTGCCGAACAGCGTGAAAATGATGCGCGCAGCACCGGCCATGGCCAGCAACAACAGCAACAGCAACAGCAACAACAGCAGCAACATCAGCAACAGCAGCAACAACCGCCGCCATCGCCTCCCAATGGCCATCCTCATCCGAATTCGTCTTCTTCTTGGCGTGATTGCATCCAGCTGGCTGCATGTGGACCCACAGAAACACTGCCCATGAACCCTGATTTGCCCGCGGATGTGTTCACGTCGTGCCTGACGACGCCCATTGAGATGTCGCTGCGCTGGGTGATTATGCGCAATCCATTGCTGGCAACAAACATCAGCATGGACATGGTGTCCAAGCTGCCTGGCTGTGCAAAGGAACGACGCACGCCCCTCGGCGAGCTCAATTGGATTTTCACCGCCGTCACAGACACCATTGCATGGTGCGTGCTCCAGGACCAGCCCGATTTGTTCAAACGCCTCTTTCGCCAGGATCTCATGGTCGCCTCCATGTTTCGCAACTTTTTGTTGGCCGATCGCATCATGCGCTCGTACCAATGCACACCCATGTCCACCCCAAAGCTGCCCGAAACACACGACCATCCCATGTGGCAAGCCTGGGATCTCGCCGTCGACATGTGCCTGTTTCAATTGCCACAATTGCTTGCACCACCGCCGCTAGAGACAAACAACCATGGCAACAACAACAGCAACAGCAACAATAACAACAACAATGCGCAGCAGCAGCAACAACACCAACAGCAGCAGCAACAGCAACAGCAACTTCATCACCAACAGGCCGCGTACCAGCCAAGCACCTTTTTTGCAGAGCAATTGACGGCTTTTGAAGTGTGGTTGCAAGAAGGAGCGGTGAATCCACGCATTCCAGAGCAACTGCCAATTGTGCTTCAAGTGCTGCTAAGCCAGGTCCACCGATTGCGCGCATTGATCCTTCTCAGTCGCTTTTTGGATCTTGGACCTTGGGCCGTCAATGCCGCCTTGTCTGTTGGCATTTTCCCCTATGTGCTCAAATTGCTTCAATCGCCGGCCGCAGAGCTCAAACCCGTGTTGGTGTTCATCTGGGCACGCATTCTGGCCGTGGACCGTACATGTCAAAACGACCTGCTCAAAGACCACGGCTACGCGTATTTCATCAACATTTTGACACCCAACAACGCGATGCTCAGCATTCCACACGTGTCTGAACACCGCGCCATGAGCGCGTTCATTCTGTCGGTGTTTTGCACGCAATTCAAGCTCGGGCAGCAGGCGTGTCTGCGCGGCAATGTGATCAGCGCATGTTTGGCGCATGTCAAGGACCCGGACCCTCTTTTGCGCCAATGGGTATGCTTGTGCCTTGCGCAGGTGTGGATGCACAATAGCGAGGCCAAGGCCGCCGCCGTTGCAGAGAATGGCCACGAGAAATTGTGTGTCATGTTGACGGACAGCGTGCCAGAGGTGCGAGCATCGGCCATGTATGCACTTGGCACCTTTTTGGGCGATTTGAACAAGACCGAGCAGATCATGAACATTGAGCACAACATTGCCATTGCATCGCTTGTGGTCATGGGCGACGCGTCGGCCATGGTGCGCAAGGAATTCGTCATTGCGCTCTCACACATTGTGCACCAGGCAGGGCCAGACAAGTTTTTGTTGGCGGCCAGCCAGACCATTGACGAGGACCAGCTGCCCAAAAAGAAAAAGGACCGCGCCAGGTCCATGGCCGCCATGCTGGCCGATTGGCGCGCCACCATGGATGCAAATGCGCCTTCTTCATCCACGGGATCATCATCGTCGGCCACCACAAGCTACGATTCCGTGTATGCCGTCATTTGGAAAGCATTGTTGAATCTGTCTGTCGATCCTTACCCACCTGTGGCACGCGCAGCAGCTGCGGTGGTCGACCACATCAATGCCATGCTGCTCACGATGCCAACCATTGGTGAGTATGCCGCCTCCGTCGTCAAAGACGCCTTGCACCACCAACAATTGCATCCCATGGACACATCCCATGCCGACGACCTCGCTTTATCCGCCGCATCGGCCGCAGCTCCAGGCACAACCGCGTCATTGCCGCCTTCAACATTCGCGTCGCGTGCCAATTCCGTCCGTGGCGCAGCAACACCGCAGCCAAACGCACCCGTCAGACCAACCACACTCACGCGTTCCGTCTCCTTTGCATCCACATTGCGCAACATTTATCAATTCGGCGCACCATCGCCCGCAGTGGACCAAGCCGCTCCATTATCCAATGCCCAAGCACGTGAAAACGACCTCCATGACCACAATGACGCGTCCGCGCACGACCAGCACACATTGCCGCTCGTCTCTGAATTCTTTGATTGGAGCTGCGAATACTTTACCGAGCCACAGATGCGCGTAAGGGCCAATGGAAAGAAGAAAAATAAGAGGGAGGGAGGGGGAGAGGGAGAGAGAGAGAGAGAGAGAGAGACGCTCAAAAAAATATACTCTTTTCCATCTAGGCGGCCGAGGTGGACGAGCCTGGCAGCGTGGTCTATACCCAGCGCAAGTGGCGGCGCAACCGCAACGAAAAGATCCTGATGGAATGCAACCAGACAAAGCAAAAGGCAGGCACAAGCCGCTGGGATGACCAGCTCATCTCCATGTTCAACGAGACAGAGGCTACCCATCTGCTTTTCCACCAGTACGAGCCGCATCTCGTCGCTGCAGACGCCTACAATTACCTGGTGTAAGAACAAAGAAACGGCGACGCGCAAAACGACGCGTCGATTTCAAACACCGCTCGCGATTCAAATCCCGCTCTTCTTCTTTTTCTTAGTGTGTGGGACTGGAAGACCGGCACGCCCCTCAATGTCATCCACAACCACAATCCTTTCCAAAGCAGGGTCACAGACATGAAGTTTATTAACGAGGATGACGTGGCCATCCTGTTGACGGGCTCAGGTACGTCCATTTTATGACATTTCTCTCTTTTTTTTTTTTTGCATCATGACTCACCCATTCTTTTTTTATCTTCAAAAAGATGACGGCGTCGTGCGCTTGTACAAAGACTATGATCAGGACAAGCCCACGCTAGTGTCGTCATGGCGCGCACTCAAAGACATGGAAAAGAGCCAATCCAGGCAAAGCGGCCTGATTTGCGAGTGGCACCAGGGCCGCGGCACCTTGTTCACGGGTGGCGATGCGCGCGTCATCAAGGTCTGGGACGCACAGCAGGAATTGGCCGTCATGGTAATCGAACAAACAGGGAAAAAAAAGGCGAAAAAAACACACAAAATGACCTCCAACGCCTCTTTTGTAGGACATTGCCACGCAAGCGACGTCGTGCGTCACGAGCCTGACGAGCGATCAGATCAGCGGCAATATTCTAATGGCAGGCTTTGGCGATGGCGTCATTGGCGTCTATGACCGGCGTCTGCGCGCGTCGTCGGCACTTGTCCAGCGCTGGGAGGAGCACCAGACATGGGTCACGGGCATCCACCTGCAACGCGACGGCAATCGCGAGCTCATCTCCGGCGGATATGGCGGCGACATCAAAATATGGGATATCCGCGAGTCACAGTCCATCCGCACCATCCACGCACACACCGACGCCGAAATGACGTCATTGGCCATCCATGACCACGGACAGGTCATTGTGAGGTAAGCCCATCGATTAGCAAAAAAAAAAAAAACACACACACCCCAATGACGCCCCTTTTTTTTTCTTTTTTTTTTCTTTTTAGCGCGGGTGATGACCAGGTGATCAAGTATTGGAACATTGACGGAACGCCACTGTCGACGCTCCGCCCATCCACTGGCTTCCTCAGCCAGCGCGGCTCATTCACACGTGCATTGACCTTCCATCCAAACCTCATGGTCGTCGCCGCAAGCAGCGATGATGGCTACATCACGGTAAAAAAAAAAAAAAAAAAAAAAAAGACAAAGAAAAACACGCGCACGGTTGCTTTGAGCGTTCTTTTGGCGCTTCCCCCGACGTGTCTCATCGTCCTTTTTTTTAAATTAGCTGTATGGTCCGTCTACATGAAACCCCCCTCCTCAATTCGCTCAATTTTCCCAATTTTCATTCTGCATTTTGATTCTGCATGATCACTTTTTTTTATTTTTTATAGCTTCCCCTTGTTTGCTTCATCCCCTCTTTTTCTCTCTTATTTTTATTTCTTACACATGGCCCTTTCTTAGACAGGACGGGCGAAATACAAATGAAACGCGTTGTTTTGCCAGATCGCCAGTTTTTTTGTGTTCCCCTGCATCGTTTTTCAACGCGCGCAAGATGCCCAAAATAGGCATTCACAAGCGGCCATTGAAAAGCAGCTCAGAAAAAAAGGATCGAATCAGAAAAAAATCCCAGGCTTTTCTTTTCTGCACTTGCTTTTTCTTTCGTTTTCTCCTTTTTTCTTCTCAATTTCTTGGGGCCGTGTCACTTTTTTTTTTTATTTCATACTGCAGCACCTCATCCCCACCTCCCCCGCCGGCATATGGAGACCACGTTTCTCAAACTCTTGTATATCAGCCTTTACGCGCTGTACGGCTCCGCCATAGCGTATATTGCCGTCTTTTACGACGAGGCCCTGCAGCTGTCGTCCCAGCAGATCGGCGTCGTCTTGGCAACACCCTATTTTATCCAGGTAACAGAGAAAAAAGACCAAAAAAGGCGCGTTTTTGCTCATACTACTTGCTGTTTTCGAATTAGGTGGTGTCGTCGCCGCTATGGACAAGCATTGCCGACCGATACCCGCAGTACCAGGGCAAGCTGGTGGCTGCACTGACACTGATTGGCGGGTCGGCGCTCGTCAGCTTATTGCTGCTGGCCAACAACATGGACCTTTTCACAGGCGACATTGTCTTTTTGCTCACATTGACAGCCGCACTGGCCTTTGCCTTCTTTGGAAACCCCGTCTGCTCACTGGTCGACAGCTTGGTCCTCAAAATGCTGGGGGAACACAAGCTGCTCTATGGTCAGACCAAGGACAAAAAAATGAAAAAAATGACATCATCCTTTGCTCACGCGGGCTTCCTCCCCCCCCCCTCTTTTTTAATTTTTAAAATGATCGTTATTATTAGGTAGCCAACGGTTGTGGGGGTCCATTTCCAATGGCATATGCATTCTCGTGGTGGGCATCATGATCACGGATTTGGGCATCCAGTCGAGTTTTACCGTGTTTGTGGGCGGCATGGTGTGTTTGATCCTGTTGTGCCTGTGCCATCCGCGCATGAAGGCCCTCGGCAATATGGACCACGCGCTAGACGACAGCGATGTCAGGCAGCCGTTGCTGGCCACGACCAAAACAGGCAATTATCTGTACGACCCGCAAATGGACGCCTCTTCCAGGCACCAAAATGATGACAATAGCTCGTTTTCCGCGGACGATACCCATTCCATGGTCGATGACACCTTGGATGACACCGTGGACGACGCATTGGACGACCCTGTGGACGAAGACACGCGTCTGCCCAGCAATCGACGCGCGTCGCGTCAGCAAACACGATCCAGGCGGTCGTCGATGCCTGCGGCCGACGACCACGCGGGATTGGGCATGACCACGCAACGCATTGATCGGTCCGAAAGCATTGCGAGCCATGCAAATACGATTTTGATGGACGATGAAGAGGACCAGCACCGGTACCAGCATTTAATGCACACCGCCACCGCCATGACAACATCCACCACCATGTTCAATGCCATGGACGTCCAATCGCTCGCAACACAGGCCCTCGAGCACCTGGAAGACGAGCATCAAATCCCATCGCTCGGCCTCGCACTCTCGTACATTCCAACCATCGATACCTCACTTGCCGCCTTTGGCGCGCCCATGCCCGTTGCAAAACACACCTTGTTCTCGCGCCACGTCGTCTCATTTTTGCTCATGGTCATGCTCTTTGGTCTGGCCTACGCCATGATTGGCCAATTCCTCTTTTTGATCTATGGAAAGGACCTCGGCATGACGCCAAGCATCATGGGCTTTGCAGGCCCGCTAGCTGGCATTGGCGAGGTCCTGACTTTTTGGTTCTCGAAAAAGGTAAAACCCGCGAAATCGGAGGGGGGAGGCAAATCAATTGGCGTCTCATTTCTACCCCCCTTTTTTTTAACTTTTTTTTTTTGCCTTGCTTTATCTTCTATATCTGATTGTGTGATTGTGTGATTGTGTGTGATTATGTGTGTGCGTTCTTCCTCCTTTTCTTTTCTCCATTGATAAGCTTTTTGACACATATCAAGTGAACACGCTCATTCTCGTTGTACATGGCGGTTTTGTGTTGCGCAACACCGTGTTTATGATGCTCCCATCGCATCATTTCCCGTCCATGGTGTGTGCCCTCATCCTTCAGGCCCTCAATGGTACAAAATAACAAACAAATCAAAACGCGTAAACAGGATAGACATAATTTTTATTTTATGACTTTATTTTAGGCTTTTGCTACGCGCTGCTCTGGTCCACGGCGGTCGCGCAGGTCGACAGCTTTTTTGCCGAGGACCAGCGCGCCATGGCGCAAGGCATTTTGGCCGCCGTGTTCTCGGGGCTCGGGTACGGCATCGGCTGTGTCTTGAGCGGGCTCGTGTACGACCCCTTTGGCCACCACGGTCTGCTGCTGACATCAAGCTGTATCACCATCCTCGGCTACCTCGTCTTTTTCTTTGGAAAACAATAAAGCAACCCCCCTCTTTTTTTGGCATCTTCTTTCACACGCTCGAAAAAGGCCGCATCGCGTGCGCGCGTACACCATGCGTGCGCGACTTTTTTTTTTCCATGACACAAACGACCATCCATGTGTGTCTCTCTCTGTGCCACACGGTCCGCCCCCCCCCAATGGGCAAGCGTGCGCCAGATTTTGGCCGCAAGCGATGAAAAATACCGCAAAAAAACGTCAAATTTGGCAGACATGACTGCCGATCTACAAGGACTGCGCTGTCAGGGGAGCCCCTTTTCCATCAACAGATTCATCTCGCGGCGCAAGTTACGCCATCTCTTGCTGCCAAAACGTAAGATTGGGCGCTTTTACACTTTCTTTTGCCAGCAATCAGCGATTTCTCGGGATCAACCATCGCGATGGGAGGGAAGGGGAGAGCGGAAAGGGACATAATATCGTGTCAAAGTCGAAGGGGGGCACGTTGCTACACATCACGGGGGAACGGCTTGTCTAATCAAGATTTATCGTTTTAATCAACGATTTGCTGATGTTTGCTTGCACCGTCTCCCCCTTTTTGAGACGGCTGTGATATGAAAAATGCAGGGGCCAACGACACAGTATGCCTGGGCGTGTTTTATCATGGGAGCCAACGCACAATTGCGTGCAAGAACGATAATTCTGAAGTTTAGCCATATGTCGACTTTTTCGAAACGATTCCAATGGTCTTTTATTTTGCGCCATGGTGTGCATGGAGGGATAGCATTGCGCGAGATACACAGAAGATTCAAAAACATTGGCTGACGTGCACAGGGGGAATGAACGATTAAAAAAAAAGTACGCGCTTGGCTCTCCTTTTTTTTTTCTGCTGATCCGGCAGATTGGCGCAAACAACCCCAAATGTCGTGAATCGCATGTGCGTCGTTGTGCAGCAATGCCAGGCCGCGCACCCATGCCGAGAAACCTTGGGCACGTTTTGTCCCCCTTCTGCCTTGTTTTTCATAAAGTGAGCTGAGCTGTGCATCACCATCCAGCACGAGCGACCTGGGTCTCTTACTCAATTGACGCGCATGCGCATCATGCTGCTCAGCCATTGGTATGCCATTGGAGCATGCGCCATTATGCCGTGACACGGCTCATTTGGCCCCAATCTTCATCTTTTTCAGTGAATGGAGCAAGGAGGTCGGCTTATCAAGCGCCTTTTTTTTTTTTTCTGTGTGCATGTTCATCTTGCGGAGAGTAAGTGAGGAGAGAGAAAAAAAAAACCAAGGCAAATCGAGAAAAAAAAACAAGCAGAATCTGAGAAGCGCGGCTGCGTGCGCCCCTCAGCGCCCCTTGCGTTCGCGCTCTGACTACCATTGACGACAACAGAACGGGCAACGATGTACATAGAATGCATGCTACAACGATCGCGCGCGTAACGCATGGAAGGGGGGTGCAAATGGGGGAGACCCCCGCCATCGCGCGAGGAAAGCGAAGAAAAGCGAGGCTCAGGGTGCCGGGCAATTGGATCAGGAGAACTCCCAAGGGAGTCGATTTCCAGAGATGCAACGCTAAGACGATAGCTGCAGAGTAAAACAAAAAAAGGAGTCGCCCGTCTGCATTGATCGACAAAAACTTAAAAAAAAAAAAAAATTAGGAACAGGCGTGCGCGCAAAAATGCTTTGTTTGGATTTGCGCAGCGTGAAATCTCCCATAGAACGGTCCACGGGATATTGCAAGCCAATGGAAGGGGGAGCAATGGGCCATTGATTGGCAAGGAAAAAAAAAGTGGCTATTTTACTTTTAATTTTTTTATGATAAGCACTTGTCGCGCCGTTAGCATGTAAAATATCTCTTGTCCACGAGAAACCATCGAAAAAGCACATTTTACATCCCCAGGGACGCTCACGGTGGCTCAAATATCTTTTTTTTTTGAAAAACCAGCGAAATGCGAGCTTTGAGTACCGCGTCGAGTGGAGCCGGCAGTCTGGAGCGACAAAAAGACAAAGAGAATCACCGTGTCGTACAAGCACAAAAAAGAAGAAAAAACCAAGGGGGATGGTGACCTTGCCCTTTTTTTTCATTTACTCATCCTGTCAGTGACATTGCCCCTTGTTTTCGCTTGTGGGTGGCACAAGGGTGCGAGCGGGCCTTTTGCAATCAAATCTCTTTGTTTGCCATTCCATGTTGGGCACAAAAGGGGGGTGGACTAGGCACCGACACCTTTTCTTTTTATGAAAACGATCGATGGCACGCGTACTGGGTCCATCGATGCGGCGCCACTGCTCTGGGGCGGAGCCTACCTCAATTGCAGCCGCAACGTCATGCACTCTAAGCATGTCGCTTTGTCGCCATTGTTACTGTTTAAAGCTCACTCTGCGCCCTTTTGCCGAGAAACTCAAGAATTTCAAGGAGTAAAAAAAGGGTGCATGGGGAAGATTGGGGGTGGGGTTGTGCGGGCGCCGAGCACAAGGGAGCAAGACCGTCGGCGCAAGCCCAGCCAATGCCCGGATGTCTGGGTAGAAAGAGAAAAATATCATCTTGCCAGGTTTTGGGCCAAAAAAAAAAAAAAAGAAAAGCGACCTTGGGCAAGTCGCAAGGCGGAGAAATCAGGAAAAGCGCAAATTTGGAATGAAGCGCATAAAAAAAAATAAAAGGGACTGCGGCGGCACACACGCGCACACACACACACACGCATTGAATGAGCGAGAAAACAAAGAGAAAATGGGCGAATGGCTTTGTTTTATTTATTTGCTATCGAAAGTGGTGCTATCAGTCTGCGAAATTGCTCTTTTGTACGCGCATTGCGTCGTTTGGGGGGAGAGGGTGCCGAGATCAGCGCGCTGGGAGAACCTTAACTTTGTGCATTTTTCTCTTTTCACGAGGTTCGTATTCACCATTGGCATAATTTCTTTGTAAACAAATCGAAAAATCAGCCAAGAGGGTCAACGTCGGCGTTGCGCAATGCCCAAAAGGCACAAGCAATCGCAAGCCCCAAATGAGGTATCTCTTTGTTTCTTTGTGATAAAAAAAGGTGTTGCACAAGAAATGCTGAACACACACACACACCATTCAATAATCCCTGTATAAAAAAAAATTCAAAAGTGGGAGAGCACGAACATTAGCATTGGAATGGCGCGGGGTGGCATTGGAAAAAGAGAGGGGGGAACGGCGCGAGAGAGAGAAAAAAAAGCCAAATTGACAAATTGATAGCGCATTTAGTGTCTTTTTTGAATTGGATGTGCATTCGCCCCTATCTCTTTTTCCCAACGGGCAGTCACGGCGTGAGATGTGCACGTCGTACACCGCCGTGTGCTATGGGATGGCTGTCGATTTGTGTACAACACAGAGAAAAACGAAAGAAGAGACAGGGAGAGACACCGATTGAACAATGACAGTGGCGGCGTTTGAAGCACACAAAAGGCACGAATGATGAAAAGCGAATGAGCCAGGGCTAAAGGCGTTTTTTTTTTTTCTTGACTCTATAAAAGTGCGTGATTTCTTCTGTTTCTTTGCCCTTTTTCTTTTCTTTTTCTTTCTCCATTGGCTTTTTTTTTTGCCCTCTCTCCTTTTTTTTTTTTTTTTACTTGACCCTTTGATATCAATGATGGCGCCATCATTGCCGCAATTCATGGGCAAGTTCCTCAGCGATCCTTCCAAGACCCCACGTGCCCTCTACGCCTGCAACATTTGTCAAAAGAAATTCAATCGCCCTAGCGCACTCATCACTCATTCGTACACGCACACCGGTGAGAAGCCGCACATTTGCTCAGTGTAAGCGGTTCTTTTTTTTATTTATAATCAATTGCTCATTTTTCTTGTTTTTTTCAATCCAGTCCCGGATGTGGCCGTTCATTCTCGGTGATGAGTAATCTACGTCGACACGCGCGAATCCATACGCGGGCGCCGCGCGTTGCTCGTGCGCGTTTGACGGCGATGCAGCGCGAAAAGTGTCTTCGCGACCTGATGGCGCGCACCGAGCGCGATCAATGGTCGTCGTCGTCGTCTGAAGAAGATGAAGACACGTCCAGCGTGGACTATGCGCCATCTACACCGTCGACGGGCGGGTCGCCGCCCATGACCTACCTGCCGTCGCCCACTTCTCTGCCCAAAAGCGCCCGACGCGCATCGTACACGCCGCCAAGGGCTCATTCTCCTCCTTTTATGGACCATTCGTCGTCGAGCCACCCATACCACACTACCCATCATTCTTATTCTCATTCGCATCAATTACCATCGCCGCATCTTCTTCCTCATCCAGCCCACACCCGCCAATACACACTCCCTGTGCCAAAGACTTATACCAATGCCACCAGCGTGCCATTGCACTACTTTACAACACCAACAATCGACGCGCCACACACCGTCGTCGACGCCAAAGTCGCGCGTTGCACCGTCAGCAATTATTCCCCTCGCCCCTTGTCCATCCAATGGCTCGTCAACCAGCCATCGTCATAAAAAAAGTGCAATTGAGAAGGCATCAAGGGGAAACGACAAGGATCGTCAGCAGCAGCAAAATCGGCATGTACCAAAAAAGGCAAAAGACGCGCTATGTCCGAGCACGGTGCCAAACCGTAAATTTTTTTAAAAAAAAAATCAACCTCACGCCTCAGTTGCGCGCCCATGACCCCCCCCCCACTTTTGCACGCCCTGTCCTCCTTGTGCTCTCCCACGCCTCTCCTTACATTCTAAATTGCTACATTGAACAACATGAAATTCAAGAATAAAAAAAGAAACAGTAAAAAAATAAAAGTCGGATCCACACACCAATCGCGCAACACACGCTCCTCCCCCCCCCAATTCCTCCCGAGACAAGACGTGTTTCAAGCGCCGCACCCCCATGGAAAGGCGGAGCTTCAATGGCGTGCTTTTGTTGCTGTTCTGGCCCTCCCCCCTTTATTCTCTTTTCTTTTCCAACACCCCATTGTCACACACACGTACACAACAACAAACCAGAGCTTATGGACCTGCACTTTCTAGAAGACTTCCAGACCATGACGTCCACGCCACGCAAGCTGCCGTGTGACAAACTTAAAGATATTCATGTAAAAAAAAAAAAAGGGAAAAATTCGGCGGCTGCTTTCATTTTTGGCCCCCCCCCGTTGCGACACCAGGGGGGCTTTTTGCCAGTTCGCTTATCTCCTCCATTCCATGTCGAACTAGGGCAATACCGTGGACGTCCGACAGCTAGCAACGCAATTTCACCTGATTTTGCTAACGTTCAAGGACACGACGTGCCCCGCATGCCCGCAGCTGCTGCACGTGCTCAACATGTATGGCGTGGACCCAGAATGCTTCACCTTCAAGGACCCATTCACGCTGGAAGAGTATGAAATCGATGCAACGACGAAAAAGGTGATTTAATACCCTTTTCATTGTGTCATCCCACTCAATGGCCTCCCATTTGCTTTGCCTTTATTAGTTTTACGAGCTGCTGTTGACCAAGGATGCGTATTTCATGGTGCTGTGTCCTGGAGAAAAAGAAGACATTGCGGCGATCCAGCGCGAGACGCGATTTACACGGTACCCGTTCATTGATCCCGAGCAAGTGATGATGCTGGGTGCCGAATTGAAGCTGATGATGTCTGAGCGGCAGCTGTGGCCTGCGATCATGGAGGTGGACGAGGCGTCGCTCGAGGTGTTCCCCATCCACATTGGCCGCAGGCCCGGCCAGTATTTCCACCACCAGCTGCTCAAAATGCTCACAAAGCACCGGTGCAGCTGGGAAATGGAGGGCGCCGTCGCCATGGGCAACGCGCACAGCAAGGTCGATCAGCTCAAGCGCCGCGTCGTCAAATGCGAACAAAAAACGCTCGTCGTCAAATGGTCACACGCCTCTTTGCATAAAAACACGGAAAGCAACAGCGCTAATACCACCAATGCCACCAATATCACCAATGCCATCATGGACACACACAGCACATCAACAGCAACACCAGACACGTCAGAAAGAGCAGAAATGGACGAAACGAGCAAAAGACCATTTGATCTGCCGCCGGAATTGCTGCATTTGGTGCTTTCGTGGCTGCCTGACACGGCGTCGCTCGTGTGCCTTTCGCGCGTGTCCCGTGTATACTACATGACGGTGTGCCACGTGCTGATACAGCGCCTGAGGACAGACATGGACCGCGTACGCGCCGCATTGCCCGCGCAGGTGCCCGAGGATCCCACTTTTGACGAGACAGACGTCTTTAATGCCGAGCTCGACCGCCCAAAAGACATTGGCTTCCGCGAATTGCAGGCGCGCGTCATCAATCTAAAAAATCTCATCAGCAGCATCAACGAATGGACCATCCAATGGTCTCCACGACGAAAAAATGCCAAACCATCGTCCTTGGCAGGCCCGTATCATTCCCTACGCATGCTCCGCGATCCATCAAATCGCCTCATTTAAGAAATTAAAAAAGTGCAGGAAAATGGCAAATTTGGGCCTGGCTTTTTTTTTTTTTTTTTTTATACGCAGCGGCTGCGGCGTTGCAATTGGTGGCTTTTTGAGCCTTGATCCCGCCCGTCCCCGCTCTCTTTTTTTTTTTTCTTTTCTTTTCTACCCTCTTTTTTTTAATCAAGTTTTTTTACCATGATCTCGGCTTTGCAGTGGATCCGCCAGGGCGTTGCCGCGCAGCACCCTGAAAAGTACGAATTGAACGAGGACGAGTACGATCGTATCACACAGCTAATGGCCGATCAGGTGGACGGCGCCAAACACGATCTGGACGAGGCCATGGCCGTCGACGAGACCGCGCCCGCCGCCAAGGCCACAAAGGCCGCTGCCGCCGCCGCTGCGCAGGACGACGAGCTCGCTGTTTACAATTTGGATGCCTATGACGCCGAGGTCGAGGCTGACAAGAACAAGAGTAAGCACGCACCCATTGGACGGGGGGGGCAAAGGGACGTCATTTTCAATAGTTTAATCTTTTTTTTCTTTTTTTTTTCACGCAGAGGTCGGCATTTTTGCAAAGATCAAGGATTTGGCATACTATGACCAAGATGAGGAGGATCCATACGTGACGATGAACGCGCCGCAGGAGGAGAATGATGAGCGCGAGGAGCTTGAGATTTTGCCCACGGACAATCTGCTTTTGTCGGCCAAGACGGAGGATGACATCTCGCACCTGGAAGTGTACGTGTTTGAAAAGGAGCAGGACAATCTGTACGTGCACCACGACATCATGCTTCCGTCGTTCCCGCTGTGCGTCGAGTGGCTCGATTTCCACACGGGCAACAAGCTCGGCGACACGTCCACGGGCAACTATGTGGCCATCGGCACCTTTGATCCCGACATTGAAATCTGGAACCTCGATGTCGTCGACGCCATGTACCCGCAGTGCATCCTCGGCCACACCGACAAGCAAAAGAAACGCTCTAAAAAGGTCAATCCCAATTATCATGTTGACGCCATCATGGATCTCGCCTGGAACAAGCACCACCGGTATGTGAGAGGACCCAATTGGAGTGGTTGGGGGGGAAAGAAAAATGGGGAGAATGCAGAAGACGAGAACCCAAAAAAAAAAAAAAAAAAAAAAAACGACGTATCTCATGGTTTATTTTCCACTTTCTAATAGTAATTTCTTGCTTTCGTCGTCTGCGGACGGAACGATTAAGCTGTGGGATCTGTCGACGGGGCAATGCATGCAGTCGTATGCTCATCACAAGGACAAGGTGCAGTCGGTGGCGTGGCATCCTTCTGAACCTACGGTGTTCATGAGCGGCTCGTACGACAAGACGGTGTGCGTGTTGGATGCGCGATCGCCTGGCCAGGTGACGCGATGGAAGCTGGACAGTGATGTCGAGTCGCTGCACTGGGACCCGCACGTGCCCACGTGCTTTTACGTGGCGCTCGAGAGCGGGTACGTGCATTATTACGACATCCAGAACAAGCAAGGCGAGGTCGGTGGCAAGCCATTGTACGTGCTGCAGGCGCACGACGGCCCCGTCAGCGCCCTCGACATCAACCCGCTCATCCCTGGCTGCATCGCCACCGGCGGCGTCGACAAGTCCATCAAAATCTGGAGCACCACAAACAACAAGCCTTCCATGGTCACCTCGCGCAACTTTGACCTCGGCAAGGTCTTTTGCGCCCAATTCTGCCCAGACTCCGCCTTCCAGCTCGCCGTCGCAGGCTCAAACGGCAAACTCCACATCTGGGATGTCTCCACCAATGCCGGTGTCCGCGCCTCGTTTAGCCACGTCCACGCCCTCCAGACCGTCCAGGGCGACGAAAAGGCCCCCGTCACACTCGCCGACAATGACGACCATGCAAGCGACGACGACCAAATGGATGAACAGCCCGCCGCCGCAGATGATGACGACGATGACTCCCAAGACGACGACGATGACGACGACCAGATGGATGAAGATTAAATCCGTCTCGTTAGCTTTCTTTGCCCTTCCTCCTTTTTATTTTGTTCATTCCCCATGTATCCATCTCTTTCTTCATGCTTTTTTGTCGCCCTTTTAGATATCTTTTTTTTTTTTACTTTTGCATCCCATTTATCATTTCTATTATTAAAACTTCTGTTTTCTTAACAATGAGTTGCGACGGCGGCTGCGACACATGTACCACATGTCAACAGGCTAAAAAAAAAAAAAAAAAAAAAAAAAAAAAAACCAAGGTTATAGTGGTCAAAATGAGTGCATTTTATTTCAACTGGTGATGCATCCGCTGTCAAATCCCTTTGTACAATGAAATGCAATGCCGCAAAGGAACACTTCATAAGGTTCAGGCGCCATGAAAACAAGTTCATCCGATATTGAAAAAGCAGGCCTCCAGAATTCCGCCAAATTAGCACACATGTAAAAGTGATATGATATGGAGAAAACACCGAAAATGCTATGTAAAAAAAAAAAAAAAAAAAAAGACGATGTCGAGACAATAGACGCGCCAATCGCTATGGCACGCAAGAGCGCGTCCTTGGAAATGGACGCGCTTAAATCAAAGTCTGATGCGGTTTTTCACACGTCCAAGTAATCCAGCAAACAACCTGTTCGCATCAATTCTGCCTGGATCTCGTTTTTTGAAGTGATCATCGATGGCCACATACGCAGCAGCCCGTGCTCTTTCTTGTGAGCCGCGTTTCGAGGATCAGCGGCCAGTCTTTGTCGAGTATGTCTTGTGGCGAAGAAAATACGAAGTAGATTGCATTTTACAGGAGAACCAGTCGATGGAGCCCGGGGTTTTATGGCATTTTCATCGACAAATGGACGCATTCTACCGTGTAGGTGAATGGCACGGCGATCCGAGGAACCAAGTTTTGCCAGGTTAGAATTCGTGACTGTGCTCCTTGGAAAATCGATGGAAAATCGTCATTTTTGAAAATCGATGTGGCGCACCATCGAGTGCTTGCAGCTCCATGAAATTTTGTCATATGAGCATTTTCGTCTTTCTCTTTTCAGAACAATAGTAAAAATCTGGGGTTGATCTGACCGTTGGCAAGATATGATATCATAATTGACAATGCTCCATAAATTCACAAATTTACCTCTAGCGCGTCAAGCTGCTATTCGACCAGGCTTAAATCTTACAAGTGGAAAAACATGCACAAGGAAGTCATTTTATCCCTGCCCGGCAACGCCGATGCGCAACATTTGTACGCTTGCAACGCCCAATCAAACACTTCAGCTTCGTTTTTCTCGGCAATGGACAAGACAAAGGATGGCGTGTTGCTGGACAATAAATGCAGAATTCGATTCTCTGTCGGATATACCCAGTTTCACCAACGTACGACCAAAACCGATGGCGCAATTTCTTTTTCTTTAATTTAACTTTGATCGCTCATTACAGTACTCGAGAACGGCTCGATTGACCCCCGACTTTTATCGCAGATTTGCTTAGAAAGAAGGGGTCAATGCACCAAATGATATGACTCTCAGATGTCCAATGTGTAGGTTGCCAAACGGATTTGAGAGACCTGAGCCTCTGAAAGCGGAGGACCCTCCAGATGCATCTTGACCTGACCCACCTTTTTTTTTCTTCTACTGTAAATTTGAAAAAAAATTCGTCGCCAAGCAAGGGCTCATCGCAGCGCCACGAAACTTTTACGTGTAGTGAATGTTGCTCCTCTCTTCTCAGAAAAAAAATAAAAATCCAAAGGTCAATCATGTGGTTTGTCGGGAAGCACGGCATTGCTAAAAATTTGGCTGTAGCGCGTTTTTGTCAAATTCATTTCGCGGTAAAATCATGATTCGATCATCGCCGAACTTTGCCACCACTTGGTTTTTTCGGCGTCTCTCTTTGAAAGAAAAATTAAAAAGTACCAGATGTTGTTGATCGGGCCGTTTTCGTGGCATGCGCCGTTTTCAAGAATTGGCACAAATCCATGGATGTCCAACACAAATCGTGAATCGATTGCCTCCCAACCTTTATTTGCCCTTTGACTATTTCGCCGCGCCATATTCAACAACACAACATGAAACCCCAAGATTGACTGGATCGTTTTGCAGATGAATTCGAAATCTCGACATTTTTACAAATGCAGAATTATTAAATGCCACAAATCATCGTACAGTAGTTGGGTGGCCCAAAATATACACATACTGTACGGTACAGTACAGTACCGTACTGTACAGTACAGTAATGTTTTTTTTACCGACGCGACGACGACTTTTTTTGAAAAACCGTTCAAACCAGGAGTCGACCCGACCGAGTCATTGTATGTGCAAATGAATCCAAAATTCTGACATTTCCACAAATACAGTAAATCCGGCACGAGTCTCTCATCAAAATATTATTTGTGGAGGATCGCGGTGAAATGGCACTGATCGAAAGAGACACACTCGCTCTGGTTGCATTTCCTGATTGTTTATTTGCTTGCCCGATGGATGATGATGAACTTTGCCCGCTTGCTGCAAAAGCCGCTCAAACATTGGATCAATTTTCAAACTTGCTTTTCTCGACAACTGGAAAATAACCAACGATGCTTTTAATGTGTCAAATGCTGCTGCTGAATCTCCACCGAATGAAACAAGTTTCACGGCGATCTGATCAAAACTGGCGGAGGAAATACAGTACTACACTTTATCAACAAAAAATTCAATGACGATTTGCTCGACAACTGTCTAGTCAGCCATCGATTTTTATTTCAGATTTAATAAAAAACAGGGGAGCAAAGCATATAATGGGATGACTTGCAGGGCGCTATCATAGCTTGGGTTTTACGGTACTGTAACTTTTTGCATCGGTCATTTCACCAACTTGCAGCCCACTCTACAGCGCACAAAAACCTGCAAAAAAATACAGAAAAAAAATTCCATGCAATTTACGCACCTAAATTTGGAAGTGTCAAACCTTAAATTTTGCAAAAAAAAATCTTGGCCAAAGTAGGCACTTTCCTCAGTCGATCGCCGTTCATGCGACACTTTTTGGACATTTTTCCTACGTTGGGGCAACCTGGCATTTTGTCTGCCAATAGCAAATGGTCGGAGTTACCTATTTGGGATGCATTGATCACTCGGAGTTCGAAATTTCCCGCATTAGGTATTTTCTGAGATTGAAATGTGTGACCCCTGAATTTTTTACAGTAGATCCTCGCTATACTGTAACGCCATCATTTCGAAAAAACAGACCAATGGCGTTATAAAATTCGCTGCAAAATGACGCTATAAAATCACCCGCACGTGACTTTTTTGGTTCACACTGCCATTTGAAATTTGCGATTTGTGGCGTTATAACGAGGATCTACTGTAAAAGTGGTCGTAGCGCTTTGGGGGTTTAAGCTTTTTTGGTGCAAATTTTACGCTGAATTCGATGCGGCTTGTTTTGAACGGGGTCGACCAAGCATATGGCAAGATGAATGCAAAATAGTACAAATTTGAGGTTCTTGGAATTTGTGAGTTGAAAAATAAATCGGGCGGACTCCTCGATGCATGGATGTTGTAGTTCATGCCTTGGCGCGTCCTTCATCGGCGGGCAACCAGGCTGTAAAAAAAATTCTGGAGGCACAGCAAGTCAACAAAGTCCGGAAGCCATGTCTTTTCTTCGTTTTGAAATGCAAGTCAAACGTGACAACGAATACTGTACATAGAACTGTACTACTGTACTTTTTTTGTGCAGTTTTTTTGGCGTGATGCTGCAGGCATCATTGAACCCATTATTGTACTACAACATCTGTAACGTTTTTTTCTACTTTCAAGCCATCGCATCAGTGTCTCTCCGCTGTGCGCTGTAAAATTTCACTTGAAATACAGTACAAGTGTGTATGATAAGCCGTATTTTTGGTGGGTCTGGCTCATCCAAAAAAAAGATCCTTGCGGGTTGCGGCATTGCGAGCTGTTGCTGTTGCTGCTGCATGATGTCAATCTTGACATGAATCATTATTATTAGAGCATGAAAGGCAGCAGATCACAGCCAAGATTCATTATTATTCTCATCGGTTGCACACAAAGGGACAAGGCCTGACATCTTGCTTTTCCTAGCACACGCTCCATCTTAGTGCGTAAAGCACTCAGCATCAGCAGCATGTGCTGCGGCCACGCGTGACGCTCATTAGCACACACATTGCTGCCTCTTTGTGTAGCATGACGCGCTGGATGCAAAGGGTGCCCAATGCAATGCATTGATTCCCGTGATCGGACCCTTTGCACAGCCCGAGGCTCCGGTCAGCTCGCCGCACAGCTGAATATGATATCTGACCCTGACTCATCCATCCATAGATCCATTCCCCCCTTTATTTAAGCTCGCCTTCCCTTAGTCTCTCTTTCTCTTCCCTCTCATCTTTCTCTTCCCCCATTAAAGCCGTACTTTTAGTCCCGTCTTTTCTGTATTGTTCACTAGATTCACACATCTCACATCACACTGCATATCATATCATATCATGTCGCATTTGTTTGTCTAACTTAGGATTCATAGCGGTGTTGCTTGTGAAAGAATTGTCAGTACATCATACGTAGGTATGATACAGTATAAAGGCTAAAATATTTTTTCTGTGATATAGTATACTGTATCCTTCAGGTTTCTTGTTCATTGAACCGTACCGTAGTGGTACAATCGTCCGGTAACGAGCAACATGTTGAAATATGATATCATACAGTATGGTACCTGTTGATCCAATGCAGATTTGCGCAGTGGCGTGTCGAGAACCATTCGAAAAATGGGTCCATGAGTTGATCGTGCAATAAAAAGGTTGCTAAAGGATGATGAAAAGATATCGTGTGCAGTGTGTCCACCTTTTTTGCCCGTCGCGCATCGCCGTGTCCTTTCCACGTATCATACCGCGGGCATTCAGTAAAAGCAAGGAGAGCCACACACAATGACGCGCTGCCGCGGTGAATTGGCGTAAAAAAAAATAATGCGGCGCGCTGACGTCACAGCCAATTTGATAGGTATTTTGCAATTTGGGTGACGGCTTCGCAACAAGGACCAAGGAGACGCTGCGTGTGCGTGTGTGTTTACTGTGTACACAAAGCACGTGCTAAAACAAGACGTCGTAATTAGGCGTGCCTGCAGAAAGGAGAGCTTTTTGGTAAAAACAAGCTTGGTCGATCCATAATGTGCCTGATCATCGAGTCGCGCGCAGCTTGATGAAATGTCGCGTGAGAGAGACGGGTCAAGTTTTAGCGCGCAAGGGCAATCTGCTCGGTGTGCCCCTTTAGGAAAAGCGGAAGGCCAAGCATGATGAAAAATGGGCTGTCAAACGTGAAAGCGGCCCCCCCAAAAAATAAATAATCAAGAATTTCTGCCGCCACTCCTTTCTCCCCCCTCCCAACCCCGCACACACGTCAGAAAAGGCGAGCTTGCCGCTTGGCAATGTGAGTTTGCAGAAATCAGGTCTCCAGCAAGCCCTTCCAATGGAAAGCGCCTTCAACATTGCCACTTTCTACTTTTTTGGTTGCTTTCTTGCCCCCTCCTTGTTTCTGTTTCGCGCTATATTGCTGCCGATGCTCAGCTTCCAGGGCCAAAGAAACGGCATTGGGCTGTGCACGGCCCAATCAGTGAGCCACGGATCCTCCGCTCCACCTTTTTTTTTTTTTTTTTTTTTTGCAAAACGTCGTTCACGTTTGGGGACGCCCTGCTCCCGTCCGTGTGGCACCACCCAAAAGAGGATGGGGTCGCCATGCCTTTTTTTTTTTTTTTTTTTTTAAAAAAAAAGTGTGTCAGGGCAGAACAAAAAAGAGGGGGTGATGATGGTGTGCGATCACAACCAGCAAGGGAACATTGGCATCCTCCAATTTTGGCGGCACACACCTGGGTTGAAACAATCATCCAAGACACAAAAAAGGTTTCATGGGTGCCCATTCTGCAATCAGAAAATCTGCACCACAAAGAGCTCCGTCTTTTGCTCAGTGTCACACCAAAAAAAAACTTGTGTGTGACTATGGTCACCACATCCACAATGCACCTGCTCCCTGTTCTGCCTTGACCGAGCACACACTCTGCTTGCTCTCTGGACACACAGAGTCAATGCTAAGGAGCAATTAGTGTAAGAGCTGTCATGCGTGCAGATAAGAGAGAAAAAAACGTCTATTTTTTCATTGGTGTTTGATTTTAGAGCGCAAGAGAAAGAAGTAAAAGGGAAAGAGGAGGCTGACTTGGCTGTGGGATAAACAACAGCAGGTGATTCGGAAGGCACAGCGGCGCGGGTGGGTCACAAGAGCAAAAAAAAAAAGCAAAAAGCGATGTTTAGGGAGAAGGGCACAATAGCAAAGGCATGCTTTTCATATTATGAAATGATCTGGTTGGTTGGTTTTCATTTATTTATTCACGTCGACGTCACCAGAATCTAACGCAATGTGGTCTTCATGGCAACAGGGCGCCTTTTTCCCTTTTTTCTTCCTCCCCCCTCGCCCCTTGTTTGGCTTTCCGATATTTTTGGAGGGCCGCCCCCTTTTTTTTTTTTTTTTTTGAGAGAGAGCCTAAATTGCTCTTTGTTCCTTTTCTGTGTTTTCCCCTCTCTTTTGCGTTTTTTTTTTCTTCTTTTGCACCCGTATCTCCACTCTTTTTTTTTTTTTTTTTTTCGTCATTGGGCAACCCTCGACTCAAGCCGCTTTTTTTCTGTTGCTTGTTGTCTTTATTTTTTGTATTTATTGATCGTTTCTTGTTGTGCGTCTTTTTTCCTTTGGCCTTTTTTCTTTTTTTGTTGCCACGCACCAAGGTTTTGTTGATATCCACACCCCGTTCCTTTTGTATTTGTAACCTGTGGTGTTATGAAACGTTCCTCCTCTGACGACTTGCACCGCCTCTCGAAAAAGCCTTGTCCTGACACTCTCCACCACAGCCCACGCACCAAGATGACTGCACTTGACTATGTGCACAACATGATTCAGTACCTGGATCAAGGCAACCTCGACCATTGCCTGAGCCAGCGCCTGCCCGACGTCTTTTTGGACGACGACGACGAAAGCAAGGACAAGAATGACGAGCGCGCGATGCTGCGCTATATGGACTCTGCGTTAAAGAACATTGCGCAACGCCAATTGCAGCTCGAGACCGAGAATCTACGCTATCGCATCAGCATCCAGCAGCAGCGCTACCTCTATCAGACCAATCATGACGATACCACCACGCCTGCTACCACCACCACTGCCACCACCACACCGACTAATGATGACGACATTGTGTCGCATGCAACGGCAAATCACACCCCAATTGCACTCGATTCGTCCAATGTCACCCCTGAGCAGGACATGCCCCCTTCCCTGCTTGATGTCTCGCTTCTTGACCGCATGCACTCGGCCCATTATGCTGTACCACCTGTTCCCACTGCCTCGCATTCCGTCAAGGCTCAAGGTAAAAAAAAAAAATGCAAAAATGCAAAAATGCAAAAAAAAAAAATTGCAAAAAAAAACCATGACAAACGAGCTATATTCTTAATTTTTGTTCGTTTTCCAGCCGACGACATTGCGTCGCCCAATACCCCAGATGCCAGCTCTCGTTCCGCCACGACGTCGTCCACGCCGTCGACCTCCACTGCCTTTACTTTGACCACTCCCCCTGCTTTTACCGTGTCGTCGTCGGCCACGGCTTACCCCGTGACCTTCTCGACCAAGAACATGAACAACCAGACCAGCTATTTCACGATCAAGACCTCGTCTTACCCTGCCGCCGCCAGTCATACCTCAGCCGATAACATTGTATGCCCCGACTGCGTGTTGCAGGCCGTCAAGGTCGCGTCCGCCGTCTTTGCCGGTGAATTCGACCAGCGCGTCACGTGCACGCACGAGCGCTGCAACATCAAGGTTACCTCCAAACACGCCCCCATCAATACCCTAAAGAATGCCGTCAATGCCATGGTCGATCACGTCCAATGCATTGTCAACGAGGTCATGAACGTCACGCACCAGACAGCCGTCCACGGCAAGCTCGGTGTCCAGGCTGAGGTCAATCGCCCAATGAAGGGAGCGTGGCACAAATTCGTCGTCAATCTCAATCGCATGACAAGCAATCATCTCGAACAGGTCCGCGACATTGCAGACGTGTCCAATGCTATTGCACGCGGCGACCTCAGCAAGACCATGACCGTCCACGTCAAGGGAGAAACATTGTTGCTCAAAAATACCTTTAACACAATGGGTAAAGCACGAAAAAAAAAAAAACGAGACTTGCCTTTTTTGGCCCCTTTAATATAAAAAAAGTGTCGTCTAAACCTTATTTTTATTCTATTCCATCCAGTCAATCGATTGAATCTGTTCGCCTCTGAGGTCTCACGTGTCGCTCATGAAGTGGGCACGGATGGCAAACTCGGTGCGCAAGCCAAAGTGCAATTTGTCGACGGCATCTGGAAGGAATTGACCGACAATGTCAACACCATGGCTGCCAATTTGACGAACCAAGTGCGCGACATTGCTCAGGTGTCGAAATCCGTGGCAAGAGGCGACCTGACAAAGAAGGTCACTGTGGAAGTCCGCGGTGAAATGCTAGATTTGAAAAACACAATCAATACCATGGTCGATCAGGTAAAAAAAAAAAAAAAAAGAACACGATGGAGGCAAAAAGGCGAACGGGGGAACGAGGAACAAGCACGAAGGGGTGGGAAATCACACGTTTTATGCCAATACTCACACGTCCATCCTTATTTTTAGCTCTCCATCTTTGCAACAGAGGTGACCCGAGTCTCGCTAGAAGTCGGTACCCAAGGCATACTCGGTGGCCAAGCTGTCGTCAAGGACGTAGGCGGAACATGGAAGGACCTGACCGACAATGTGAACATGATGACCTTTAAAATCACAAGTCAGGTGCGCGACATTGCGGTCGTGGCCAAATCCGTCGCCTGTGGTGATCTTACAAAAAAGGTGACCGCCAATGCTCAGGGCGAGGTCCTGGAACTCAAAAACACCATGAATCAGATGGTAAGAAGAAAAAAAAAAGATAGAAAATTGAATTGCCGCGCTCACACACACACGCTTTCTCTCTCTCTTTTTTTTTTTCCAGGTGGATCAGTTGACCTTGTTCTCAGCCGAGGTGCGCCGTGTGTCGCTCGAGGTCGGTGTCGAGGGCAAGCTCGGTGGCCAAGCCAACGTGCAAGACGTGGCCGGTGTTTGGAAGGATTTGACCGACAATGTCAACACCATGGCGGCCAATCTTACCACGCAGGTGCGGTCCATTGCCGGCGTCACAAAGGCCGTGGCCAAGGGTGATTTGTCCAAAAAGATCGATGTCGAGACACGCGGCGAGATCTTGGATCTGAAAAACACCGTCAATGACATGGTGGACCAATTGCGCGTTTTCTCCACAGAAGTGACGCGTGTCGCGCGCGAAGTCGGCACTGATGGCAAGCTCGGCGGCGAGGCGTATGTGCCCAATGTCGATGGCACGTGGAAAGATCTCACCGACAATGTCAACACCATGGCGTCCAATCTCACCACACAAGTGCGATCCATTGCCGTCGTTACAAAAGCCGTCGCCAATGGCGATCTAACGAAAAAGATCGATGTCGAGACACGCGGCGAAATCCTCGACCTGAAAAACACCGTCAATGACATGGTGGACCAATTGCGCGTCTTTGCCGCCGAGGTCACGCGTGTTGCCCGCGAAGTCGGCACAGAAGGCAAACTAGGCGGCGAAGCCATTGTCCCAAGCGTAAGCGGCACGTGGAAGGACCTCACGGACAATGTCAACACCATGGCCGCCAACCTCACCACACAGGTAACGTTTCAAAGAAAAACGAGTATTCCCAATTTTTTTTTTCGCGTTTACGCAATCCATTGATCCTCGATTTCTCCCCCCCTTTTTTTTTTTTTTTTTTTTTTTTTTTTTACAACTGGCAGGTGCGCTCCATTGCCGAGGTGACCAAAGCTGTAGCCATGGGCGATCTCTCCAAGACCATCGAGGTGGATTCTGGTGGAGAGATCGCCGAGCTCAAGAATACAGTCAATAACATGGTGGCGCAGCTCAATGTGTTTGCTGCCGAGGTGACGCGTGTCGCCAAGGAGGTCGGCACCGAGGGCAAGCTCGGTGGCCAGGCGCTCGTACCAAAAGTCGACGGCACATGGATGGATCTCACCGACAATGTGAATCAAATGGCCGCCAATCTCACCGCCCAGGTGCGGTCCATTGCCGAAGTCACAAAGGCCGTTGCAATGGGCGATCTCTCAAAAAAGATTGAAGTCGAATCCGGTGGAGAGATCGCCGAGTTGAAAAACATCGTCAACAACATGGTGGACCAATTGCGCATTTTCGCGTCCGAGGTGACACGTGTGTCCAAAGAAGTCGGCACCGAGGGCAAGCTCGGCGGCCAGGCGCTCGTACCAAACGTCGATGGCACATGGAAAGGTCTGACCGACAATGTCAATCAAATGGCCGCCAATCTGACCACACAAGTGCGCTCCATTGCCGAGGTGACAAAAGCAGTGGCCATGGGCGACCTCTCAAAGACCATTGATGTCGAGACACGTGGTGAAATCCTCGAGCTCAAGAACATTGTCAACAACATGGTCGACCAGCTGCGCGTCTTTTCCACAGAAGTCACGCGTGTTGCGCGCGAGGTCGGCACCGACGGCAAGCTAGGCGGCGAGGCCATTGTCCCCAATGTCGCAGGCACGTGGTACGAGCTCACGGACAATGTCAACATCATGGCCGCCAATCTCACCAATCAGGTATGAATTGAAAATTTTCGTCAAAAACGGGCAAAATAACCGATTTTTTTTACGCGATTTCTTCTTTTTTTTTTTTCTTTTTAGGTGCGCTCCATTGCCGAAGTGACAAAGGCCGTTGCAATGGGCGATCTCTCAAAAAAGATTGAGGTGGAATCCGGTGGAGAGATCGCCGAGCTGAAGAACATCGTCAACAACATGGTGGACCAATTGCGCATTTTCGCGTCCGAGGTGACGCGTGTGTCTAAAGAAGTCGGCACCGAGGGCAAGCTGGGTGGCCAGGCGCTCGTACCAAACGTCGATGGCACATGGAAAGATCTAACAGACAATGTCAATCACATGGCCGCCAATTTGACCACACAAGTGAGATCCATTGCCGAGGTGACAAAAGCAGTGGCCATGGGCGACCTCTCAAAGACCATTGATGTCGAGACACGTGGTGAAATCCTCGAGCTCAAGAACATTGTCAACAACATGGTCGACCAATTGCGCGTCTTTGCTTCGGAAGTCACTCAACTTTCCAAGGAGGTGGGCACCGAGGGCAAACTGGGCGGCCAAGCAACCGTGCAAGGCGTCGCTGGCACATGGAAGGACCTGACAGACAATGTCAACATCATGGCCGCCAATCTCACCAATCAGGTATAATTGAAATTTGCTTTTTTTCGATTTAACGCGTCGCGTCGCGACGACTTGGCTCATCATTCTATTTTCACATTTTCCTTAGGTGCGGTCCATTGCAGAAGTCACAAAAGCCGTCGCTCTGGGTGACCTTTCAAAGAAGATTGAGGTCGAATCCGGCGGAGAGATTGCCGAGCTCAAAAACATCGTGAATAACATGGTGGATCAGCTGCGTATCTTCGCGTCCGAGGTGACACGTGTGTCCAAGGAAGTCGGCACAGAAGGCAAACTCGGTGGCCAGGCCGTTGTACAGGGCGTCGCAGGCACATGGCTCGATCTCACAGACAATGTGAATATCATGGCCGCCAATCTCACCAGCCAGGTGCGGTCCATTGCCGAGGTGACCAAGGCCGTCGCCATGGGCGATCTCTCGAAAAAGATCGAGGTCGAATCGGGTGGAGAGATCGCCGAATTGAAGAACATTGTCAATAACATGGTGGACCAATTGCGCATTTTCGCGTCCGAGGTGACGCGTGTGTCCAAAGAAGTCGGCACCGAGGGCAAGCTTGGCGGCCAGGCCGTCGTCCAAGGCGTCGCAGGCACATGGTACGAGCTGACCGACAATGTCAACATCATGGCCGCCAACCTCACCAATCAGGTATGCATTGATTTTTTTATTTTGTCGTTTTTTCTTCCCCTTTATCTCTCCCGTTGCCCCTTCTCCCCCTCTTTTTTTTTATACGAATCGCGTCGCGTTTTTGCAGCCAAAACTCATCCATTTTTACCTTTTTTTTTCAGGTGCGCTCCATTGCCGAGGTGACCAAGGCTGTGGCGCTGGGCGACCTTTCTAAAAAGATTGAGGTCGAATCCGGCGGCGAGATACTAGAGCTGAAGAACATCGTGAATGACATGGTTGATCAATTGCGTATCTTTGCTTCCGAGGTGACGCGTGTGTCCAAGGAAGTCGGCACTGAGGGCAAGCTTGGCGGCCAAGCCGTCGTGCAAGGCGTCGCCGGTACATGGTACGAGCTGACGGACAATGTCAACATCATGGCCGCCAATCTCACCAACCAGGTACGATCAAAATCCTTGCTTGATGACGCGTCGCGTCGCGTTTTTTTTTTTTTTTTTTGTCAAAAACTCATTTTTCTTATGATTATTTTTTTTATGCAGGTGCGCTCCATTGCCGAGGTGACCAAAGCTGTGGCGCTGGGTGACCTCTCTAAAAAGATCGAGGTCGAGTCCGGAGGCGAGATACTAGAGCTCAAGAACATTGTCAATGACATGGTCGACCAATTGCGTATCTTTGCCGCCGAGGTGACGCGTGTCGCGCGCGAGGTCGGTACCGAAGGCAAGCTCGGAGGCCAGGCGCTTGTGCCCAACGTTGACGGCACGTGGATGGACCTCACGGACAATGTCAACCAGATGGCCGCTAATCTTACAACACAAGTGCGATCCATTGCCGAGGTGACAAAGGCCGTGGCCATGGGCGACCTCTCAAAGACCATTGATGTCGAGGCTCGCGGTGAAATCCAAGATCTCAAGAACACGGTCAACAACATGGTCGACCAATTGCGCGTCTTTGCCTCGGAAGTCACGCGTGTTGCCAAGGAAGTCGGCACGGACGGCAAGCTCGGTGGCCAGGCGCTCGTTCCGAACGTCGACGGCACGTGGATGGACCTCACTGACAATGTCAACCAGATGGCCGCCAATCTCACCACTCAAGTAAGACACTAAATGGTTTTTTATCATGGTCGATTGACTTTTTTTCCCTCCATTTTCTTTTCTAGGTGCGTTCCATTGCCGAAGTGACCAAGGCTGTGGCCATGGGTGATCTCTCTAAAAACATCGATGTCGAGGCTCGCGGCGAAATCCAAGATCTCAAAAACACGGTCAACAACATGGTCGCGCAATTGAACGTGTTTGCCGCCGAAGTGACACGTGTTGCCAAGGAAGTCGGCACGGACGGCAAGCTGGGAGGCCAAGCGCTCGTCCCCAATGTCGATGGCACGTGGATGGACCTCACAGACAATGTCAACATCATGGCCGCCAATCTTACAAGCCAGGTGCGCTCCATTGCTGAAGTCACAAAGGCCGTCGCCAATGGCGATCTCTCGAAAAAGATTGAGGTTGAGTCTGGCGGCGAAATTGCCGAACTCAAGAACATTGTCAACAACATGGTGGATCAATTGCGCGTCTTTTCCACAGAAGTCACGCGTGTTGCCCGCGAGGTCGGCACCGACGGCAAACTCGGCGGCCAGGCACTGGTGCCCAACGTCGCCGGCACGTGGAACGAGCTCACGGACAATGTGAACATCATGGCCGCCAATCTTACTAATCAGGTAGGATCTTTTTTTTTTTTTTTTTCAGGCGTCACGACGAATTGAGTTGCTCACGCGATTTTTTTTTTTTTTAATTTCAATGCATAGGTGCGCTCCATTGCTGAAGTGACAAAAGCCGTTGCCAATGGTGACCTTTCCAAAAAGATTCACGTTGAAACACGCGGTGAGATCCTAGACCTGAAAATCACAGTCAATTCCATGGTGGATCAGCTCCGTGTCTTTGCCTCGGAAGTGACACGCGTCGCGCGTGAGGTCGGCACGGAAGGCAAGCTTGGTGGCCAAGCCGTGGTGCAGGGTGTGGCCGGCACATGGTACGAACTCACCGACAATGTCAACATCATGGCCGCCAATCTTACAAATCAAGTGCGCTCCATTGCTGACGTCACAACCGCGGTCGCCAAGGGTGATTTGTCGCGCAAGATCATTGTCGAGGTTCAAGGCGAAATGCTACAGCTAAAGTAAGTGACCTCCCCAAAAAATGAAAAAATGAAAAAAAAAAAAAGTGCTGATCGCGTATTTTTTTTCCATAACAGGGAGACTGTCAATTCCATGGTGGATCAGTTGCGTGTGTTTGCCGCTGAAGTGACGCGTGTAGCGCGCGAGGTCGGCACAGAGGGCAAACTCGGTGGCCAGGCCGCGATCATTGGCGTCGATGGCACATGGAAAGATCTGACCGACAATGTCAACCTGATGGCCAGCAATCTGACGGACCAATTGCGTGCAATTGCGGCCGTTTCCAAGGCTGTGGCCCAAGGCGACCTTTCGAAAAAGATCGAGGTCGAGGTGCATGGCGAAATTGCCGAGCTCAAGAACACGATCAATACCATGGTGGACCAGCTCAGCTCGTTTGCCTCGGAAGTGACGCGTGTGGCGCGCGAGGTCGGTACAGAAGGCAAGCTTGGTGGCCAGGCACAAGTCGAGGACGTGGAAGGCGTATGGCGTGAAATCACAAGTAATGTCAATACCATGGCCGCCAATTTGACGATGCAGGTGCGTTCTTTTGCCCAAATTTCCGCCGCTGCCACCGAAAACGATTTCTCGCGTTTGATCACCGTCGAAGCGTCCGGTGAAATGGACTCGCTAAAGACCAAGATCAATCAAATGGTCGGATCACTACGCGATGCCATTCAAAAGAATAGGCTAGCACGCGAGGCCGCCGAGCTGGCTAATCGATCGAAATCGGAATTCTTGGCAAACATGTCTCACGAAATCCGCACGCCCATGAACGGCATCATTGGCATGACGTCGCTGACACTGGAAACGGAGTTGTCGCGCCAGCAGCGCGAAAATCTGATGATCGTGTCGTCCATGGCCAACAGCCTGCTGTCCATCATCGACGACATCCTCGACATTAGCAAGATCGAAGCCGGCCGCATGACCATCGAGTCCATTCCCTTCTCACTGCGTTCCGCCATCTTCTCTGTGCTAAAGACCCTCGCTGTCAAGGCTAACCAAAAGAAATTGGACCTCATCTACAATGTCGACCCGAGCATCCCCGACCAGGTCATCGGCGATCCACTGCGCCTGCGCCAGGTCATCACCAATCTCATTGGCAATGCCGTCAAATTCACCACACAAGGCGAGGTCGCTCTGCAAACCACCGTTGTCGAAACAGAAGGCAATCGCGTCATGCTGCAGCTCTGTGTCAGCGATACCGGTATTGGTATCCAAGAAGACAAGCTCCACGTCATCTTTGACACCTTTTGCCAGGCCGACGGTAGCACCACGTAAGTTTTAATTCTTCTTTTTTTTTTTTTTTTTTATGCTCAATTTTTTTTATCTTTTTTTTAATTTTCATTTTTCTTTTCCAGGCGCGAATACGGCGGCACAGGCCTCGGATTGTCAATTTCCAAACGTCTCGTGCAGCTGATGGGCGGTAATTTGTGGGTCGAGTCGAATTACGGCCGTGGATCGCAATTCTACTTTACGATGAATGTGATGCGCTTTGGCATGACGCAGCGCGACGTGCTTGACAAGATGCAGCGATTCGCGGGCCGGCGCGTGCTCTATTTGGACAGCAATGACGACGCCAGTGGCGTGAATGATCGCATCAAGGAATTGGGGCTCGAGGCGCATTGTGTGAACAATGTGAACCACGCCATGGAGATTGCCAATGCCAACAGCAGCCGCAGCCAACCAGCACCCTTCTTTGACCTGGTCATTCTCGACAAGATGCGCTATGCCAACAAGATCCGCGAGATTGTGCCATTGCGTTACACGCCCATTGTCCTCATCACGCCAGAATCGCAGCTGCTCAACATGAAGCTGTGTATCGACCTAGGCATCACCGGCTACATCAATTCGCCCATCAGCCTTGCCGACCTGTCCGACGCTATTTTGCCAGCCCTCGAGAGCCATGCGGCTCTGCCCAGCGATGCATCAAAGACCGTGCCCCTCGAGATCCTCCTCGCTGAAGACAACGTCGTCAATCAGAAACTCGCCGTGCGCATCCTCGAGAAATTCGGTCACCACGTCCACATTGTCGAAAACGGCAAAAAGGCCGTCGAGGCCTTTGAATCCCAGCGCTTCGACCTCATCCTCATGGACGTCCAGATGCCCGTCATGGGCGGCTTCGAGGCTACGCAAAAGATCCGCGAAATCGAAAGCGCATCCGGCATGGGCCGCATCCCCATCATCGCTCTCACTGCACACGCCATGATTGGCGATCGCGACCGCTGCTTGCAAGCCGGCATGGACGAGTACGTCACAAAGCCCTTGCGCTTCCCGGAATTGATCGCAGCCATCAAAAAGTTCGCTCCCCAGTCCGCACATGCCTTGGATCGCTCCACCTAAACATATCTCTTATTTACAAAACGCGATGAGTGCCACCCCCCATATTCTCATCTTTGTATTATATTTTTTTTTGTCTCACTCTTGCTTCCTCTCCTTTTTGCTGTCCCTCATTCTCTCTGTATAGCCTGTTTTTATTTCTTTCTATGGATATTTTAATATAATGTGTCGTTTTTGCGTTTAATTCCTCTTGTGGAGCTTTATTGTCCAATGGCCAATGCCGTGAGCTGTCTTATCAGGGACGTGCACGTGGAGTCGAGTGCTTTTCATATCGCGCAGGTGACGCTTTTAGCGCGTAGGCATAGCGTGAAACGCGTCTCTGGCGCCTAAAACCCGATTGTTACGCGCTGATCATGGATTTCACCTACCTAAAAGTTCCAAGAGACGCGTCTTGGTGCACTCCATCATGGTATGCAGCTGAAAAACGACAAGTAGCTCTCGAAAAAGAAAGAGACCATTGCTAATGAATGCTTTTGGTATATTGATGCCATTTTATTGCTCGATTTTGCTGGCTGTGCACTAGGCTTACCGCATCTGATTTGATCTTGTGATCGAACTGCAGCGCGCTATGCAATAAAAAAGGAGATACGACGCAGAGTTGCTATCCGCTTTTGCGTGAAGGTAGCATAATTATTGATTTTTGGTTGTTTAAAGAAAAAGTTCATAATTGACAACAATCTTAAATGGCTTAAACCTGAAATTCAACGCTTGCTCGTTCGAATGAGCCCACCCTGGAGGCTCTGAGATCGTTGTACGTCGAGCAAGCACCATTTTCAAGAATGGTAAATTTTCCAATGGGTGCAGTCGTGGATTTGAAAAATGCAAAATTTGGGTCAGCGGATCGCCACGCCATTCTACTATGACGCACGCGGCACTCTTGCACCGATAGACATGCAGTAAAAAATCGGGGTCCATTGACTGGTTTCCGCGTAAAATGCGAAACGTTGTGATTTTTCACGTCAAGGCAAAATCAGCGAGGAGTTGACGTAGCGCTTTGAAAGTTATATCATCAAAAAGAGCATGGCTCGCGGCGTACGTTGACATGGGTGATCCTGAAAAAAGTGATTTCTTCCGCATTTTTGACACGGTTTCAAAATCATAGGCGGTCTTCACGGCTCTACAGTGACTGGTTGGCCAGTCGACGCAATATTTTTTGTTACAAACGAACAATTTAAAGAGCATCTCTGGACAAACGTGTTCAAGTGGCCCCAAATTTGAATCAATTGCTGCTTGGCATGAAGAATTCGGCTTTGAGGCATTCTTTGCACAAACTGATGGCACATTCATGCCTACATTACAATTTATAAAGATTTTTTTGTGTAAACGCGGTTTACACCTCTTTTGCAGCGTGCAACAGCGGAAGCGACACGTTCATTCGCTCGGAAACTGTTCATTTTGCATGTGGAATCTCAGTTGCCAAGCATTAGGTCGTGCTCAATGGCAAGGTCAAAGAAAAAAAATCAAAAAGCACTGTTTGAAATTTTGAATGATTTTCAACGCAATACTCCGGATCTCAAACGCCACACAATGGTCCCTTTTGCCAATGTTTAGGTCATGCAAAGGAACAACAATGAATTCATGTGCCGCTATTGGGTGGGGACCCTTTTATTACGACTAAGTGCGGAGATCTGCAAAACCAGACAATGACACGACTTTTTTGTATCCACCTCTGAGACATGTGCTGCTTATTTAGAGAGACAAAGGAATAAAGGACGTGCTGAAATCAAGAAATGTTTTTTTATCATATCTTTTTTTTTTTTTATCTCTTTCCAAGAAAATGTCGCCTCCTTTTTCAGCGACTCCTACGCATCCCTACCAAACTCGGCTGAAAAAAAGGAGTGCGGGACGGAAGCAAAGGGCTGCCAAGACGCTAGCTCTCAATCGGTTAAAGAGTTTGGCTACCGAAAAGCAAAAAAGGCTAGTGAACCAGCAAAATCAAGCTGTTGGAAACTTTGCTATAGTCCTTGAAAACCTCAATTCCACTCGACGAGAACATCTGGCCGCGCAGAGGCAAGGCACATCCGAGAGAGGCACACAGGAAGAACAAAACACGCCAGAGAATGTCGCCCAGCCGCAAAACACGCAGCAGCATGAATCTCAGCCATCATTGTCGCCATCACACGAAATTCAGCAACAAGGCTCACACCAACAAGAGCTCCAGCAACAGCAAACCGCTCAACAGCAACATCAGGCACAACACGGCGGACTAGAGCTGAATCAGCCCATCAGTGCGACTTTTGCTCAGGCGCTTGGTGATTTTTTCCATCACGTCAACGTTAGCAACGCGGACTCGCACGATTTTCTCCAACTTGGTGCCGACGACGCGCGCCACAATCGCGAATTGCAGACAATGCTCCAATGGTTTCGTGACCTGCGTAATGCTCACCACGAGCCGTCTCTCGCGGGTCACAGCGCGTCCAATGCTGGCCACAGCGCGTCCAATGCCGCTGTGCATGGCCATGACACCACGCAAGGCCAGTGTCAAGCAACACCTGGCACTTCCCAGCAAGCTGCCCCGACTGATCAAGGCCAATGGAGCGCCAATCACGTGTTTCAACAAGCTAGTGTGCCAGGCACGTCTGCTGCCCCGGTTGCTCCGACGTTCGACGATCTCCAGCGTGTGATGGATGAGCTCCAATCTCTCCAAAACCAACTCGCAGCCGCAAAAGCCGAAATTCTTGCAAGCAGTCAGCAAATCGACGCGAACCAAAGCGCGATTCAACAAGTCTGCAATGCCATGGCAGGCATTCAATCGAAATTGAATCATCAATGGACCACATTGAACGATACTGCAAAGACAATGCATCAATATGTACGTGGCTACTTTTCCAACCAGTAGGAATCATGCAATTTATAAAAAACGCAATAAAAGACAGAAATTCAATGACCACTGGGGGCTTCATTGATGTACAAGACGAGCGAAGGCGTGTAAAGACGCATCAATCATGCAGATTCACGTCTGATTTGCGCCAAGAATTAAAAAAAGACGACTCATGCTAAAAGGCACTATTTGCTATTGTTTATTTATTTTTTCCTCACGAACAGATCCCATGTTTCTCGTTTAATTGCGCACGGTCAGATGGCATGGTGCCTCCGGCACTTTGCCGCCCTGCCTGCATAATGTTTATGCAGAGCAAAACTGCGGTAGCATGCGCGTCGCAGCCATGCATGGCATTTAGTCCCCTTTATGTTTTTCTGATAGCGCTATTTGGGGATCAAGGGTAGGCACCAATTCGACGCAACATCCATGGATCAAGCCACTTGCATTGATGAAAGCGATCAAAAAGGCACGTAGGTCGAGATAAAAAAGAGAAAAAATGAGGAAAACGAGAAAAAAACAAAACAAAAGAGACGAGGTGGTGTGATGATGACACAAAAAGCAGAGATGCGTTCACTCCTGCCGCAAGTCATGAACCATTTTCTGACTATTTTTTCTCTTAGGTCGAGACGCAAGCAACAATGGGGAAGAGAAAAAAAAAAAGAGATCAGCGCTATTTTACATTTTGCACTTGCAATTGGTTGTCGTGAGCTTGCCAAAAGTGCATTATCATAGGGGGCGGTGACACAAGGCTGCGGGGATTAAAATCGGGTGGGCGTCGCAGCGCCGGGAGAATGAAGACCGACGCAAAGCATCAATTTGCTGATCCCCCTTTTTCGGACCCCATTCCTGTTTTTTTTTCTTTCACTCTTTTTTTTTTATTTTTGTCGTTTTTCTTCGCCTGCACCATGGATCCGCCTCCCGACGAACCACAGAGCGAGCAAAAGGCCAACTTCGTCTATCGTTTTGTTCATCTCTCAGTAAAGACCGTCGGTTGCCCTCTCAGGGGCTCGAAAAAGATGCATTCGCAAAAAAAGGGGCGTACCTGACCGTCTTTTTCTTTTGCTCTTGGCGTGGCTTCTTTTTCATTTCTTTTAGTGGCTCCGTATCATCGATTCACGCGAAACGATTCTTTACTCGGTTGCAGCTCTTTTGTCGACGATTGTGTGCATTGTGTTGCAAGCTTTGATTGCGAGCTCGTACACAGAGGCCTTTTCGGCCGTCATGAAATCCGACATTGCGGCCGGTGGATCACCTGATTTGAACAGCGCTTTTGGCCAAGCCTCGAACAACAATGATCCATATTTCGACGTGCTTGTCTCGCTCAAGCAAGTGAAAGACGAGAATGTGTTTTTTGTCTTGTTCCAAATCTTCCAAATCTACCTCGGCTTCGACGCTGTAAGCAAATGCGTGCGCAGGGTCGCATGACAAGGCATCACCCGTTTAGCCCCAATGGCCACAAGGGGCTCAATTGTACTCACTCGACTGGTGTTTTTTTTATTTAAGATTGTGCGACAAAGCGTCATCCAGCTCATTGCACACACTTTTATCGAGTTTCTCGGTGTCATCTTTGCTTTGATCCAGCTTGGCGAAACATTAAGATGGTAAAAATGGCCCGTCTTTTTTGCATTGGTCCCAAAACATTTCGCTATTGGGCCACAAAAAGATCTTCCTCACACCTCAATTGCTCCTTTTTTTTTTTTTTCCCCGCTCCTCTTAGGCACGGCAAAGTGGGCGACATTGACAGCGCCGTCCATCAAATCACAGACACGGGGGCTCTTGTGCGCGCCCTGCATTATGAAATCGGTGTTTCTGTCATTTTGTTCACGCTTGCTTGCATCTTTGCTTACCTGTGTCGCTTGCTCCTGTTGCAGGTAAGACAGAAAGAAAAAATTGGAAGAAAAAAAAGAGAGAGAGAAATAGGGGCCCAAATACAAATTGACATCTCAATGTCCTATGCCTTTTTCCATTTTCCCCCTAGTTTGGATGGAATACCTACAAGCGACTTGGTGCAGATATCCAACTTCAATGTGAGCATCCGCCCCTGAAAAACAAAAAAAAAAAAAAAACCTTGACAGAGATCTGGGACCATGCATGATGTCATGAATTTCGCTTGGATCCCCCGTTTCTTACTTTTTTTTTTCTGTTTGTGCTTGCCAATTGCAGCGCGGTTCCGCATGGCGCAGATTTTCCTGCTTAATCTCAAGATGGACGCGTTCTTCCATTTGGTGTTCTCCATCTTTTGGATCGTGGTGATGACGCAAGAAGGCTATTTCAAGCGCGATGCGCCATCGCTCGCCTGGTACATCTTGCACCTGATCCTGACGGTCGTGCAGGTCCCGTTCCTGTTCGTGGCGAGGCACGCGATCCGGCAGGAGCGCGCAGGGCTCATGTACAGCTTCCTGTTTGTCCATTTCTGCATGATTGTGGATTTCATCATCGTCCTGGAGCAAAGCGCCGGCAATTGGGTGTTTTGGGTCTTGGCAGGTAAGCACCACGCGCAATGGACGCGCTCTGCGCACAAAAAGAGTGGAAGAGACTTCAGTGGCGATGCATTGAAAAAAGGAAATTTCGCAAAAAATTAAAAAAAGAGTGTGTGCTGACCATTTTTTTTTGTTTTCATAGTTTGTTGGGCCATCCTCTTGTCATTGGTAAGGCAGCCGCATACCATCTGATCGCAATTCATTTGGCGCGCCACATGGATAAAGAGAAAAGCAAGGCTTGGCAACCGACTAACACCCTTTTTTGTGTTTTTTTTTGTTCAACCAGGTGACCATGGTGCTCGGCTGGAAGGTGACAACGAACTTTGACACTGGATTGAAGCCACACAGTAAGAGAGACACACGCGCGGCACACTCAACAAAATGCGGGTTCGCGAGCGAGCGGATGCACAATGAAAAAAAGACAAAAAAGGCTAAACTGATGCTTTTATTTCTGCTTAGTCCAACGCCTCTTTGATGAAAATTATCGAGAAAAGCTTGTGCCTGGCGGAGTCGCGCAGAAACACGACTCGTGGGTCATTGACGAAGATTGAACAGGCCCCCTCGTTCCCTTCTCTCCCCCCTTTTTCTTACTTTCTCCTCCCCCCTTCTCAACATGTGCGTGACAAGACACGGCTCACGTGTGTTTTTTATTATTTTGATATCCCATCACTCCATTGTACCATTGTCATTAGATCCCTTTTTGTTGCAAGCTCATAAATCCATCATTTGTGCCGCAAATTGCTTTTTTTTTTTTTTTGGCGTTGTACGAGGATGAAATTGAAGCTATTGTACGTTTTGCGCGAGCCATTGAAGGCTCTACGTGGGCATTTGATTTATTGGGAATCATGCCGAAAGGGCGAGGAGATAATTAGGAGAAAAAGGCGACAGCAAGGTGGCCCCAGTTTGAACATTGTCCTTTTTTTTTCTGGCTCATGACGTAGGTGAATGTGGCCATTGTAATATGTACAAAAAGGAAGCTCAGTCCAAAGCAGAAAGTCAAACCTGCTTGTTTGTTTGAGTTCAGGGTCATCATTCCGCGTGATGAAAAAAAAAAAATCAGACTGGGGGTGCATCTCATTACACAAAAATCCTTTTTTTTTTTTTTTTTTTTTTTTTTTTTTTTTGTGCTCCTCGCCCTCACCAAGGGCGCCGCCCTGTGAGTCTGCGCATCCAATTTTTTGCACGTCGCCCAAAATGCATTTTTTAAAGCATTTGCTTTTTTTTTCTTTTTTCTTTTCCTTTCTTTTCTGCCTCTTTTTCATTTCTGCTTTGCCCTTTTATCCCCTTTTCCTAGCAGGATTACGTATCCTTTTTCATCCTTTCACGCTCATCCTTCCTCCGACACGTCTCCTTGCCCCTCTTTTTTATATATTTTTGCGTGTCTCATCCACCCAACGAATCAAGGAGCCGCCTTTTATTATAAATAGCAGCAAACGCGTGCCAGTGAATCCATCCGTTCGCCCCTCGCTCGCCCCCTTCATCATCCACACTGTAGAAGGCTCGCGATAAAAAAGCCCAAACCACCTTTTGTTGCGAAATTAAGGAGGCCCGACGGCTAAAAAAAGAAGCAGGCTTTCATTTTGGCGTCGTGTTGATTCTTTTTGGCCCTCTGCTCAAGCTCAGCGCTCAGAATTAAAAAAGACACACAACCCCACGCTCCCGCACTCGATTTTCTCCTTCTCTCTCTCTTTCTCTCAATCTTTCTCTCTCTCTCTCTTTTTTTTTTTTTTTTTTTTTCCCTCCCTTCCACTTTCTCTTCTCTCACGCTCCCCCGTCGACTCTCCAGCAACCTCACCATTGTCGTCAATCTGTATATGGTCACGTCACGATGAGAATTCCCTCTGGATGTTCGAAACACGAGAAATCGGTGATCATTGACAAGGTCAAGGGCCTGATTTTCGGTAAGATTCAAATGCTGGGCAAGGAAGCCCATGTCAATTATACCACGGTGCTGGATTTTTTTTTCTTTTTTAATTCCTGGCAGCCCATCCGTTGCCAATTGCGCACAAAAAGAGCCCCGGATGATTGTTGCTCCGCCAGGCGGTCCTTTGTGTTTGTGCAACCATCTATGCAGCCGTGATATTAAATCAGTCCACTTTTTGTGTTTACATTCAGGTGCCGTGCTAGGCGACAGCCTCGGTTTGGCCACCGAGGGCATGACCCGCGATGAGGTCGTCAATATCTATGGCAAAGGGCCCATTCGCTTTGGCTTGGAGGATGAAAAGGGTGTGCCCTTCCACCGCGATGCTTACCGCGCCTGCTTTGATGAAAAGTAAGCCAAAAAGAAAAACAGGGAGAAAAAGGGCGATGACGTGAGCATGCTTTTCTTTTCTTTTCTTTTTTTTTTTTTTTTGGGTGCACGGTGGGGGCGGAGGGGACCTTTTCTCTTCCGCGCTCCGGCGTGCATACAATATGAGACTAATTGTTCACCCCTTTTTTTTTTTTTTTTTTTTTTTTTTTTAGCGACTTTGGAGGCGATGCCGAGCAACAACTTCTTGTCATCCAGACCATATTAGGCCATGGCGTCTTTAATTACAAGGAATATGCAAAATTGTTGCAAGTCTACAGCAAAGAAGGCATCCCTGGCCTGGATAAGAAGCCCGTCGGCATGAACAAGACCAGCCAAATCGTCATTGACCATCCCGACTTTCAATCGAACCCGGTAAGGAGCTCATTTTGCCGTGTCTAGCGCATTTTATTCGGTTTTGCTAAGTTTTACCCCCCCATCTCCTCTATTTTATGTCCCCTTTTTTTTCTCTTTTTTTATTCTCTATGTTGTAGGTCAAAGCGGCTGCTTCGGTGTGGCAACACACCAACACGTTCCGCGGTGCCAATGGCGCGTTGGTCCGTGCCGCGATTCTTGGCGTGCCCAAGTTTTGGGACGTGACGACGGTGATTGAGAGCACGGCCGATTGCTGCCGGATCACGCATCCTGATCCGCGGTGCATGATCTCTTGCGTCATTGTGTCGACGCTTGTGTCGCGGATCCTGCGGGGCCAGGATCTCGAAAAAGAAGATTATGCCGTCAAAGCGCGTGCACCGCTGCACACCATGGCCACCACCGCGCCTTCGTTGCCACCCACGCCCACGACGGACACATTGCAGATCGACAAGGCACACAAGGACGCGCCAACACCGCTTGACCACAACGAAAAAGACTTTGAATTCTCGCCCAATGCCTCGCACATCCATCTGACGCCGCCACCGGTGTCCCCCATCGCGTTGAAACGCGTAAAACACCAACAAGAGCCACCACTTCATAAACGTGAGGAAAAAGACCCGTCGACAACCGCGTTCCAGGAGGCGACCATCACGGTTGCGTCGTCCGAGGCCGACCCCACCATGCTGGCCATTGTGCACAATGTCATTGAAACAAACAAACGCATCTTGACCGATCCAAACACCGATCCATTGTTCACCACGCCAGAGACAAACTTTGACCAGACGCGCCACTATTACCAGGAATTGCTCGATTATTGCTATTTCTTCGAGGACACGCCCAATGTCGCGTTCCAATCCTTGCAGCTAGACGCACTCGAGAATAGTCGCCATATCTTTAAATGTCTCGGCGCAGGCATCCTCGCCTTTACACGCCGCATTGACCCCGGCAAGGAAACCGAAGCCTTCAAAACCATCATCATGGATCTCGTCATGCAGGGCGGCGAGGCCGATACCAATGCCACCGTCGCAGGCGCCCTCCTTGGGCTGCGAATCGGTTACAACCACCTGCCCACCGAATGGGTCGTGGGATTGCAGCGATGGGAATGGCTTGAGGACCTCGTCGAAGACTTTTGCAAGATGCTTTAGACCTTTTATCTCTTTTTTTTTTTTTTTTTTTTTTTGCTTTTGCTTTGGATCGCCCCACTTTTTGCGTTGTTTCTCCTTCTTTTCATGCTTCTCACTCCATTCTTCTCTTGTCTTTTTTCTTTAATGTGGCGCCCTGTATCTACTCTTTACCCATCTTTCCCGCCCCCACCTTGTACATCTATAACTCACTCTTCAATCGGTTTTCCACGTTGGCAACTCTCTTCTTTCTCTCTTCCTTCCCCCCCTTTGTGATTGATCGCGCCCCCTTCCTTCCACTTTGCTTTGCACACTTTCGCCATTTGTTCTTCCCTTTCTTCGCCTGAAATGATTCCTTTTGCTTTGCAAATAATCCTTTGCCCATTTTTTTCTCTCTTGACTGATCGCTGTCACTCCATGAAATCTGTACCTACTCCTTTGGTTGAATCACACACATATAAATAAATCGAGTCTTTTTACTCTTAGTCTTCACTTTTCATTATTAGGACCTTGGTTTTTTACTCGTCCAAGGCTTCGACGCGTCTAAAAGCGCGTCAAAGCGTGTCATTTTCGCGTCAATCTCTCTTTCACGCGTCAGCGGTCAGTCTGCGACGCGTTTTGATGCTAAAGAGCCCAAGAGAAAGAGAAGAAATAGGCTACAGTCATGAAAATTAAAATTTTCAGATAATACTTCTCAAAATTGAATACCAAGATCTCGTACTTTTTTTTAAAGTGATTTCAATTCTCATCAAGGACAACCTGTCCAAATTTGACACGTCTCGAATCATGGTGAGAATTATTTTGAACTTTTGATATCTCCTATGTTGCCCAACCCCTTTAAATATGAAATAGCACGCCATAGGAACTTTGTTGTACAGCAAGAGCTGGAGAGCATTCAGCAATAAAACGGAAGTTGGTCAGATAAATGTCGAAAAAAATGCGATTGGGGCATTATTCATCATTTCTGATGATTTGTCGACAAATTCTCAATTACGTGGGTATAATGCTCCTTGTGCAGGTAGCGGCTTCTGTACTTGTTCGAATGAGCTCACTCTTGCTGTATTGCGGCTGCTAGATGGCTCGCAATCACAAATCTCAAAACCACGGATTTTCCAAGGGGTAGAGTCGAGGACTTGAAAAGGGTCAAAATTCAATCCTCTGATCGTCGCGCCATTCACACGCATGATAAACACTAACCTTTCACCGTCAGAAACGAATTAAAAACGAGAGGTCCATTGACCAGTTTTGGCGTAAAATACAAAAAGTCGCGTTTTTTCGTCCCAAGGCTATCTTTGCGAAAATCGGTTGCTGCAACGTGAAATAGAGTCCAATAAAAAGAGCACGCGCTGACGCGCTGGGAAATGTAAATGATCACTCAAAAATGTGTCGTTCGGCGAACTTGGCCCTTGGAGCCATTTTATAGGCAATTTTGATCGCGCGGAAACGCGCATTCACATCCTGGTAATTGGCTGTCTGCACTTTTGTCATTCATGCGCCTGGGGCATGGCTTGCTAATGGACGTGTCGGTGCGGCTTTTTGGCGCGTGCTGGGTGAGCAATTCGCTTTGATAGTTGAGTCCAAAATCACTCATTGTTCGCCAACGGCCAGATGGACCGCCTTTTATATTGCCATTTCCGTCGTTATTCTACCCAATTCCATCTTGGGTACACGTTTTGTACAATTCTGCAGACCCTTTTTTCAAATCTTTGCTCGTGGACCCAGTCACAGCTAAAATTTTGATTTGCGTGCTGCGCACTTGAATGGCTTGCAGCAGCCGCAAAATAGGGGCCACTGTGTATTTTTGGCAGGAATTTCATATTGGGACGCGTTTTGGAGCAGCAATGCACTGACTGGCTGACAAGTTTATTACAAATGCATCTCTGTAAAGTGTCGGTCTAGTGAAACGACCCAATTGTTGGCGTATTCACGCGCAAACCATGCTTGCCAAGACATGCGACCGTGATGCACAAATGCCTTGCCGTGTTGCATCGGTGAACGAGTAGGTGGAGACGGAGATCAGATGCACAAAACAGGTGATTTGGTTGTAAATTGGCACCGCGCAGCGACTTTTTATTTTTTCAAGAACACAAAAGGTATGATTAAGCCATCTAGAAGCCAGGTCCCTTCTGTTGTGAAACACCCCCATCCACTTTTTTATTTGACTCGCGAACAGATGGATGATCTCGTGGTGTTTCTGCTTGTTTTTTTGCTGTTCTTCACAAGACCTCGGATGGAGATGCAGGCGGGCTCATTTGGATTTGCTCAGATCGTTGATTTTTTTTTGGTGTTGCTCCTTGTGTCAAAAAAGAGCGAATACCGGCCGGCAAAATGGATAAAATCGCCCCCCCCCAAAAAAAAGCAAGCTCGCGTTTCGCCTTTCTGATTTGAGTTTTTTTTTTACCCATTCATCGACGCCGGTTGATCTTAAGTCTTTGGGCTAGCGACCCTGTTGCCATGATATCATGTCACATTCACGCTAAATTGTGCACCACGTGGATCAGCTGGTTGGTGTGACACTACAATCATCTGACAATGGGCTGATGGATGACATTGCAGAGTTGCTCGTCGGCACGGATTCGTCGGGGGCGCTGCAGCCGGAGCCGATGGACGCACGACAAAAATTCATGGAGCTAGTACAATGGGTTGTTTTTCGCGCCTGTTCAAGCTATTCCGAGCGCCGCTCAGAGTTGAGGTCGCGTCAAGCTTTATCCACAGGGCTCCCCAGTGCCCTGGTCCATGTAAACATGCTTGGCAATTTCCAATTCTGGTGTCAGCCGTGGAAGTGGGTCCGTTTGACGCTAAAAAGGTAGCTGGTTGCTCCTTTTTCTTGTTTTCTATTGATCTCAACAGCAAATGCTTCCTCAGCCCCTTATCCAAGGCATTGATCATGTGGTCATTAGCGTGTCCAACATGGTACGTTCATGCAATTGGTACGAGAAAATGTTGTAAGAGCAAAAAAAAAAAAAAAAAAAAAAAAAAGTCGAAAATCGCCCTTGTTTGCTTACAACTCGCGTTAGAGGTGTGGCCGTGCACCAATTTGAATCGGCCGCAAATCCGGGGGTGAAGCGCTTCGCGTTGGTTTTTGGTGACCAAAAGATCAATTTGCATGAAAAAGCCATGGCCACGACGCCATTGGCGATGAACCCGCAGGTGGGCAGCGCGGACCTGTGCTTTTGGACGAACGTGCCCGTGGAGCATGTGCTGCAGCACTGGCAAACGCACTTTGGCGCGTTTCTAAGGGACACGGACGACCCGCGCGTCGGGCGCCCTGTTGTTTGCGAAAGCAATCGCTACATTGTCGCACGAACAGGTGCTCACGGCCCTCTAAAATCAGTCTACATTTACGACCTGGACGGGAACCTGATCGAGGTTGCAAATCGCGAATAAAATAAAGGCAAACAAACACCTGTGAGACGGTTTTTATTTTTCCCATGGACAGGGTTCATTTTTTATGCACCTTTTTTCTTTTAATTGCTGTTGTTTTCTTCGTCATTTCCATGTCGTCCGTGATCAATTCGCACATTTTCAAGGATATCTTTGGCACTGAGGCCATGCGGAGTGAGCAAAAGCAGAAAAAGAGCAATCGCGCGTAATTTAAAAGACGTAGAAATGAACCTGAGCGCCTCGCTCTTTTTGTTTTTTTTTCTTTGACAAGGGGTATGGTCGGATGAAACACGGATAGAAAAGTATTTGGAATGGGAGGCCGCGCTGGCCAAGGTGCAGGCAAGACTGGGCATCATTCCCAAGGAAGCTGGCGAAGAAATCCAGCGGTGTGCACGCGCGGAAAACATCAACATGGACACACTGAAAAGAAGCACGGAGCTGATCGGATACCCGGTACTTGGCGTTGTACAGCAACTTGGCGCGCTGTGCAATGACAATTTGGGTGAATTCACGCATTTTGGCGCAACCACTCAAGATGTCACGGATTCCGCCACCATGATGCAGATGCGCGATGCACTGAGTCTAATCAGGGATCAATTGGGCGTCGTTTTAAGTGCTGTCGCTGATTTGGCTTTGAAATATCGCCTGACACCGAGTAAAATCGCAAAAAAATGAATCAATTGCATGAGCCATTGACTCATCCTCGCACTTTTTTTTTTGAAAGTGGCTGGAAGGAGCAATTTGCAACAGGCTGTGCCGATCAGCTTTGGCTTCAAGATGGCACGGCTGTTCGCGACATTGATGCGCCAACTAGACCGCCTCGACAAGCTGCGAAAAGGCTTGGTGCTTGAATTTGGCGGCGCCATGGGCACCTTGGCGTCCCTGGGGACAATGGGCCTTGAATGCCAGGCACAGTTGGCCAAAGAATTGCGATTGCGGCAACCAGAGATTGCATGGCATACCGAGCGCGACGACATCGCCGAAATTGGCGCGTTCCTTGCCATTCTCTGCGCCACGCTGTCCAAGAATGCGACCGACATCAAGGCAAGCCACACAAAGCGAGAGAGAAAGAGAGAGAGAAAAAAAAACCGGAAAAAAATAAGAAATCGTGGCGCAGCACGTGGTCAAAGCGTCGTAATCTCATGTTTTTGGTTATTTTGAATTAGCTCATGATGCAAACAGAGGTCGGTGAGGTGGCAGAGCCCTTTGTAGAGCACCGCGGGTCGAGCTCGACCATGCCCAACAAGTTCAACCCGATTAGCTGCGCATACATCCATGCCATGGCGGCGACGGTGCGGCAGCACTCTGCAGCATTGATGGATGCCATGGTTGCCGATCATGAACGCTCAACCGGTCCATGGGAAATTGGTAAATAGGGGAGGCTCATGATTGCACAGTACGTGTAGGTAAGCATTGACGTGCCCTTTTTTTTTTTTTTTTTTTTTTTTTTTTTTTTTTTTTTTTTTTTTTTTTTTTTTGCGCAGAATGGATCGTTTTGCCTGAAGCTTTCATTTTGACAGCTGGCGTGCTGCATCAATCGCAGGTGCTCATGGAAGGTCTACAGGTGTTTCCCGAGAAAATGGCTCGTAATCTCGCAATGACAAGGGGCCTCGTGGTGTCTGAGGCTGTGATGATGGGTTTGGCGCCCGTGTTAGGTGGGCGACAGCTTGCGCACGACATTGTGTATGATTTATGCCGCGAGGCCGTCAAGCAAGACTGTCCGCTGCTGGATGTGCTCGTAAAGGATGCGCGCATCGTCGACGCGTGCAAAAAGCATAAAAAATCCATGGACTGGCTGGCATCGCTTTGTGATCCGGCCAATTATCTTGGTCTTTGCGGTGAAATGGTCGATCGTGTGCTCTATGGACCGACAAGATCAAAATAAAAAAAATCAAAATGTGTTTATTTGACATTGGGTCTATGAATGAGGTGGAAAAAGGGCTCCTGACAGCCCAGAGATCTATCCTTGAAGAACACGGTTCTGCTGGCGCATCTTGTACGCGGTGTAAAACACGACGGTGAGGTACGTCGCCACGTAATCTTTGATCAAAAAGAGAATGCCGCTGTTGAAAAAGCCCTTGGTGATTTGCGCGCGCATGCCCTGAAAAAAAAAAGGACGCCAGAGAGACAGGTGAGTCCATGTAGATCACAAATCACGTGCTTTGTGGTTTTTTTTTTTTTTTTTTCCAATGACCGCATATCCAAGTCCCACTCTCTTCATGCGTCTTTTGTGATTTTTTTTTCTAAAGTTCACATATCCAATTCCCACTCTCTTCATGCATGCCATTTAAAAAAAAATGGCGTGCTTGCACATTTCTCCCCTCCCCGCCCCATTTCTCATTTCTCATTTCCAATTCCCTTTCTTTTCATGCGTGTTACCTTGTAGACACCCGAGGGCCCGTCGCGCTCCACGACCTTTTGCAGCATGCGGATGAGATTGGTCTGCTTTTGCTTTTCATTGGCGTCGCGCATGGGTTCTTTGCCCTTGTCGCTCGCGGCCGGCTTGGCAATCATGTTGGCGCGGATGAAGATGAACGGATACGTGATCATGGTAGCAATGCTCTTGGCAAATGCAGAGAAAAAGAAGATTTGCAAGCTGGAAAGCGTGGTTTTGCCATTGCTGCGCAAGTAAAATGCCTTTAACTTTTCAAACACGAAATACGTGATGGACGGGTTGGACACGAGGACCATGGATGCGCGATAGCCTGCACAAAATAAAATAAATTATCAGCCCAATCCCTGTTGCTGAGATTTTCTTTTTTTTTTTTTTTTTCCGCGCGCGTTTTTACCAGTCCAGAAGCCGGTGATGCCCTTTTCTTTGTAGATGGACTTGGCGACGGCGGCAAAAGAGTCACGTGAGCCCGCCTGGAGACGCGTGGTGATGTTTGACACGGGCGATGTGAAGAAGCGCGAGATCAATGCGGCCTCGGCACCCAAAAACAACTCCTGATAGATGTTTAGCGCGGCCGGCCGGCCCCACGATCGGTTGATTTTCTCTTGCAAATTGCGCAGCGACGTGTAACAATAATAGTAGATGAAGCTAGACAGCACGGTCGCCAGCGAATCGGCTGCCAGGCCCTGGTAAAGACCCTGCACACCGCCCTCGGCATATATCCTCTTGACCATCGTCAGCAGGCCCGTCTTTTCGTCGCTCTTTTGCTCCAACTGGAGCCGTGTCGTCGAGCTAAAGCACAAAAAAAAAGGGGGGGGAAGACGAAAAATAGCGTGTGAGCTCCTTTCAATTCCCATTCGAATGGCCCCCAATTTGCTAATTTCAGCCCCCATGCGACTCGGATCGACCTGAATTTGATCAATGCGACCTGATTCCAGCCCGTCGATGGCCAGCAGAGGGGCAAACATGCAGCTAGTATGCTTACATATCCACGGGGTAAATAATAAAGTTGCTCAAAAGGCTTCCAACCGCGCCCGAGATAGCATGCCCAATTGGAGGCAGCTTGTACTGGCCCAAAGGCACCGTGGTATCCTTGCCAGACGCCATTCCAACTTATGAGACAAGGAACGGAAAGGGGAAAAAAAAAGAACAAGAAAGTGGGGACCAGCAACAAGCAACGAAAGAAAAAAAAAAAAAAAAAAAAAAAAAAGGCGAAAAAAAGGGCAGCTGAGACGGAATTTCCATGTGCGAATGATGTAAGCAAGAAACCTGATTTTTTATTTTCTAAGCGCCTTCGGGTATAATGGGACAAAGAAGGGAAGAGGGGCGGGGATGGCGTGCGACGCGTCAAAAAGCAAAAAAAATTGGCCACGTACAATAAAAAAAAAGAGTCATTCACCAACCATGAGCAAAACAATCAATGCAGGCACGCTGGCGAATCCATTGTGCGCGTGCGCAAGAAAAGCACACGCTCACAATCAAGTGGGAAAACGTAAAAAAAAAAAAAAAGGGCGCTTCCAAAACAAGCAAGATAAGCATGTCTGGGAAAAGCGCCAAAAAATAAATAAAATAACAAGAAGTTGACAAACAAAAGAGATTGTGTGAGAGGGAGGCGTGAAAAAGTACAGTCGATCAAGGGAGGAGGAAAGAGCGAGCAGGATGGGGAATCAATTCAAGAGATTATGGATATTCATGACTGCGGCAGAAGACGAGGATGCAAATACAGGGGATGAAGATGAGCTGCAGGACACGGAATGTCGTGGCGACGTGTACGATGATCGCAATGGTGGTGGTTTGGGTGGTAATGGTGAGGCGGCCGGCGCGACGATATGTTGTGGAGTTGAAAACGAGGCACTGGGCGCCATTGGTGGTGGCAATGGCCTTGCAATGGCTGGCGGCGAGCGTACGCGCATCAATGGCGAGAGTGCAAGCGGTGGCGGCAAGATGGATGCAGTGGGTTGCATAGACGAAGATGCTGGTATGGAGATGGGGGACGGCATGAAAGTGTTGTCCATAGGTGACGGCATGGACTCTGCCGAGGATGATGCTGGTGACGATCCAGGCGATGGTGTGAATGATTGCGCTGGTATGGAAGATGAGGAATTGGCTTGCTGCTGGGGTGAAGGATTGGCAGGCGTGCGTCGCAGAGTCGACGAGCTGCCGCGCGCAAAGGCCCCATTCTTGAATTTCGCCATATGTGCCGAATCAATCGTCCAATATCCACCTTTGCCTTTGCCATGCCCTTCCATCTCGCTCTTGGGCACCTTTTTAAAGCATCGGTTCAGCGATAAATTGTGCCTGATCGTGTTCTGCCATTGAAAAAAAAAAAGAAAAAGAAAAAAAGTAGGTAAACATTTCGCTTTTTGAATCCCTTTTTACTCCCATCCCGCGTATATAAAAAAAAAGGAAAAAAGAAGAGCCCTTACCTGCCAGCCTGTGTCATTTGCATTGTAAAGTGCAGGGTATTTCTGTGCAATCCACCGGTAAATCTCGCGCAGGGTCATGCGCTGGCCTTCCGAGCCCAAAATTGCCTGAGCAATCAGTGACGAGTACGAAAAGGGCGGACGGCGGCGTTGGCGTGGCTGTTTCGTGGCATTGGGCACCATTGAAATGAAGGCTTCCGAGATAAACGGTTGTGCGAGTTGCTGGTGTTGCTGGTCTGAGCGATATTGCTTGACCGACGATATAACGCGAGGATGGCGCAAGGCGACAGGGATACTCGGGAGTGAGACGCCCGTCGTGCTCGAGCCCGCACTCTTCTCGGCCACCCTTTCTTTTTCCACAATGTCCATGGACAAAAGAGACAAAAAAATAAAAAAAGAATATATAAAATAAAGAAAAAAAAAGAGAAGCAAGGTAAAGAAAAGAAAAAGAAAGGAGAACACTTTTTTTCAGCTATCTCCAGGCTCCTCTTATCTTCAATCTCCGCTGCCGTCTCATCCTTGCAAACAACGTCGTCCAAAAGGACAAGATTACCCCCCCCACCCCGCCTTATCAGTTTCGCGTGCCAATTCCACTCAAAATGCAGCTAAAAAAGAACGGCGTATCTCGCTGTCCAATTGATCTGCACAGCAACTTTTTTTGAACAATGAGGAAATCGCCAATCGTGATATAATGGATAGAGTGTGTCTGGCACTTCTCCCCGCTCGTCCGTCGTGATCCCCCCTTAATGGCCATTTTTGGAGCGCGATTTGTCATAAAAGAAGAGACTTTCAAACTGGCTTGCATCTTTTTTTCCGTCGCATTAGCATTGCATGAACACACAAAAGGTCATCAACTCAAAAAAAAAAAAAAAAAAAAAAAAAAAGAAAAGGCCATGTCTGGCCAACAGCCAATGAAAAAAATAGGTTCAAATTCCGAGGCTCTCGGCCGCAATTCCGTTGTGCTCCCTTTTCTTCCCTTGTTTTTCTTTTATTTTTTTACTCGCATTGTCACAGGGGCCTTATTTTGCAACAATGTCCAAGCTCGTTATCGACGATATCGACCGCACCCTTGACTATGAGCAATTTATTGCCAGCCTCAAAGAGTTTCACCTCTCCAAAGGGTAAAAAACCACATTGCTTTTCAAGAAACACATGTTTCATACTTAAAATCTCTTTTTCAGCACGACCCTGCAGGCCGAGCCTGTTCTAGGTGGCAAAAAGATCGATCTGTACAAGTTGTATTGTGCAGTGCAGCAAGCTGGCGGCTTTGAGATCGTAAAGAAGACTTGAAAATGATCAAAAAAATGTTGAAATGGCCAAAATTGATCTTGTCTTTGGTTGTAGGTCACGAAAAAGAGGTCCTGGAAGCAACTGGGTGATTCTTTTGAATTCCCCCCTACCTGCACAAATAGCGCCTATATTCTGAAGGGCCTGTATATTCGCAATTTGGTAAGCAAAACTCGTTTTCGCGTCATGTCAAGACACAGTGGCCAATGAACGCCATATTCACGCTCTTTTTTTTTTTTTTTATCTTGTGAAGCTCGGATGGGAGGAAGAAAAAGTGTGGGACAAGAACTGGGTGCCACCTGCAGAGTTGCTGGGACCGGTAAATAGAAAAAATGAGGAAAAATGGGAAACAATGGGCTCAATGGGCTCAATGGGCTCTTTTTTCACTTAGGATGCCCACAAAGCATCGACGCTCGCCGGCAAATCATTTAAAAAGCCCTCGAAAAAGGTCATCAAAGGCAGCAGCAGCAGCAATGGCGCGCACAGCAGCTCTCACCGTCATCAACACCATCCGCACTACCACCACCATAAGCATCATTCGCATCACTCTGTGCAGACCATTCAGCCCGCTATTGCACCAGATCAGCCATTCTCCCCAGACATGCTCGCTCAATTCGCATCGCAGTTTGTACCACCATCGGATCGCAGCATCATCGATCAACCACACACTTGCACCATCTCCGAGCTACACCATCAGAATCAACCATCTCATCATCTCCACTCAGAAGACAATGCCCCAGGTACGACATCCTAAAATTTAGGTTGCAACGAAAAAAAAAAAATCATGGCTCACGCGCCATTTTGCTTGTTTTTTTTTTGTTTTTTTTTCTGCTTTTGCCAGTGCATACGACTTTCGATAGCAACACGACGCAGCAAATTCTCGCTGCACTGCAGTTTGGTGATCACACGGCCGTCGAATGGGCGCTTAAAAATCTCGTGACCATCTCATTCGAGTGCCCAGAGGAGCTGCGGCTGGACAGGCACGCCCTGCTGCTCGAATCGCTGCTCAACATTGCTGAGGTGTCGCTCAAACAGAGCGACGAGGCCGAGTGCATGATGGAACACACGCTGCAGATCCTGCACATCTTGCGCAATTTCTCTTTTCTGCCCGACAATGCCAGGTTGCTCGCCTCCAGCGCAAAGCTCAAGCAAATGATGATCAAAAACCTGGTCTTGTCGTCGTCACACTACACACATTGCATCGATGTCCTGGAGAACGTCGCAAAGGTTAAAAAAAAAAAAAATGAATTGAAAAAAAAAGTGCGAAATGCTCATGTTTCTTTTTTTTTTTTTTTGCGCAATTGCTATTAGTACATTGAGATTGGGCCTTCCGACAATTATATTCTATGCCTCGTGAGCCTCGTCTACACCAACGAACGCCACGTGCTGCTGGGCTCGATCCGCGTCCTCACGCTCTTGTCGCTTAATCAGCAAAATCAGACCGCGTTGATCCCCGGGTCAGCGCAAACGGCCGATCGGATCTTGCAATTGCTTGTCGTTCACGATGAGGAGGTCGTTGGCGCCGCACTCGAGTACCTGTTCCAATTTGCGCGCATCTCCAACGCATTCCGACTGCAATTGCTCACCGTCCATGCTGGTGCCGACCTCGGTGTCCTTGTTTCGCTCTTGATGGCCAAATCCAAGTATTTTAAACCACTGATTCTGCAGCAAGAAAAGGACAATTCGCCTCCCAACAGCCCAATGTCTGCGTCGTATGCGGCAGCCGTGTTTGCCGCACATGGCCACGGCCCTTGCGTGCCTGATCTCAAAAGTTACCAGGAATTGGACGAGCCTTATCGGTGCCTGGGCTGGCTAAAGGACAAGTTCGAACTTGCCGAACCCAGCTCCGTCATCTCACTCGATGATATGTTCCTTCTCTACGAGATCCGCTTTGGCCACAACCAATTGCTTAGCATCCAGGACTTTTATTCCGTTCTCAACATCGCATTCCCACGGACAACAACATCTCCCTCACTCAATGGCTCCTCAACACCCACTGGCCCTGTGCTGGAAGGCACCTGTGTGCGTGGCATTCAAATCAAAATGTCAATTCTGCAAGATGGTTGGTTGAACACGCACAGCAACAAAAAAAGAAAGAAAAGCGCGTTTTAACATCCATTTCCCTCCCCCCTTTTTTGCGCGCAGGATGCGACTTGCTTTGCCAATGGACGGACTGTTCACAGACATTTAGGGACGAGCTGCAGCTCCAGCAGCACGTATTGGAGAAGCATATCGAGACCAAGAATGACGACCAGTGCCTTTGGACGAATTGCGGCAAGCAAGAGGTGTTCACGGACAAGGAAGGCGTTGCCACGCATCTGCGCTCTCACTTTGACAATGACCTGCTATGCGACAATAAGCACCAGCACGCGTCCACCAACAGCCACGCACAACACCCTCACACATTTGCGCACCAGCTCGATGACAGGCACGATCTCAATTTTGAATCCTTGTCGCTCTCTTCATCGACTGCGCCGTCATCGCCCGCGTCCATCACAGGCAACACCACCACTACCATGATCCCCACCACCGATACCTCGCCCGTCCGTGGCATCCCCTTGGTCGCTGCATTGCTTCTCAACCAGCTTTCCAAGGACCCCAACAGCCACGTCTACTTTATGCCGTACGAACGTGAGTTGACTCTCATCGCTAGACAGAGGCCGCAGCTTGCCCAGCACATCCAAACCATCTTTGCCAACTTTTCCTCCATCCTTTAAATGTACCATTAATTTATAATAAACAATCATTCTATCGGTCTCTTCATGAAACATTTCATCTGCACTTTGTCTTGCTCGCTCTCTCTCACTCTAAAAAAAAAAAAAACCTGTGCTGGCCATGTGCCCTGGAAGAGCGGCTATCATAATACTGTATGATAATGAGGATTTGGCATTTTCGAGTTCAAAAAAAATCGGGCGGGTCCATCTCGCGCACTTGGCCGTGGTTTATGCCGGGACGCGTATTTCTTTAGCGGGCAGGTGGGCTGTAAATTTTTTTCTGGAGGCACAAGCCGGCAAAGTTCGAAAAACACATTTTTCATGGCAAATTTGTTCCAGGAGTTCCTCCAAAGTGTTGAAAACAATGATTAAGCAAGAAGCAATATCACGCCATACAGTATCATATCATACATCTTGGAGTGTATCATACGAAATGGCATTTTATCAGGAGAAGAAGACTATGAAGTGAGGGTGGAATCAAGAGGGGATAAAATATAAATGATAAAATAAAAAAAAATGTGGAGTGGTGGATAAGAGAAGAGACGCATCCGTGAATGATGATCAGCCAAAGAGTAACTAAAATATTGTACAACATGCAACAACAACAAAAAGAAAATCAAGACGAGGTATGGGAGGCAATGATCCGTTGCAGCTCCTGGAGAAAAAAAAAAAAAAAAATAGAGCGCGTGTCAGTCCAATCGTCGTGCTGCGGCAATCCTGTGCCTTTTTTTTTTTTACGCGTTCTAATTCATCCAGGCTAGAGAGGCTCGTTTCAACGGCATTCTCCTGCGGCAAGAGCTCGGTGGTGCGCGTTGCTGAGTAGCCAGTGGCCATTTGCATCTGCTCCGTCTTGTCCAAGAACGCCGTGGCAAAGGTGATCATCTGCTTGAGGTCGGCGTCGGCCACAAGCTCAACCATACCACGCGTGGGCGCCAGCAGGGCAGCCTGTTCGCGGGCGTCAAGGCCAATGGCGGACGTCGTTGCCGTTGTAGCATCTGCAGAGACAAGCACCCGCTGCGTCACGAGATCCCATGCATCCTTGTCCTTGTTGTTGGCAAGGAGTGCGTATTGCGTCTGGTGTGGTGCTAGCGGCTTGCTGCGCAGGATGCCATGTGGGAGGTATACGTCAATGCCTTGGTTCACGTTGCGCATGACGGCAACCTTTGGCTGCTTGGGGTCCAGATGCACGCGTGGAACAGGCGACGTTGTGCCTTGTTTGCGATCATATGTCAGCAGCGCGCGTTCAAGGCGCCGCAGCACCATCTCCAAGTCTGTGTCCAGGTGCATCACCGGAATGGGCGTCAAGAGAGGCGACGACATGGACGCAGAGCGCGAAAGGCTAGCAGATGCACCAGCACCAGTCACCTTTTTGCTAGGCGCAGCCTGCAAAACCACGCCGCGATTCATGTTGTTGCTGGTTGTGCGGCCCGTTCTTGATGATGGCGGGAGCTTGCGCAGCACAAAGCGCTTTTCGGTCGCAAGCTTGGCATGTGTATCGTCATGAAGTGCTTCAATTAGCTTGCTGTTCGGGTTCAGGTGTTTTTCTGTTGATTTGAAAAAAAGTTGGTAAATTGTGTCACTATTTTTTTCTCTCTTCCTCTTCCAATCTTCATCATTACCTGCACCTTGTTGACCAAGACTAAGTGTGATGCGATAACGAGGGGGTGGATGTGCCTGATGCTCGGCCTGCTGCAGTAAATGAAACTTTTCCAGGGCAATGTCTAACAATTCGGCGACGGTGGTCAATGTGGACACGGCAATTAGCTTGTCAATCTGACTCGGCGCAGGCTTATTCTTTGGCAGCTTGTTGGAGGAGGAGCCGGAGGTGGATTTTGTGCGGCGGACAGCAAAAGACGTGTTGTTGCGTTTTGGCGAAGATGATGTCTTGGATGCGACTGACTTTTTGCCGGATTTGTTGTCGGCAAGATTGGTGCTGCTACCACTGGTCGATCGCTTCTTGCTGGAAGTGCTATGCGTGGATGGATCTTCTTGATAAAGCGACACTTTGACATAAATCTGGCCCTCGCGCTCATTCATGCGACGGATACGCTTGTGTAGGTAAAATCGCACCGAATCCTCGTTGAAGCGCAGGCCCGAGCGTCGACCATGAGCGTGATGCAGCGGCGAGCCAATGCGGCTATGCTCCACTTTGGTCACCTGCTCCTTGAGACTTGCAAGCGAAGGCATGGGCGTCGTCAAATGCGCCGTTAATGACTGGTACATGGACAATGGTTTGTCCTGAGGCAACAACGTCAACTCCTCTATAGCAAAAAAAAAAAAAAATGAGGAAAAAAAAAATAGGCGAGAACGCGTTAAAAAAAAACACGAAAAAGTGCCAAAACATAAAAAAAGGGTCCTTTTTCATACCGCCATCCAGTGATTTGACAGTCAGGTAATACTCAACGCCGCTGCCTGGGGCATGGGATGACGAGGATCGTCGCGCGCTTTCAGCATTGCGCGTCTTTCCTTCGATTTGTGAGATATGGAAGCGATCCATGGCGAGATGCAAGAGCTGCTCGGCATTGGTGACGTCGTTGACGAGCACAGAGTTGTACGTGGCATTGACATTGATGTTGCCGGCGTACACGCGAAGGACGGTCGCGCTGGCATCAAGTTTCATGGTGGGGCGTGCCTGAGGTTGCGACTGAGGCTGCGAAGGCGACTGCAATTGGTTTTCTGGGCGATCCAAGGACACATTGGAGTGCAGCGACGCCTGGTCGGGGCCCGGGGACATGATGCCTTGCTGCGGCTTGCGCCCATCCTTTTGCTTTCGCGAAAAGATCTTGAGGAACGGGTGTTTTTTGCTGGCATTGGGGCTGGTAGCCGCGTTTTGTTGCGGTGTGGGTGTGCGGTTGCTGCTTGTGGGTTGCACGTTGGTCTGTGGCGCGTGATCGGCGGATGACGACGTGGACGAGATGGTGGAGAGGATATCGGAAGCATTTGTGGCATCAGCAGATGATGGGGACGATGATGAGACAATATCGAGCGCTTGGACCTGATGCTCGTCGGCGGCAATGGGCGACGCGGGCACGCCTTGCAAGAATTCCTCGTCCTCGGGGTCTTCGTCGGCGTCGTCATGGCCCATTTCGGCATTGTCGCCGGGATCGTCACTGGCAAGCACCGTGCTTTGGCTGTCCTCATCGACCATTTCATCCTCGTATTCCTCGTAACGCTCCTCAATGTCGTCGTCGTTCTCACCAATCAGAATGATGTACGATTGAAATGCATTCATCTTGGACATGGTCACGTTTTTTGCTTTTTTTGGCTTTTTGCCCTGGGCATTCGATGCCTCGGAAATGTAATGCGCCGCTTGCTGCATGGATGTCACCTAGAATTGAGCCGAGTCAGCCCAAAAACGACGAAATCAAGCCGTGGTTCTTTATTCTTTTATCATTTTTTTTTTTTTTTTTTTTTTACCTCGACATTTCGATGCTTGTTGAGCCGTGCCAATCGCTCAAATGGCGTCTAAATGCCCAATAAATGAGCGATCAATGATCCAATTGCACAACAGACGCGACTTTTTCATCTGAATTTTTACCTCAATGTTCTCGGCCGGGATGTAGCCAACCTCATTTGTCTTGAGCACCTTGACGAGCCACCAGTAAGAGTTGCTGTCGTCGAGCAATGTGAGCGAATCGCCTTTGAGAACCGAAGCCTGGCCCTCGACGGTGGCCTCAAAGGTATGGAGCGTGTAGACGAGCGTGAAATCAATATTCTCGTCGGGGATACTAGGCGAGGAGGTAAATGTTGAGCTGTCGTCGTCCAATTCTTCGTCCTCGTCGGCCAACGCCTGTTCTTCGTCGTCCTCTTCGTCCTCCAGATACTCGTCGTCCTCTTCTTCTTCTTCCTCGTCGAGCACTTCCATCTCATCATCAACATAAACAAGACCGTTGCGGCTGGCCTCCGACGGCCGACTCGTGGTGCCGGATGGCTGCCACCGGCCCTGCAAGCGACCCAAAGGGCCACTGCTGACCATTACAGGGCTAGACATGACGAATTATCGAGTGCGGCTTGTAGAATATCGTGGTGGGGAGAGGGAACCCAAACAGGTTTGATAAAATAATAGAAAAGGGAACAGGAAAAAAAAAAAAAAGGTACGACGCAAAAAAAAAAAAAAAGAAAGAAAAAGCGTGGCGCTGGGCTTCGATTTTGTTGCCTCACGGGCTGAGATGAGGTGGGGGAGAAAGCATGTCAACGTCGCACAAGCCAAAGAAGCGTGCACATCAGTTCATTGTGGGTGCAATTGCCTTCCTGCATGGATCAAACAACAGACCTGCCCGCCGTGCATGATGCACCCACATCGTCCTCTCCTTGACATGCTCCTGTGCTCAGCAGGCCAATAAAAATAAAATAAAAAACGAGCCCATCGCGGCGCGATCAAGCTTATTTTGACAATCAATTAAAGTTCAAGGCCCCATCATTCGCCTATTTTTGCCTCGGGTCGCATGGAGATGCCATGCCCACCTTGCCCATCTCTGTTGATCCCTTAATGAAGGTGCCCATTGATCCACACCCATGGCTCGGGACGCGTAAAATGGCAATTACCCACTCAATCGCTGTTTTTTTTTTCTTTTTTTTTTTCTGTTTTTTATTGTTGGGCGCGTTTTGGTTCAGAGGCAAGGTGATCAATGTGCATCCACACTCAAAGCCAATCCGGACGCTCAGGCTCAATTGCAACGCCGATTGGCAAAAAAAAGGGGGGGGGCGAGCCAAAGAACAGGGGATCGGGAAGGCGGACAAAAAAAAAGTGGATCGGTGCATTTTGGTGACACTTGTTTCTTGCTTTTGTGCTTCCCTGCTGCCAACTTGCCCCATTGTGCATTTGTATACCCCTTACCAGGCATGAATCGCGACAATGAGCTGATCTTTACCTGGGTTAGCATGGTCAATTCCAAGGTAGATACAGAGAAAAGAATGGAAAAACCTCCTATTCAGTAATGTAGTGACCCGCCTGCTCACTTTTTTTTTTTTTTTGACAATTATGCAGCTGCCAATCCACAGTGGTCTCAATTTCTCGGCCCTTGAGCACGACATGGTGTTACAAACAGCGTAAAACGAGTAAAGAGGGGAGAACAAGATTGTATGCTGATCTCTTTGTCTCCTTTTTATTTTATTTCTTACGCCCAGTGGTAGGCACACTTGCACACACACGCAATTGATTGCGGCTATTGGCTAAAATGCGCACTCACTTTTCATTCCGCAGTTACATCCTTGATCCAGCTCTCCAAGTATCGCCTGTCCATCATTGTCCGATCGTTGTATCAGTGCATAAAGGACATTGGCGAGGTAAAAAAAAATAAAAAATAAGAAAAAAATAAAAAAAGAGACACCGTGCACTGAAGCAGCCACTTTTTCACTGTAGCCGCCCGCGACCGACTCGCTCACAGAAGAGTATTTGCCCTTGGATTTGCTTCATTCGTATCTGTTTCTGATCCAATTGATGTCGGCGTGTATGCAGCACCACTGGCTCTTCATTGAATATGCTCAGGTGCAGCATGGCACGCAGACGCAGAGAAAAGACCCATTGCCTCTCGACAATTCGCTGGCCAAGCACCTGCTGACGACGATCCTCCTCTTTCTTTATTATTCATCGGATGCGCAGCTCAAGCAGGCCATCTACTTGGACACGCAATACCCATTGTTCTCGGACAAGGAATATTTGCAGGGTGAATTGGGCAATTACAATGTGTTCATGTCACGTCTACTCACCCACAATGTCATGTCGAATCTGTACGAATCGTCGTGCCGCATCATCCACTTTATCAGCGCAAGCAATTGGTCCGTCGTCTTTCCACGCTGGAAATCGGCTCTGATCCAGGTGTCAACGTCCGTCAACGACGACGACTCGGAGGTCATTGAGCTGCGCATTATTACGTATGCCGCCCTCAACGCCCAGCGTCTGGCCGTCGTGCTCACGGAGCTGCAGGGCGCGTTTTTACATTGCAAAAGAAACGTGCAATCTGTCATTGCCGCCTACCTGCGCCGCGGCATCTGGAATTGGTTCGAGGGCTATAGCGCCGAGGCAGAGACCCTGCATGTGGAAAACAAGCGCATGGGCGGCAATCCGGAGCTGCTTTTTGATATGTGCAATTCACTTTGCACGTCCACGCGTAAAAAGGCTTATTTTTGGCCATTGCAGGTCATGCTCCTGCTGCTTTGCCCTGACATCCTGACCAATGTCACCATGCAGACATCCGCCATGTCCGTTCCTAAAAAGGTACAGTCAATTTTTTTTTTTTTTTTACGCGTCGATCGCTTTTTTTTTTTTGTTTCTTTTACATGTTTTGGGCCCCAGTTCCTTTTCTTTTCTTTTTGTCTTCCTTTTTTTTTTTTTTTTTTCTTTTTCTTTTTTTTTTTTTTTTTTTTTTTTTTTTTTTACGCGCCAACACAGGCCGTTTTCCCACGTTGGATTTTGGTTTGCATTTTCTAATTATTTTTTTTTTGGTAGGGCCAATTCCTCAATTCGTTAAAACAAGCTATTTTGGGTGATCGTATTGCCGAAGTGGCGGTTGTGTGCTACACGGACATTTGCATGGTGGCGGCCAAGCTGCCAAGAGACGAAGGCACTGCCGTTTGGTCCATTTTGCCCGATGTGATCTTGGACATGGAGACCTGGATCTTTGATTCAAAGAAACCCTTTGCACACAGCGCCGAGTTGCTCAATTCGGGCGTGCAATTGGACGATCGGCTGTTGCTGACGCGCGCGGACGCGGCACTCTCCGAGGTATCTGACACATACGCACGCGAAAGCACCATTCGCTTTTATATCAACGATGACGCGCCACTCGTCGCCAAGGCATGCAAGCTAAAGTCGGGCGCGTTTCTTTCGATCCCCGACGCGTCGAATCGGAGCTCCATGACGGGAATGAAGTCACTGGTGGCCGAAAAGACGCGGCAGCTATTCATCAAACTGACAAAAATGCATTGCGAAAGAGTTTCCGCGACGCAATCCACGCATGACCCTTTCCCAAAGCACATGGCTCCAACCAGTTTGCCCGGGTCTACGTCATCGTCACCCAGTGGCCATGTACAAGCACACCATCACAAGCCGTTTTCGCGAAACAAGCATTTTAGACGAATTTCAAGCGCTATTGTGCACACAATCAATACACCCTCGACCATTGACATTGATCACGTCCTCGTGGACTTGCTGCAGATCATACGGGTGCAGCCACAAACCATCCTCGATGCTGGCAGCGGCGCCAATGTCGCGGGAGAAGTGTACCAGGTGATTTTATGCATTTTGAAGCTGCTCAAGGACCCTGCTCATGCGCTTGCCGACAATGCCGCAACGTGCCTCGTGCGACTGCACCAGCCCGACGCCATCATGTGTTGGGACAGCTCCAATCAGTACGTTTACACATTTTGGAAGGTGTCGTCGCAGATCATCTTCACTTTGGCAAAGCAAATTCTCAATTTCCGCCCTGACAATGGCATCGGCCTCAAGCAGCTGCTCAACGTGCTAAAAAACATCGTTGCGTCGGGCGTCAGCTTTTTGGAATTGCACATGGTACGTATTTTTTATTTTTTATTTTTGCGCTTTTTCATACTCGTGCACTCTTTTTTTCAATTGCAAATCTCGGTCACTTTTTTAACTTATTTTTTTCTTTACGTAGAACACGTTGCCAACCCAATCGCATATTCAAAAATGGCTTCAAACGTTCATTGGACTTGAAGTGGTGCTATTGACACTTCTTTGCTCTTGGGACGATTACATTTATGGACGCGTCACTGATTGCATTGAGCTGCTATGCAACGACATTTGTGCTAAATTGCTCGAAGAACACAATGTCGTTCCATTGACCATGGTTCAAAACAGGGATGTGTACCGCGAATTGCTTGATTTGCGCGGTACGATCTCGCTCGGGCGCAAATCACATCTGCGTCACGTGTGGACCGTGCTTCGACGCATGAAGCACCCAACGCCAGGCACCATTGCCGCATGGGAGGAAATTTGGAAGCGCTGGCTTTACATGACGCCTCATATCATTAATGGCGAGGATGGCTCACGAGTTCACGCGTTGCAGAGCCACAATGGCCCCTCGGTAAGTAGCACGCACACACCAGCCGTCAGTTTTTACCATCATCACGCGCAGGGCACGCTGGCTGGGAGCAGTGGCCACCATTTGGAGAATCTTTTGCATCCCAGCTCACCCACGCCGCACCAGAGTCCAAGCCCATCGCCAAGAATCGATTATTCGGCATGGGATGCCAAATTGCCGCCCCTGGATGAGAGCAGGCTCGTGGAATGGGAGAATTACACGGGTTTTCTTTCATCTCTCGGTCAAATTGTCGTTCCTCCCGCTCCACCTTATGTTGCAAAGACCAGCAATGGCCCAATCACCGATCAACACGGCCATTTGTCCAGTAAATCGGGTTCTGCAGAAGATTTACCAAGCACTGCGGCCGCTGCTGGCTCAGCCACGGATGAACGCGACGGTGAAAGAGGGTCATCTCCGAATATGTTCGATAGCACGCACATCACAAACAATCAGATGGTGGAGCAATTCGTGGGCACCATGGTCGAGCTCCTTGTGTGCAAAAATCTCATGATACGCGAACGCGTGCGCGACATCATGGGCTTCGACATGGCCACCGCATTTTACAGCATAATGATCCGCCATTTCAGCAATCAGATGAAAGAATGCTTCTGCAACGAGTTGCCTATCTACGACAACACGCGTATCTTGCTAGTGGAACAGATGATCACCGTGCTGCGCATCATTCTTGCGCGAAAGGACAGCAGCAAGCAATTGACCACCATTGATCTCAGCGACCTGATTTACAATTACACCACGTACATCAATATGCTCGAAAATAGCGAGAACAGCACGAAAATCAAGATCAAAATGTGCCATTTGTGCGAATCTTACATCACGCAGCTTGGCACCGTGACAACGCGCAATGAAATCGTCGCACGCACGCGCCTGCTTAATTACATCATTGGTTGGACGAGCTCGTACCACCAGCGCGACGTCGAGCTGCACAAACTCGGCGACTTTCAGTTGGATTTGGATGTCGCGTGCCTAAAAGCCATTGCCATCATCTTGTACAAACTCCCTGTGCAGCCAATCAAGCCCACACGCGAAAGAGAAAGTATCCACATGCGCAGCAAAATCTTTTACAAGTACTTTACCTTCTTTTTATGGCTCTTGAACCGGTGCAAAGACGCGCAGGTACAATAGAAACGAGACAAAAAAATGACAAAACGGCTCAAAAAAATTTTTTTTTGCTTCAAGATCAAGATATCGGCCGAAAGAAAGGCCACCGCTGTGTCCATGAAGGTGTCCATGATCTCGACACTCAAAAACACGGCCATTGTGGCTCTGTCAAATCTTTTGAGCGCAAATGTCGACGTGGGATTGAAATATTCTCTCACCATGGGCTACCATGAGGATGTGCAGATGGTCATGGCCTTTATGCAGGTGCTGACCAACATTTTAAAGCAAGACACGGAATTCGAGACACTGGCAGAGACCATTATGATTGATCGATGCAAAAAACTCGTCCAGGTGAGAGGGAAAAAAAAAGTGGAAAAGAGACACGACACGTCATGTTTATGTACTTTCCTCCTTTTTTTAGTACCTCTTTCAATATGATTGCGCCATCCCCATGGCATTGATCGACATTTGCTCTGTTAGCGAGATTGCAGATGTCGCCACCGCTCTATTTACAACCTTTTCATCAGAGGGCAAGGCTCTGGAACTTCTTGAACTGCTGATTACCAAGGAGGTGAAGAGCACAGGTAACTTTTTTTTTTTGCATCCAATATTGTTACGTGTCCTCATTGACTTTTTGCTTTGGAAAATGCAGCCACAGAAGGTGATCTTTTGCGCAATACAAGCGTAGCCATACGCTATTTGTCGATTTTTGCGAAAATCAATGGAACCGAGTATTTGAAAGCGGTCCTCAAGCCCGTCATGAAAAAATTGGCCGCGCTGCCAGCCGAAGAGCTTTTCTTTGAGCTAGATCCAGCCAAGGCAGAAAAGGGATTCTCCGTGCAAACGAACAAAAGAAATGTAATCAACGCGACAACCATGATTATCGAGGCCATTTGCAAATCGGCAGATCTTGTGCCGGCCAGCATCAAAGCAGCGTGTCATATCATCGAGGGCGCGGCCAAAACCACGTTTCCCGAGTGCCGTTACACGGCTGTCGGCTCGTTTATCTTTTTACGCTTCTTTTGCCCGGCCATTGTCAGCCCCGAGTCGGCCGGCTTGCTGTTGCCTGATGAGATTCCGCGCAATCTGCGCCGCGGCTTGCTCATCATTGCGAAATTGATCCAAAATCTGGCCAACAATGTGCTTTTTGGCTCCAAAGAGCTGTACATGATCATTCTCAATGACTTTGTCACGGCAAATATCTACCGGATCACCACCTATTTGCGCCAAATTAGCAATGTCGACGATATCAAAAGCGGTAAATGCGGCGTCGTGCTGCCAATGATGGACCAAGACTATATTCTTTTGCGCAGCGTGCTGATGGACCATATGGAGGATATTCAAAAGAACTTGTCGACCAAGTCGCTGCTCCACTTTGAGGACCAGAGCTCTGCCAAAGAATGGGAATCGTTTATCACTTCGTTCAACAACCTCTTGATCAAGCTGGGACCGCCGTCGGATACAAAACGCAACTCGGGGGCGGATGCTTTGCGATACCGACACGTTCACTCGTGCCAAAACTCCGCGTACACGGAATTCATGCGCATCAACAGCGCCAAAAGTGCCAATGCCATTGCACGCGGCAACATTTGCTACGATGCCGGCGTGTCCAAGGAAGGGCATCAAGTGGTCTATTTTATTTACAGGCATATCGATGCTATCAACACAGCAAAATCCGACTGCGAAGACTTGATCTACCACATATTCCAGGTAAAAAAAAAAAAAAAAAGATGCAAGAACAAATACAAAAATGCAAAAATACCGAAAAAAAATCATAAAAAAGAAAAATGATGCAATGTTATATTATTATTTTATTTTGTGCACAGATGTGGGAGAGCTTCGCAGGGAGGTCGGTCATGCTTGTTCTTGATGCCACGCAATTCCACTCGTCAAATTTCCTCATCAGTACCGAGGGACTCAATCAATTCATGAAATTGGTGCCGCCAGAGTTCCTTAATCAGATCAAGGAATATATGATTTACAATCCCAATCACAACTACATCGCCTATCTCGAAAATGAACCAAATCTCCTTGCAGTCGTGCCGCGCACGGTGCATTTTGCTTATTCACTGGCCGATTTTCACGCTCATGTCAACCCATCAGAAGTGCATCTTCCTCTGTCCACGAGTAAATGCAATGACGAAACAACGTAAGCTGTAAAATGTTGCTCACGCTCTTTTTTTTAATCTAGCTGCGCTCTGCAAGGACGCGTCGTTCGAATTTCCAAATGTTTTGCAGATCATGCGCCAACGCGAGCTTTCGGTGACTGTCAAGATCAGCGCCGAATATGTGCAGATCATGAGCACGAAAAAGCAGCCCATCTTTGGTATTGGTGCGTCGTGCACCAATGATGTTTACCACATTTCCGAGATCAAAAGCATCCGCTGCACCAATCTAAAGAAAGATATCAAGCAACTTTCCTTTGTATCAACTATCGACAAGGTCACCATCAAGCTGCGATCAGTCAATGCGAGCGAAATGACCAATGTAAGATGCGCAATGTTGGCCATGGACGCATTCCATTCATCTTTTTTTTTTTTACCCAACCATTCGCAGCAATTATTGCGAAATCAAAAGGAATTCAAAAATTCCAAGCCGGACAGTTACTATGATCGCATCATCCGCCCCAATGACGTGCCCGGACGACTTCTAAACATGGCGTTTCTCAACATTGGTGCGGCGGATGCCGCACTAAGATCAATGGCTTACAAATTGCTGTACTCGCTTTGCCATACGTTCCATTTCAATGTCACATGCAGGCTTCTCGACAATGAAGGTAAGAATGAATGTCGAAATCAAGGGACAACAAGAGCAAAACTGATGAGTTTGATTTGTAGATCTTGCTCTTCCGGCGAACTGCATGCGTTTTGTCACAAAATTAAGCGAGCAGCTGGCCATTGAACAGCCTGGCCTGACGCTCGAGTTCTTAAATGAGGCTCTCGTTGGTTTTGACAAGTCCGAGCACCACAAGCGCCTGTTTATTCTCTTTTATATTCAGCCATGGGTGCCCAATCTTGCTATCACGTGCTTGGGAAATACTGACGATATCGCGCGCACAAAGGAAGTGCTAAAGACGCTTGTACGCATTACAATTGAATCACCTGTAAGTATTTTACACCTTGTGGCCCATGACTTTTTTTTTTTTTTTTTTTTTGCGGTTTTACTCAATTCATCTTTCATTTTTGCCTAGTTGCAGAGGGTGCTTCAATTTCGAATTTGGGCCCTTGTTGGTGGCATCCAAGGACTTTGGGATCTTGTGCTCGAGACGTTTTTGGATGTGGCCAATCAGCATGGTATTGGATCGAATGAGGCCGAGGTCTTGGCCGACACAGCCGTTAGTCTGTCTAGCTCCTACAACCGGCACAAACTCATTGCACACATGTTTCGATTGCTGCGGTTGTTCCCCAACAAGCCGACAAAATCCGTCGTTGATCATCCGCTTTGGTCCCAGGTGGCCATTTTGATGCGTTTCTTGTTAATGATGACGTTTGACGTGACGGGGCCGGCGAAACACGTGGTGGCCGATGTAATGCACCTGGTCACGCTGCTTGCGGGCGAGGGGCCGACACTGGTGCGCGCCACCGTGCTTGGTATCACAGTCAACATCATCAATGCCATTTGCGCGAGCCCATCGCTTCCAGCGCAACAGCGACGCGATCTACAGCAAATTCTGATCGAATTTGGCGAACGCCGATGCCAATTGATCTTTGGATTGCGGTCGCCGGATGTGCATCCTTACAATGTCACGTTTGAAAGCCTAGAAACGACCAAATCTGAGGTGGTGTCGGTGGACTTGACGGTCATTCAGAGCGTCGTTAATCTTTTGTTGCGCATTCTTGATGTGGGTGCACCGACGGTGGACATGGGCAACGAATGGCGCGCACGATGGATGTCACACGTCACGTCCACGACGTTTCAATCAAATCCGGCCATTCAGCCACGCACATTTGTCGCGCTTGGGTGCTTGGGCCGCAATTACCTGCAGGACGACGTCCTCTTTCAAGTGTTTTGTACATTGCGGCTGTCGCTGCAGTCATTTGATACCGAGGATGCGAGCTTACCACTGAGCATTGTCATGTGCCTCAAATCTGTGGTGGAAAATATGGGATGCAGCCCGCGCTACTTGACACTCATGTTTTGGACAACCATGGGGCTCGTGTCCATGAACCACGCCGACCTCTTTTGCGCCTCCGTGGACCTTTTGACGCAAATCATGACAACAATGGACGCGTATCATTTTTTCAAGACACTGTCCGCCTCGCCCTCGTCGCCAATGCTGTCTACCACATCCTCGCCGCGCCTTTCGCCCTCGTCCCTCTTGGAGTCGCCTGGTAGCAACCCACTAGGCGTTTCCAGCGGCCTAGGCGGACCAGCAAATGGCACAGCCACCAACTTCTTACTAGATGCGCTCGAGCCGGCTGCAGAAGTGTGGGCTCAACTGGACGCGCTCAATGGCGTGTCTTTTCGAAGTCAATTCTCATTTGCCGTGCTTGCGCTTCTTATGAAAGGCTGGCGCTACCCGCAGGGCCACGACGTTTCGCAAAAATGCTTGCTTTCGTTCCTCAAATCGTGCACACCGCGGCACCGCAGCAGCATCTGTACCAATATCCTTGGCTTTGTTGCAGGGCTCGTCCCTGTCGCGCGAAAAAAGGAAGCACATCAGGAAATTCTCCACTTTGCAGGTATCAGCAGCACAAATGGGCCCTGGGAGCAACATTTGGGCGCCGACTTGCCCAATGTGGCGACATCGACACTCACGGGAGGCACCATGCCGCGTAGTTATTTCATTGGCGGCAGTCGCGGCGGCGGCAGCCACTCACCGTCGTTCCGCAGTGGCATCCATGAGGAAGCAGACGATGAGGCAAATCATTGCAAAATCTTGGACATTTGTGACATTCCCGACGAAGGCACGGCCCTGCTTTTGTTTTCGGCACTTGCCCTTCAACTTGGCATGATCGAGAACGAGGGCGACCAGCTGTACCTGTACGAGCTTTTATCGCACGCGGCAGCCATCATGCCCCAAGCATTCACCGTCGTATACCCGACGGTGCTTTCCAAAATGAACCAGCTCATGTTGACGACACGCTCAGCTCCGCTACTCAGCGCCATCCAGTCCATCCTACTCAAGGCGTGCGCCAATCGCGAATGCATTACCATGGAAGATTCAAATACTTCGCTCGAGGATGAACTCGCCAAAATTGGGTTTACCGCGCTTGCTGACCCCTCGTACGGCTTGACGCCGCTGGCCGCCAGGGAAAAGGCTCAACTCGTGAGCCAACTCATTGACAGACTCCTTTCCTCCGTTCCTGACGACCTGTCAGACTCGTAATTTTGTCGCTCCGACGCGCTAGGTGCGCGTAAAAAAATAATTTGTATCATACCCATCGTTCTCACAAAGAGCTCCATGACTGCAATGAATAAAAAACGTCTGTAACAGCATTTGCTTGCAACTTTATAAATTTAGCCTCGGTGCTAAAAAGCGTGTGCAAAACAATAGCCATCATATGATATGATGCCTGACAATGAATACATGCTAAGCAAATCAAATGATGCAGCTGTGGTTGAGCGGCATCGACCAAGCAGCTGCCAAAATAAATACAAAATGGGACATGTTTGACACTTTTGACATTTCGAGTCCAAAAAAAAAAAAAAATCGATCGGTTTCCTCTGAAGCACTGAGCAGTAATTTTTGCCGTGAATTTTCTTTGGCGGGCAACCAGGCTGTAAAAAATATTCTGGAGGTACAGCAGGCCGGCAAAATCTGATAAACACGTCTTTGATGTTTAAAATATAAATGTGCACGTTTTTGTGAAGTGTCACGCGATGCTTAGGCATTGAAATGGTAGTACGTGTCAATTCCTGTCCACTGTGTTAATAAAACATGGACAGATCAATCGCTTTATTTGTGCGTAAAACTCAAAGCGAATGAAATTGTACTTTTGTGCATTTTCTTGAGCACTTGCCGAGATGCTGACTGATATTTTTTTTACACCTGCACAAGCTCAGATTTGTGAACATGAATGGGCAGGCAGAGTCGAGCCAGCGTATCTTTTGCCAAACAAAAATCGAAAATATGATTTCTCAGAGTCGTTTCACACAAAGTTGCCGAAATCTTAACGCGATCTCTCCAAAAAAAAAACAGACGTTTTTACCGCGTTTTGTCAAAATACATTTGAGATTATTTGCACGTAGATACGTTGGGCCGTTGTCGCGTAAGCTACCATAATGGATAAATCCTTACCCCCTTTTGCTGGACGCGTCCTCCGGATCTTGTTCATCGTGTCCTATATTTGAGCTAGAGGATGCTGAAAACAAAACGCCGACGATGTTAAATTTTTGCAGGGATCGGATCACTCAGTCCTGATAAACTGCGTTTTGCGTAAAATCATGGCCAAATCAGGATTAAAACGACCCCTAAAGGCTAACTCACTGAAAACACGACGCGATGTCCCCAAACTACAAGCGCTTTTACCGAGTTTGACTGCTAATTTATTTGAGGTGTCTCACGTGTCGAGGCGCTCAGCCGTTGCAGCAGTACGACACAATATGCTGCTGATCGTACCCCATTTACGCCTATGAAACTGGTGTTTTCTCAGAAACTTGTTCATCTGGTCCCAAATTTGGACCAGTTGATGGTAGACCAGTTCTTCAGTGTTGTTGCGTTTTTTCGCGAATCGGATCACTCATAGCGAGAAAGATCGTGATTCGTGTTTGCTAGTGAAAACCCAGCGCAAAATAATATTTTACGCGTTTCTCTCGATGAGGCTTATTATCTGGCTCCAAATTCAGGTCAGTGGATACTCCCCTCAAAAAGCCAACAATGTCAAGTTTTTTCCCAGATCGGATCACTCAGTCCTGAGAAAATGCATTTTGCATAATCTCAGGGCCAAATCAGAACCAAAATGACCCCTCAAGGCTAACTCGCCAAAGACTTGAAGCGCTATCTCCAAACCACAAGCGCTTTCATGGCGTTTGACCATCGATTCATTTGATGTGTCTCATGCTTCGAGGCGATCAACCGTTGCCGCGGTACAGTACGAGACCAAATGATGGTAAATTTACCCCCTTTTTTATCATACGCCTATGAACTGGCGCTTCATCAGAAACTTACTCATCTGGCCCCAAATTTGTACCATTTGAGAGTATATTCTTCATTTCTCCAACGGTGTTAATTTATTTCGCGAATCGGATCCCTCAGTTTCGAGAAATCTCGAGATTAGTGTTTGCTAGTGAAACCTCAGCGCTAAATAATAATTTTTTACGCGTTCCTCCCGATAAGGCTGACCATATGACTCCAAATTTTGGCCAGTAGATACTACTCGACTTAAAGTTTCGCTGATTCCAAGTTTTTCACAAATCTAATCACCCAGCTCTGAGAAAATGACATTTTCATAAACTCAGGGCCAAAACAGGCTCAAAAAGATCCCTGAAGGCTATCTCACCAAGAACATGACGCGATGTCCCCAAACCACCAGCGCTTTCACCGCGTTTGCCCGCTAAATTATTTGAGATGATTTACGCGTCGGGGCGCGCAGTCGTCGCCGTAGTACGAGACCAAACGGTGCTGATTTTACCCCTTTTTACGCCTATGAAACTGGCACTTCTTCAGAAACTTGCTCATCTGGTCCCAAATTTGGACCAGTTAATGGTAGTCCCAATTCTCCAATGATATTTAATTTTTTCGCGGATCAGATTAGGGATGTATTACAGTAGAGTCCGCTACCGGTATATCGGCAGCATTTCAAATTTTCGTTACATATAAAAATCAAAAAATGTCTCACTTTATCGGCATTTTGCAAGCGATTTTTTGATTTTTATATGTAACGAAAATTTGAAATGCTGCCGATATAGCGAGAAAACCGATACAGTATAGCGAGGACCGATATAGCGGTGGTACTCTACTATAGCGGTACTCTACTGTATTTCAAACAAATTCAAGCTCACTCTAGCTACCGTAAGCTGTTTGAGCTTGTTTAAAAAAAAGCTCTTTGCCAGTGAAATTCCTCATAAAAGATAAATCATGCTTCAAGCCGAGCTTGATTGAAAAAGCTTGTTGTCCAAAAGCTTGAAAACGCAAAAAAGTCTCAAGAAAAAATTGAAGAACACGCCACCAAAATGATGAAAATTCAGAAAATACCGGTAGGTAGTGTACCTTCATTATTTTTTTCAAGCTTTCAAGCTTTTTCAAACACCAAAAAAAGCTTGAGCTTGTTTGAAATAAAATTCTGCATGTTTGAGCAATTGAGCTGCTTGAGTCAAACCAAGCTTTTTCAAAAAAGCTTTCAAACACATGTTATGTTTGAAATACATCTCTCCTACTACTACTGTACCATACAGTACCGTACTACGCGTGCGAGACAAAATGCTGCTGAAGTGCTGATCTTACAGTTTATTCAGTGGACAGTCTGCTGCTACAGTACGTACTACCACTATAGTACCGTACTGTACAGTACAGTACAGTACCTACTGTACATACTGTACCGGTGTCGTGGACCTGCTTTTTTTATTGGTTCCCCTTCTTTTTTTCTATATTCTTTAATCTGAATCTCACAATTCTCATTTTAATTGCGCTCCAATCCCATCCATTTCTTGCTGGTCACATTCCTTTTACTGTAGTCGTATTTACCTAATCCCTCTATCATATCGACCTTTCCACATTCCAAATCCTCTCTCTCTCTCTCATTTTTTATTTGCTTTTCTTTCTTTTTTTCTTTTGCTTTGCACGTATCCTAAAACCACTGTGTGCCAGTGGTAATACGGTAAGTCCATCTATACTGTACATATTCCTCCTAATAGTGCACTAACGACGATTACTGTACAGTGCCCGGACAAAAAAAAGTTTCGCTGTGCATAATTCTCTGCAGTGCAAGGTATCAATTAATCGCGTTAATCTCTGCTGTATTGATCAATAATGGCTCCAGTGATATGAAATTTTGCAGGAACAATGATTTAAAAGTAAAAAAGCAATTCTAAAATTATGAAATGGCTATGCCAAGCGGGTATTGAAATAGATCAAAAAAGGGATACCTGACGCGTCACGCGACGCGACGCGTACCTACGCGTATACAATGGCCTGTGGAGATGAATTGACGTTATGAACACCATCTCCAATTTTTTTGCAACGAGTGCAATGATGCCTAATTGTATTTTAAGAATCAATTCCATGTTACATGCATTGCAGCATCGGTGCTGTGATCGAATAATGTAAAATTCATCATGTGACACGCGTCACGCGTCAGACGCGTCAAAAGTCGCGATTTCCTTCGTAACATGGTCGTAGTGCTCCTACTGGTCAACCAATCGATAACAGTCTATTCTAGTCCTTCAAATTAAATAAGTACAATGGTTTTAAGCCAACTAGGGATTAAAATTAGATAACAGAGATGGCAATTGTTATTCCAGATGCAACTGACGCGTGAAGCGTGTCACATGATGATTTTACATTATTCGATCACAGCACCGATGCAATGCATGTAACATGGAATTGATTCTTAAAATACAATTAGGCATCATTGCACTCGTTGCAAAAAAATTGGAGATGGTGTTCATAACGTCAATTCATCTCCACAGGCCATTGTATACGCGTAGGTACGCGTCGCGTCGCGTGACGCGTCAGGTATCCCTTTTTTGATCTATTTCAATACCCGCTTGGCATAGCCATTTCATAATTTTAGAATTGCTTTTTTACTTTTAAATCATTGTTCCTGCAAAATTTCATATCACTGGAGCCATTATTGATCAATACAGCAGAGATTAACGCGATTAATTGATACCTTGCACTGCAGAGAATTATGCACAGCGAAACTTTTTTTTGTCCGGGCACTGTACTGTAAAGGTTTTTAACCTGTTTATTTTATTTCTTTTTTTTACGCGTTGGCCGCGTTTTCTTGGTGTTTGCTTGTTGGCTCACCATTTATTCACTTTTCGGCTTCATTGACACCCTCCTACTAAGGACGCCCAACCACAACACCGGTACTGTAGACGGGCTCCGCCGGCGCCCTTGCTTCTTTCTGCTGGAATGTTTGTTTGCCCGATGCGTTACCATTGTTGTACGATACAACAGTACGCTTGTTGTGAAAGAAGCCGAGCGAGCGAGTTCAAACATCATCGCAAATTATTTTAATTATGATACTGTACTACTGTAACCTCAATGTTCTCGACAGCGAAAAGGACAACGTTTTATCATACGGTACAGTATATTTTTACAGTAACGTGTCATCATAATAAGCAGCTGTTGGATCTCTACAGTATCATATCGAATGAGACCAGTTTCACCGACGATGGATGATAAAAAAAACTCGCAGAGAAAATCCACTTTTCATCAAAATTTTTGATCGCGATTTGTTCGACAACGGTCTATTAGTCGATCCTCAATTTTTATTGCAGTTTTGATAACAAACAGGAGGGGGGCAAAGCATCTAATAATGGGATGTCTTGCAGCGCGCTAGCTTGGGTTTTAACTTTTTGCATCATCCATTACTGTATTTCACCAGCCTGCTGTCCAGCAGCCACTCATTCAGCGCACAAAAATGTGGTGCAAAATAATAAAAAATATAAAAAAATATAAAAAAATAAAAATTCCATGCAAACCACCCCCTTAATTTGGAAGTCTCAAACCTTAAATTTGGAAAAAATATCTTGCCCAAAGTAAGCAATTTTCTCGGCCGATCGCCATTCATGCGTCGCACTTTGGGCTTTTTTCTTACGTTGGGGCGACCTGTCATTTTGTCTGCCAATAGCAAATTGTCGGAGTCACCTGTTTGGGACGCATTGATCACTCGGAGTTCGAAATTTCCCAAATTTGGCCTTTTCTGAGATTGAATTGTGTGACCGCTGAGTGACCCCTGAATTTTTCAAAAGTGGTCGTAGCGCTTTGGGGGTTTAAGCTTTTTTGTTGCAAATTTTGCGTTGAATGCGATGCAGTGATTTTTGAACGGGATCGACCATGCAAATGGCGAGATGAATGAAAAATAGTATAAATATGAGGTTTTTGGCATATTCGAGTTCAAAAAAATCGGGCGGATCCGTCTTGAGCACTTGGTCGTCGTACTATACAGTATGATAGTTCATCTTGCCGTGATGCATTTTTCATTGTCGGGCAAGCTATTATCATACACGAGTAGCTGCAAAAAAAATTCTGGAGGCACATACTGCAGCAGGCTGGCAAATTCTGAAAAACATGCTTTTTGGTTTTGAAAAGGCAAATGTGCACGTTTTTGTGCAATGTATCATAGCGCGACGCTTGAGGCATTCATGAAGAAATGGTACTGTTGATCTGTTGTTCGTAGCACTCGTCAGTTTCTACTGTTGTATCCACTGACAATGTATCATAACCTGCCTGGACAGATCCAATGCTTGACTACAGTAGGTACTGTATGATAGTGTGTATGATACCGGTAATACTACTGTATCGGTAAAAATCCACAAAGATAAAAGTCGTGATTTTGTGCATTATCTCGGGCACTTGATGAGATGCTGACTGATTATTTGACGCCTATGGTGACCCAAATTTGCGAACCATACAGTATGATTCTGCATCATGCGTACTGCAGTAGATCACCACTCCATCGGTTTTCCGACGATTTTTGACGAGGCCTGCCGATACTGTACTGTACAGTACTGTACTGTACGTATGCAGATTCACTGCCAAAAGCCGATATACAAAACACGAATTTCGGCATTTGGCTGGGCAAAAAAAAAAAAAAATTCAAAAAATCAAATTTGTCCGATATCATAAAACGCGCAAACCGATATATGGGATGCCGATAGAGCCGTTACCTATTGTGTAAGATATTACTGTACTAGGCTAATGTAGATACTGTATTACGATATTGTGAGTATATTACAATATGAAATGACAACACGCCATGCGCCTTCGCGCAAATGTAACATCGATAATGCAAAAAAGCTGTTTTTTAGTGTATGCGAGCTTGAGATAAGAAAAAAAAAAAGTAGTATGTGGAGGAGTACAAGAGAATAAAATGTAGTGTGAGGGTAGAGACAAAGAAAAAAAAACAGGAGCCGAAAAACCAGAAAAAAACACCAAAAATATAACATAAAAAAGAAATCTACTAATGCGAAGGGTGCTGGAAGGGCGATTGTGGGCGGCTGCCAGGGCCCGAGATGGGAGGAGGAGGGGTGGGCGCGTTTGGCATGCCCATGGGAGGCATGAAGGACATGTGGCTGCCGCCAGGCGGGCCGCCTGCAGGCGGTTGCATCATCATGAGAGAAGGGGTGCTGGACATGGCGTTGGGCATCATCATTTGGCCAAGCATGCCCATGCCGCCCATCTGGGACGCGCGATCGTAGGGCGTGGGCGACGGCGATGCATAGGATGGCATGTTGTAGACAGAGGGCGCGCGGCTGCCGGCCATCATCATGTTACCAGGCGGCGGGTTCATGAACGGGTTGGCGGCACCGTAGGGCGGCACTTGACTGTAGTATGTGCCTTGCGAGTATCCGGTCTTGGCGGTGCCACGCGAGATGACGGACGCATTGTCATTGAAATAGCCGCCGCCGCCTCCTTGCTGATCTTGCCAATCGTCCGAGAGCAGGGCTTCCTCGTACTCATCCCACGTCATGGTCGGGATGGATGCCTTGTCGAACTTGCCTTCGTCGGCGACCACGGTCTTTTTGCCCTTGTCGCCAAGGACAACACGCGTGTTGCCCCATGAAAAGTCGTCAAAGTGCCAATACGAATACAAGGGAATGTACAGCGAGAACACAGGGATGGCCAAGATGGAGACAATCATCCAAACGATATATTCCCACTTGCGATGGAAGATGAAGATCAGCGCCTGCAGGCCGTACACACCAGCAATGGTGATGATGGACATGATGGGCACGGTGTCCTGGGACGTTGCCAGCGAGTAGATCAGGTACACCAGGTAGCCCACGATCGCAGGCTGTAGCAGCGTGCTCAAAAGATCCAGCATGACCACAAAACGCATCGAGAAACAGCAGAAACCGCACAATTGCGGCAAAAACACCAATTCGCCCAAGTTGTGGATGGTCGAGTTGATCCAGCGACGGCGCTGCGACACCAGGACAGACCATTGGTCGGGCGCGTTGGTGCGGCATTTAGCATCGGCAATGAACTTTGTCTAGAATCATGCAAAAAAAAAAAAAAGTGAGATTACTTTTTCCTTTTCCTTTTTTTTCTTTTCCATTTTTTTCAGGGGGGGATGAATTACCTTGAATTTCGGGAAATGCTTGAGGATCAGGGTGGTCAGGTAGCGATCCTCACCAAGGTAGAGCAAATTTTTCTTGTGCAGGGTGTCGACCTTGTTGATCTGATAATCTTCAATGACCTGGTTGCTGATGAGCAGCGGCTGATTCTTTTGCGGGGTGCGCACGCGATAGATGGTGAAACAGCCAGGCAAGCAGGTGACGGTGCTAAAGAGCGATTCGAATGCCTTGATCATGTAATGCGAGATGAAGTACTCGTACACCTGGATCATAGTGACCCATGTGTCCTTTTCGTTGGAAAGCAGGGTCTCGCCGCACAGGCCAATGATCTTGCTGTCGTGGACGAGGCACGAGACCATGCGATTGAGGCCGTCGGGCATGACCTCTGTGTCGGCGTCGACCATGAGGACAAACTCGTAAAAGGACGGATGGACGCCAATGACGTTTTTGATCTGGTGGAAAATCTCGAGCTCCATGGGGGTCATGGCGGCATTGAAGTGGACCTTGTTGAGGAAGCGCATGAGCACGAGCTGCGAGTCACGTTTGCCGCGATTGCCGGGCTTTTGGCGCTCGGACGGCGTGCCGACCTTGACGACCACCACATAAGGAACGACGTGGCCATGGCACTCGTACAAGCCCGAGTACACCTTGCCCATGTTGTGCTGGCGCTGGCCCTCGCCGACCGAGAAGAAGGACAATGGCTCCGGATCCGATGACGCGTCCACGCCCAAGATGTCGAGCACGATGCGTGGCGTGGGCCTGTCGTTGCCGCCACCGACAATCATGCCGTCACAAATCAAGAAGAGCAGCTTGCGCTTGTCGTCGTACTTTAGGACGGCAATCGAGTCAATGGTCTTGCGCAGCGAATCCTCGTCTTCCGTATAACAAGGCACCTGGCAAATGACAAACTTGTCGTGATTCTCAGGGTCGCGCTTGGTACCGAATTGAAGTGCAGCCAAGAATTTGAACAGAATGACCAAACACAAGAACGCGGTGACAATTAGCAGCAGATATTCGGAAAAGACACATTGCGGGCTGTTGCGGTTATCGATGAGACCGACAAAGAACAGATTGCGAAGACAGACCAATTGGTATGATTTGACCTGCGGGTCGAGAGCCATGTCGTTCCACGCATTGGTGATGTCCGAGCCGGCATTCTGTTTAAAGAGATTGACGACGGCGTCTGCCATAAAGTTGGTATTGGTGTTGTTGGGCGCGGTCTGGCCGGGCGCGGCAATGGTGGTGCGGCCGCCAAGCACATACGACGTGAGATCATAGACGCTGCCATTGAGCGATGCCCACGTGCGAGGAGTGTTGATGCCATTAACATTGACGGCGCTGGAAGCCTGTTTGGAGATGTCCGAGTTGGTGAAGCCCATGTTGCCGAGCTTGTAGTTCTTGCGGAGCATGGTCATCTGGTCATAGTACCAATTCGGGTTGGGGTTGTCGCTGTTGATTCTGAAATCGTGGTAATGTGCATTGGGATCGGTCAAATTCACATTGTAGTCGAGATTCACGTTGTCCGAGACAGTGCCCGTGGTGCCCTGGCACAATGCCGACACTTGGACGGGGAACAGGTCCGACACGTCCTGGCCACCATATTGGAGGATGGCGCTCGAGGGAATCACGTCATTGGGATAATGATGCGGTGCAAACGACGTCAAATCAAACACTTCGCCACGAATAGAGACCCAAGCATTGTTCTTGTCGCCATGGTTTTGCAATTCGTTTGTCGAGTAGACGCTTTGGTGCGGACAGATCAGGCTGCCAAAGAAGACGAGGAACCAGATAATGAAACCAGACATGAGGAAGATGAGCATGCACAGCGTCAGCTTCTCGCGCCATGCCAGACGCACGTCCTTGCGCTTCATGCGGCCACACCACACCATGCATTTGCTAGGAATCCACCACGTCATAAACCAGACAAATCGGACCCAATGCTTGCGACCGGCGGTCGGTTTCTCTTCCTCCGTGTCGTCCGCTGCCGCCGCAGCGTCCATTTCTTGCTGCATGGCTGCAGGTGTGCGCAGCATGTCCTTCATCGCCAATTGACCAGAGTCGCTCATACGCTCCGAGTCGTACATGGACGCGGTCTCGTGCTGGAAGGCATAATGCGATTTGCGGATCATCCCGTCTTCGTCGTCAGACACAAACGATCGCTGGTCGTCCGAATACACCGATGCACCTGCGCCGTGGTGGCGTCGCCCAGGTGTCGGCAACCCAATGGCTGCGGCATTGGCTGCAAGCGCCTGGCGCTCGTCATGGCCCGTGTCCAGCAGATCGGCTCCAGAACCAAACGATGCTGACGACAATGCATCCGCACTGGGCAAGCGACTCATTGGTTGCGACAATGGCTCCATCATCATGCCAGGCACCATCGATTGTCGCTCCTCCTTTTGTCGCCGCATGTCCTCTTTTTCAGACACGCGCAGCACGTCTTCTAGCTGTCGCCATGCCGATTCACAGAGATAGACCTATAAAAAGAAAACGGGGGCGCGTGTCAGCGGCCAATTTTTTTTTTCCATTTTTTCTTTCTCATTGTCCATTTCACTTTCAAAAAAAAATTCTTACCTTTGTGTTGCCAATGGCGCATTGTGAGCTGAGCCAGCCATAGGCTGATGCAACAGCAACACATTGGTCGGTAGGCGAGCCGGCGTCGATCTGGTTGGCGGCAATGATGTCACGATAGCGGTCTGCAAACTCTGCGTGCTCAAAGGCGATGGTGTAGCCGTGTTTCATGCGTGTTGCGATCTGTGCGAGGCCGTAGGCGCGGACCTGGGCACGTACGCGCTGCATGTCAAAAGGCTGAGGCAAATTCATGTCATTGATGCGCAAGCAAAAGATGTACCAAGGGATAGTCTCGTCCAGCATGTTGCACAAATCAGTAAACGAGGATTGCAGCTGGTCGAGGACCATGGTGACCTTGTTGCCACCATTGTCGTCGTCTGTGGCGGGCTTCTCGCTGATGGTCTGGGGCACGGCCACATCCTCCTTGTTGCGCTTGACCGATTTGGACCTGCGCATGGACGGCAGGCGTGTCGGCTTGTTGGACTGCTGTGCATTGAGGATGGCGGAACTTTCCTTTGGATGGGATTCGGTGCGGATCGCCGACGATTCGAACAAATCGACCAAAAATGCATTGTACGACGCGGGAATGCCGGCCGACGCGTCACCGCGCACCATGGCCACGACATCCGGATTCAACACGTCCTTGTTGGCATCCAAGAAACCGTCGGGCGTATACACAACTTGGGCGTCAAAGTGGCGGATGGAGAAAAGACGCGATTGGCTGTCTGTGGACCGTGTGGCAAATGAGTCGTGATTGCCATTGTATTTGATAAAGGCATCCATCATGTTGCTGTCGTAATTGCGCGTGGTGCTCTTGCTGTAGTGGTTGGCAATGTTTAGCAACCCGTGTTTGGGGCGGCCGAGAAGCTCCAAGCAGCCGGCATTGCTGAAATACGGGATGTCGGAAATGTCGATACCATCGGCACGATAATCATAGAGATCGTGCTCAAACAGCTGGCGCAGGATATAGCCGTGGACGCGCTCCGTGGCGTAATTGACACAGAAATTGTCAAAATTGGCGTGGGTATAGTGAGTCTGCGGGCCCGGCAAGTCGAGGAGGCCAATCACGTTGTGGACTTGGTCGGCGCATAATTTCACATTGATCTTTTCGACCAACCAAGAAAACAGCAACGAGTACAAGGCTGTCACAAGGTTGTCGCGCTGCTGGCTCGCCTGTTGCGCATGGAGAATCATCGTCGTCACGTCGCGCTTGATCAATTGCGTCTTGTACGTCAATGCATTCTCAAGGGCCTGCGGTGGCACGCCCAGAAAGTCGGCAACAAGCTCCAGATCCTGACGATTCTTGACAAACGCCGCCTCTTGCACGGCCGAATCTTCGACAAATTGCAAATTGCCCAAATGGAGCAGAGCAGCGAGCAATTGCATGATTCGCGCGTGCAATCGCTTGCCAATTCCCAGCGAACGCAGCGCTTGCTTGAGCCGCTCGTATCGGTCGCCGGCATCGATCGCTGCAGGTATATTCTGGGCATTGGATAAATAACGATATTGCCCGGGCTGATCCGCAAGCCGTAACGCGTCACGTTCATCGGCCGCCGCGCCGCCAACAAGGTCGTATAAAACGTGGAAGTTTTGTTCGCCCGAGAAGCTGCGCGCAACGCGTCGCTTGTCCAGCAAATAATGCAAAAACTTGGCACCAACAAGACGCCCACGCTCGTTGAATTGCATCTCAATCATCTTGCCAAAGCGTGACGCGTCGCGATTGTACGCCGTCTTGGCATGGCCAAACGCCGCAAGCACCCATTGCGCATTCATCACCTGGCCGTGTAACTTGGCCTCCTTCTTGGGGCTGCTCAGACTCACAAGGTGCTGTACGAGCTGCTGACAACCATACGATTTGCCAGATCCAGTCTCGCCACTATAGAAAATAAAAATTGTTAAAAAACAAAAACAAAAGGTAAAAAACAAAAAGAAATCAGAAATTGTCCCCATTTTTGCCTTTTTGCCATGCTAATTGGCTTCCCCCCCCTTTTCCCTCCCAATTGGCCGTTTTTTTCTTTTCTTGCGAATTGGCCGTTTTTCATCCCAATTGCCTCTTTTCTCTCTCTCTCTCTCTCTCTCTCTCTCTCCTCGCCCGATTCCCCTCCACTCACCTGAACAGAATAGACTGGTCAATGCCAGTGCGCCGCATATGCATATAGGCCTGGTTGGCGATTTGGAAAATATGCGGCGGTAAAGCGCCGACCTGGTCGCTTGTGTCCTTGTAGGCGGCGACATATTGGGCCGACTCGTGTTGGCGTTCCTGGTGTGGGTTGAGCGCCACCATGACTTGGTCGTTGATCTTGGCATAGATGGCGCCGTGGTCAAACCGGGTTTTGAGGGCGCTGGCCACAGCATCATCATCCACCGTGTCGAGCGCCGTCAGATCAACCACATCAATAACTCGAGACGTGCGATTCATAGCCACTTCCTGACGAAAATATCTAGAAAAAAAAAGCAATATTTTTTAGCTTATTGCCCTCGTTTTGCTCGTTGACCCCCCCCTCTTTTTCGCGTGTTTGTGTGTGTGTGCGAGGCGACACCAAAGGAACTTCACCAGTGACAGCTGTCAGCCGCAAAAGGCACTCTTCCACGCTCAATGCCTTCTTTTTACGGATTTTTGAGTGCCTTTTTTTACCTTTTTGTCCAAGTGTTGCGTTGCTTGGAAAGAGGGAAAGGGTTGTGATGGGGAGAAAAGACTGGTAAAGCACGAAAAGGAGAGACCGGGTGAAGAAAGAGAGAGAAAAAAGAAAGAGAAAAAGAGCAAACAATAAGCAGTAGAAAAAAAAAGACCTTTTTTTATCCCTCCCCCCCTTTTTCGCCTTTTGGTCTCCCAGAAAAATTATCCAGGGCGCGCTGGGTTTGAATTTTATTTTTGGATGCATCGCCCGTGGCCATTGGCATTGCCCAAAATCAGACCTTGTTCCAGGATCCACAAGCCCAGACGGTAAACCTTGTTTCATGTTTATTTTTTTATGGCTGGGGATGTGACCCCCCAGTTGCAGAAAAAGACAATTCTAGAGATATAAAAGCGAGATGGACAATGCGAGGACAGAAAAAAAAAAAAGTGGGCAACATGCGACGTAATCAACAAAAAATATAAAATATAAAAAAAGGAGGGAAGCGTGACGATTGGGTATGAAAGAGAATGAAAAAAAAGGAGGCCTTCCACGAGGGGTGGAATTGAGCAAGTGGAAACAGATCAAAAGCGCACCTTGCGCTTTCGGCCCGTGTACTTTGAGTCTCTTGCCACTTGTTTCTCGCCGCGATCACGGGCAATCTCCTTTTTACGCTTGATCCAGTTCTTGTCCTTGATGTTCTTGGTGGTGCGGCGCTTTTGATGCTTTGCGCGGCGACGCTCAAAGGCAATGGATCGTTGATCGTCCGGATGCAGCTCGTCACCGAGAGCCTGCGGCATCGTATTGCGCACGCCCGTCTGCTGGCCGGCAAACAAGCACAAATAGTACTTTTTCGCCTTTTTCGAATTGGGATAGTCAACGAGCAAGCCACCCTCAAAGCCGCACCGCGTCGCAACATCCGTCAGCATCTGGATTTGATCGTCGTTCTCGGGGTAAAACTGGAACACCGCACGTGCACCCTTGCGCAGCGACGCGTGAAGCGACGAGAAGAACCGCTGCATGCGTGCCTTGGGCCGATTCGCCGACTTGTCCGCATTGCACAGCCATTGCAGCACCGAGATGCTGGATTTTCCCCAAGTGAAATGGATAACAAAGCGAAAAAAAAAGAACAGTTTGGAATTGAGTTGAGTGAGAACAAGTCCGATCGATCCCGCACCCCCCCTTCCAAGGCGTAACACAGAATGGAGGCTGATGACTTGACGACGATGAGGGAGCTCCATACGAGGACCGACGCCGAAAGCACCAAAAATAGCCATTCCCTTAATTACCTAATAGCGCCATCAAATGTGCCTGGCCGGAAGGACATCCCCTGACCCGCGTCTTGTAAAAATAGATCGCCCTCCACGTCGCGCTCCAACGCCACCTCTACAATCAAAAAAAAAAAAAAAAAGAAGGCGAGCGCGTCAGCCAATGGGGCATTTTTTCGCTTTTTTTCGTGTTTTACCAAGCATCGATGGAGAAATGTCCATGCCGACCCAGTCGTGGCCCTCTTCCGTGAGGATTTCACCACTCAGGCCAGAACCACAGCCAATATCCAGCAGATACGCGGGACCAGGAGGCAAATTCAGCAATTCCAGTGCACGATACGCCATTTCCGCCTGGATCGTCGCGATACGCGAGCTATAAAGAGGAGATCCGTCAGTCAACAGGGCTGCTGCGTGCATAAAGTGGTTCTTTCGTACTTTTCCGTGTATTTGCGCGCCTCGTCGTCGCCGTAAAACTAGGAAAAAAATGGCAAAAAAGTGAGCATTTCTCCACGTTTTGACGTGTCGTGGCCATACGATCTCGGGAGGGGCAATGTGTTCAGGCCGAGACATGGTGTCGTAAAAGAAAGTGAGAGTGGGAGAGGAAAAAAAAAAAAAAAGAGCGAACAAGCAGTAAAAAGTGAAAAAAAGACCGCAGTGGGAGACGGTGGCTGATGAAAGAGCCGCTACATTCCCTGCCGGACCTTGAATTCTTGTCCGGCAGATCCAAAAAGGCAAGCCTGACCCCTCCCTCGCTGCTCTTTTTCTTGTTTTCTTTCCCTTTTTGCCTTTATTTTTCAATTATGCTGCACTTGTTGGGCGTCAACTTACCCGATCGCAAGCTCATTGGGTATGCTTTGTCCCTTGAATTGCTCTAGGACGATGACTCATTTTTTTCTGTTCTTTGTAGCACGGCGTTGCAATACTTTTACGGTATCGGTGAGCCGACGGCGTTCAAGCTGTGCGAGCAGCTCAAGATCCCCAAGACGCAGCGCGTCGCCGAGCTGACGGAAGCGCAGGTTACCGATTTGACCAACACGCTCGCCGGCATGACCATTGAATCCGATCTCAAGCGCCAAATCCGCGAACAGGTCATGCACCATCGCAACATTGGCAATTACATTGGCCGCCGCCACGCCATGAGCTTACCCGTCCGCGGCCAGCGCACTCGCAACAACGCAAAGACCGCGAAAAAGCTAAACGGCCGATGGGTCCAGCGCCGAGGATTCACTGCGTAAGTCTTTTTATTCAAAATTGACCATTTCTCGCTCCAATTGCTTGCGTGTTGACTCGCTCAATGCCACGTTTCTATCGTTCCCGTGACGTACAATTGACCGCTCATCTTTTTCTTTCTATTTTCCAGGTGGACGCAGCCCCAGAGCCCCTTGCAGCGATTCATGGACAACTACTCCTTGTAAACAACCATTTCCACCATTTTTTCTCCATCCTGTATAGATCATTCCCAATCCCTCACCGACCACCATCACCTTGGCTTGCTCAATAAAAACCCCCCATCAATGTAGCATAGAAATTTCTCAAAAAGGCGTTTTTCTTTGATTTTTAATCGATGTTCATGACCACGGCAGTTGCGACTTGAGTAAGCGATCGTCGTACGAGCTCGAGAGACCCTGACGCCAATGGCGGTCAGCAGTGGACGGTGCGGCGGACGTCGAATGTGCAATGGTTGTGGGCGATGATGACAATGGGACGGTGCGCGACGCAATGAGCGGCACAGACGTGGTGGTCATGGGTGTGGTGCCTGTCAGCGGGTCACCGAGGGCGTCCGTGTCGCTTGCATCGGCGTCGACCGGGCGCGTCCATGTGGGCAGCGATGCCGACGATTGCAGCGTCTTTTGCGGCGGACTCTGGTAGTAATGGTGCTTTGGCCGCCGTTTCTTGGTATGATCCTCCGACGAGGAAGGATGGAAAACGCCGTCGTCGCCCGAAGCAAGGTCATTTGTGTGGTCGCTGCTTGCGCCGCCCGACGCGTCGCGTGAAAAAGACGCGCGCGTGCCAGCGCTGCGACTTACCCCATACGAAAACGACGCGTGCCGCGCCATTGGCTTCAAATGCTGCATGTCCGTCAACGTCTTGTCCAGCGCATCCAGCTTGGCCTGCTCGTACCGCAATTGCACACGCGCAAACGCCTTCATGCTCGCCAACAGATCGCGCGCTTTTTGCCCCTCAAACAGCCGCATCTCCTCCTTGACACGCGTCTGACACGCGTCAAATTGCTGCTTTTGCTCGTTCATCGTATCTGTTGCCTGGCAGAAAGAAAAAAAAAAGAGAAAAAATGTCAGATCGCGTTTTTTTATCGTTTTTGCAATTATTTTTGTTTTCGTCGTACCTGTTGCTCCTCCTCAACGGCGGTCTGCACCTCGCTAGCATTCATGCCCATGCGAAGCTTCAATCGGTCGGCACGGTCGCGTTTCCTACTCCGGTGCTTGGCGCTCTCGACATAATCCATCAATTTTTGTGTCCGCGTATTAAACACCGTCTAAAGGAAGCAATTGTCAGCACCCGAGTTCGAGTTCACGTTGCTCGTAATAGTCTACCTTGAGCCCATCCATGCTGTCCTTGTATTCAAGCAACACGTCTCCATATTGCATTGTTTCTTCTTTGCCCTGATTTCAAAAAAAAAATCAGCACCAAATCTAACATGATCTATCATCCATTCCACGTTCCAATGGGCGTCAAACATTACCTGTCGTGTGATCAAAAAGCCAAGTTCATCCATCAGCATGCCAAACAGCTGCATTTTTCGATCCAGAGCCCGCTGAAGATCCTTGTGCGCAATACCCTCGCCTAGCTGATATTTGCTTTGTGTCGTTTCAATGATCATGTCACCCAAATCCGTCAGCGTGTCTGCAAGTCCTGCTCGGTAAACCACAAAAATAAGTGGAGGTCAGATTCGCGACGCGCGGGATCGTAAAAAACGGGGAAAAAAGCAAATACCTTCGCGAACCTGCATGACGCGCTCCAGCGACTCGGCAATGGACCCAAAGTACGACTCGAGCATAAGAATGTAGATCTGATGCCGATGAAATAGCTCGTTTTCGTCGCCATCTACAGGTTCCATCACCTTGTATGAGTGGAATTTCGCTCGCGTCGGCTTGGACGTGCGATTGAACCGCAGAAACGACAGCACACCCTTGTTGGCGTGTGCCACCTGGGACGGTGACTAGTGAAACATCGCGAGAAATCAACACACCACCGAGAAAAAAACGTGAAAAAGGGATAGTTTACCATGTCATTGGAGAGAAAATGCACAAACATCTCATTGTGCGCAAGGTCAGGCCGCTGCACTAGCTTGGCAAAGTAGCGAGCCACCTGCAGCCGCTTGCGCTCGACATAGTCCTGGTCATCCATATCGTCCAGCTTGGGTGTCTCTGGCAAAGCAGGAATAAACACGGCCGATAGCTTGGAAAGCTGGTCATGAAGCCATGCAAGCTGCTGAAACGACCGAAACGCCGTTGGCTGGATGCTGTCATGTTGCGTCAGGTACTCGTTCACTCCCTTTTTTTTTTTTTTGAAAAAAAGGGGGAAAATTAGCTATTTTGCACAAAGCGCGCAGCCACTGCTTACTGTGCCACCCAAGACAAGCTTAAACTGAATAGAGTCGACGGACGCCGCCGCCTCTGGCACCAACAGTTCCAAGTCTGGCATGAAGAACAACCAAAAAGAAATGAAAAAAAAAAAAACGAGGGGTCGATGGGCCCCACACGAAAAAATAAAAAAGAGCCCCGTTTTTGATTCTCAGCGCGCGTGATCTCCGTCTCTCATTGTTTAACTCGCCGCTCAAATCAGCCAATGGCAACACTGGCATATCCAAACATCAACGTGTTGCCCGGGATGGCTCACTTTTGGCACAAAACTCACACGTAAAGCCGTTGTTTGAAGACCACGCACGGCAAACAAGCGACATTTAGCTTTCCAGTCATTGAAGGGCCCTTTATTGATGCAAATTGGCCGCAACTCGCACTAGGACATTAAGCGCGCATCAAAAGAACCAAAATGATTCCTTTTTTTTTGTACCCAATCAGATACCCACGCAAGCGATTGACATGATTTCATTGTTTTCTTTTTTCGAGAGCAATTAACTGTGCTTTTGCCAGCACAGCGAAAAATAGAGAGTATAAAATTCAACAGAAAACGAAAAAAAGACAATAAATTGCCACAAACAGAGGGTTTTCTCAATTTTACTGGTCGCTCGCCATTGGAAGCCCTTGCTACTTGTTCATCAACCATCAACATATTCAAATTTGAGATCATTTACGTTTGCTTTTCAAGAACAGCGCATGAAAACGTCATTTTAATGAAAACAGCAATTGAAAATCGCCAACAAGTCTCTGTGAAGCCCCGAAACGCGTCCCGCCGTGAATTGACAAGCTGGAAAAACGGACTGGATCTCAATTTGCAGCAGTCGTTTGTCGTTGGAGCGTGCCATACGTAAATCAAATTTTTGACGTGTTTGACGGCCAGGACAAAAATCGAAAAGTCAGGTCTCCAGAAATCTATCAAACTCACACACAAGATCCATTGCATTGTAAAACGAAGGGAAATGCCTAAAAGGACCGGGACCGATCTGTTCACTGGCAAGCAATGGGCAATCTTTGCTTAAATTTCAAACGCGAACGGCACGAGAAGAACGCTACCACAGAGCCGCGCCGACGCTGCCACTAACAAGAGACGCGTCAGATGCAATAATTGATTAAGAACAGGCGCGTGAAACTCGACATTTGACGCGGTTTTTCACGCGTCAAAAAAAATCTAAGAAATTAAAACCGTGTCAAACATGCCAAAAATATCACTTTTTTCATTGATCACCAATGGCCCCACGCGCAGCGAATCAATCATTTTCTGATGATACAAGTTTCATCGAGATACAGGCACTATTCGTCAACTTAGATTTGTGGTGAAAAATAGAGGCAAATTGGATTTTACGCGCGATCTAGTCAATGGATCCCAGGTTTTTATTTCGTTTCTGTCGGTGATAGGTACGCACTTACTGTGAGGTTGAATGACGTGGAGAGCTGAGGACTTGAATTTGACGACTTTCAAAACCTCGACTGCACCCCTTGGACAATCCGTGGTTTTTAAAAAGTGTTGCAGCATCTCATCCAGTGGTCCCAGTGCCTCCGAGTTAGGCTCATTTGAAAGAGAAAGCTTGGAATTATTGATTCAATGAGCAAATGTCCCAGCAAGATTGTATATCCGTGAACAAACGACCCAGAAATCAATGAAAAAGAACAAATCGAGATTTTCTCGACAACTACTTGATCAATCTTTACGACTCTCGTCTTAAAAGTTGAAGATGCCAGTGCATTCCTTGTACCCTCCAAGTTTCAAGTTGATCCGACGACCTTTTACGAATTTTGGCCAGGGCTTAAGGCTGCCAAATTTAATTTTTTCTCATTTCTCAACAGCTGCACGACCCAAATGCACACGACTGGGCTCAAAAAAAGGCAAATGGAACTTTGACCATCTTTGCTCACGACGACTACTTTTACCGGTTATCATGCCCGAGCAAAACAACATTTTAGTCGATTTTCATTGATTGCATTGTCTTTTTTGTCGCGATTGATGGGTCCGTGCTCTTTCGTGAGGCTGGACGTTATTAAAGAGAGCGTGCTCGGCCGTCAACGTGTGCGACAAGCCCTCGTTTTTATTATGGTGGCACGTTGGTAATCTAATTTAGTTGATTTTTTTATTTATTTATGATGGTCGTCATGTGATTCTCTTTCTTTTTGCCTCGACGCGAGTGGTTCCACGCGACAATGGAACCAGCCAGTTTCCTACGCGCTTCCTCCCACGCTTAAAAGTCTTGCGGCTCTTTGTTACAATAGCAATAACTGCTAACGCGTCGTCGTGAGGCCATAGCATGCCCCTGTCCATTCTTTTCGACTCCGTTGTCCAGTCGCATTCCGTAAAACTATCGAGTCGCTTTCCAGTGGACCATGGTTCAATGTGATTAGGCGCTGGTATCAACCATATCAAGAAAACAAAGGATTCATATAAAAAAAGTGCATCATTGTGCTTTTGGCCCGCCCAATTGGCTCTTTTTGAGCTTTGCAACTGGTTTCTTGATGTGCTTTCTGCGTCTTGCGCATGAATGAGCCCTTGCTTGTTGCTGCACAGCGGACATGGCGGCGTCTGTCACGAGAAAAACGACGCGTCATCGATACATTTCGCATTTTGCCATGTTTTTTTTTCCTTGTTCTCTCTTTACAGTATCGTGTCCCTCGGCTGCTAATGGACAAAAAAAAAAAAAAAAAAAAAAAAACTCGCATGGGCCACGTCCTCGTGGAGAAAGAACCTTGGCCGGTGCGTGAAGACACGTTCTTCTAAATTCGTAACATTTCTCTCTCACACGCTTTTTTAACGCGTGCTCTATGGATTCCTTCTGGTGCTACCTCGATCGCGTGTCCGTCGTGTCGTTGGCGCGGATGATGACGACGCTGCGCAAGGCGAGTTGGTTTCAGGCGCAGCAGATCGAAGGTTGCGGGGCAAAACTAACACATCCAAAGGCAAATCGTAAGCGGCGTGAGAAGAAACAGAAGCAGGCTGACGCGCCGATGACGCGTGACGTCTGGTCTTGCGCATTGCCCATACAGGGAGACAAGTCTGCGGGGGGGGGAGCAGCCGTGGGAGGGAAGCCCATGGCCCGTCATTCATGCAAAAAATGCACACAATATAAAAAAACGCAATCCTCCTTCCCTCTTGATCCGTTCTACATTGGCCTCCGCGCATGTCAAAGGGGGGAAAGGCCGAGGCCCTTTCAAGATGCATCCCACACCGACTTGATTGGTGCAAAGGTTGACATGCTGTGCGAAAAAATAAATAAACAAGAGGGGAAAAAGGGAGACACCCTCACCGACACGTATGACAAGCGTGATCACGGCGCATCTTCAGGTCTCGTAATATTTTTTTTTCCACGGTCGCATGACCGCCAAAAAAAGCAACAAGCTGAGGGCAGACTTGCCAAATTGGAAATCTCTTTGTTGCCATTGCCTAATGCTTACGCGAGAACAAATATATTTTGTGCAGGTGGGATGCCAATCAACAATGGAACATGCAAATCACGATGGCCAATTGCTTTGCCTCCCCCCCCCTCTCCTTTTTTTTTTTGTTGTTTTGCGAATTTGCCCCACAAGGCACATGAAGGACTCAAAAAAGGAGTAAGGCGGCGCCATCCTTGGACGACGATGATTGCATTACGCATTGCGCATGGAGGGGGTGATGCTGGATCGCCCTTTTTGGGTCAAAACGACTCGCGGCGCGCCGATTGGTGTACGTTTGGACCTCGTTGTTCTTTTGTTCTGCTGAGATGCAAATTTTACGGGTGCGTTAGGCTTGGAGATACAGCCTCCGACAAGACCGCATCAAGCCGCTCCAAAGATCTCAAAGATCCCAAAATTTCCATAGAGAGCAGGCCGACTAAAAATTGAGAATATTAAAATAAAGTCAAGTTTTATTATGTACATTTATATACAGCGACGTGGCAAGCTCAAAAAGAGTGTGTGCACGCGCGCAATGGGAGGAGGGAGGCGGAAGAAGCAGGCTATGAATACAGTACAATAAAAAATACACGAAAAAGCAAAAAGTAAAATTACAAAAGGGGACGGTAGGGGAGAGAGAGAGGGGTGGAGATCAATCGGAACGGAAAAAGCACCAATAGGCTTTCGGTGTGAGTGAAAGCGACCGAGAGAAGGGGA